>BOPP01000009.1:14644395-14675031 GCA_017312745.1 Gryllus bimaculatus | reverse complement strand
ACCCCCACGCAGCGCGGCCTCCCGCCTCTCGAGTCGCCTCTTGTCCACTTTGACGGAGTGCCGGTGAAGCTCACTACAACGGAATTTGTGCTTCCATTTAAATAGAGTGACTTCTGTCTGTTGAACAGCAGTTTGCCAATCGGGAGCTTCCTTACTGCTTAATATTCGGTATTGAAGTTCTCGATTGGAAAACTGCATACCAACGGTCGAAAGTCACTCTATTTAATGGTACGTTTTATACTTATAAGGCAATAATTATACATGTGCCTGCTTTTAATTGTCTGTCTATATTTTGTTTGGAAACGTCCTTTACAAACTGCCATCATGATTTTGCATTAATGGGAGTTACTTTCTGTCAATGACATTGCCAATTATTACAGTATTTTCAGTTACTCTATACGTACAACATTATTTTGAATCAGTCACTACAAAGCGAGCACTACAATGCATGCATAAACTTTAAATATATCAGTTTTTTCTTAAATGTTGCTTGTTTTCAGAAACATTAGTGTTCGTGTTTCTTCCTCGCTTAATTTTATCTTAATCTTTACCTTTGTTATAAAATGTTAAATGAAATATTGAACAATGCCCCGTATTTTTAACTTTATAGCATTTTAATTAAATAGTATTAGAAGATATTCATACAAACACATTTTGGATCTTCAACGAAAACTTCCTCATAGTGGATAGGATGCGAATTGTGAGGCGCATCGGCATAAAGTACTGGTGGCAATGTTAACCGAAGTACGTGTGTGAAAAAATAGAGAAATGACAATTCGTATAGTCAACCCTAGAAAACATTACCCTCCGACGACCATTTAGAACACTTTCCTTCCTTACATATTAATTGAAATTGTGTGATAGTGATATACATTTATTACAATTAACTCATACTTAAGCACGTGTAGTACAGAATGGAGGAAAATCTATTTGTTTTTAATCTAACTATGCGAAAAAAAGGTCGAAATAGATAGGAACTTGAATTGAATAGGAGCAACATTTGGCATGGAAAATGATTATACAACTTATTTCCAAGTAGCAACTCACAATTTACTGAGATATGTCCCACCATTAAAAAAACTGTGTGTAACTACTACAGTTGAAGTTCATTTTCACAAACCACAAAAGCAAGAAGGCCAATCTGTCACTTACCTTTTGAAAGCGCAAACAACGTCTGGCGCGGTGCGGTGCGCGGCGGTGCGGTGCGCGGCGGGGCGGGGCGGGGCGGGTGGTGCCCTGCGTCACCTAAGCCTCGCCCGCAGGAACGTCCCCCGTCCCCCACCCCCCGTCGCGGGGCTGCTTCCGCGAGGCAGCCGGCGCGGCGCATAACAGAGGCTGGTGAATAAGGAAGTCGAATGAATAAAGGAGCCCCTCCGCTCTTCGGGGACGATCCGCGACCTGGTTTGGCCGAGGCGTCGGCGGAAAGATCTCTTGCGTCCCGGGCCTCGCCGGCTCTCGTCCGCGCGAGTCACGTCTGTTTTGAAAAGTAAAAGACAAATTGGGCTCTGCTCTGAAACGCGCCTTATACATTTCATTCATTTCCTACGGATGTCAGGCTAAACATTTTTAACAGATACTGAGCTTTTAAAATTCAATTGCAATTTATGAAATGAGCTAGCTTTTGTCTAGTCCGATTTTTAAAGGCGGCAGTTCAACCCTCTAGTAATTATAAGTTTTGTCATTGATCTTCACGAACCTTTTTCTATAATTATTTCTATAATTGATAACTGAGTATCAAACATCTTGAGAATTTTGGAGTGTAAGCTCAGTTACAAGAAATATTGAATGAAATTGAATATTCATACTACACATGAATTTTTAAGCTTGACGCTCACACGTAGAAAAAAGTGTAATGCGTGTTTTGCTAAGATGATGAACGATGCCTTATCACGCGGAGAATTTCATCATCATCATCATCATCATCATCTTCTTCTTCTTCTTCTTCTTCTTCTTCTTCTTCTTCTTCCGGTGGGTCGCACCGCCTGGAGCGAAGGCTCCTTTGCTCCCAACGCGTTACATCGCCCTTTGCTCCTTTGATATAGCCATAAAATTCACGACGCAGCAGGGGCTTGATGTTGCTTCGATAATGGTAACCACCACCTCTTCGATATTCCTGCCACGCATGATTCTTACGCGTCAGGGGTGCTGCTCGTGGTCCATATTTCCACCTGCAGTGCACAATGTTGACTCAAACGATTGATTGCACGCACTTTACACTTTTTCTCATCATCGATGTATTCCACAGAAAACTGATGTATATCCACTCTGAATTTTGTATTTTATAGTTCAAATTAATAGTAGTTTGCTTTCGAAAGCACAGGAATGAACTTTATGAATGTCAGGAAAGCTTATTAATGAAATGAAAAAATGTAAGTCAATCTTCTACTTTAAAATTACGTAGAAAATTATGTATTAAAATTTTATTTTCTAATTTTTTTATCTTTAAATTGAACTGGCTACTGTTTTACAATGGCTATTCTTTCTTTAATTAAATGCAAACTCATAATACGACCGAAGATAAAGGCAAAATTCTAAGAATATATTTATTTATCAGTTATCTACCTGAAGACACATTTCTCGTATTTCGTCGTGTAGATGGCCATCATTTTACGACGCACTTTTCGAATCCCTAATAGCATCGTTGATCTAAATTAAACCTCAAAAATAGATGAGTAGCCGTCTTCCAATTACTTGCAAATTGTAAGATTTCTTAACCTTGTAAGATAACTCAAAATTCCTGGTAGTCGACGTCAGCCAGTGAATACCAAGGGTTACAATATTTTAAACTACTCGAAACGCAATTGAACCGAAGCTTACGTGATCATTTAAAGAATTAAATTTATGAATTCTAAAGTGCATGTTACTCTCTGCCCTTTTTCCCATCTCATTCTACGTACCTCGCCGAACCGCCCTTTGAAAGTTCCTATCTTTTGCCCCAAACGCTTCCATCTCAATGGAAAACGTGAATGGGTTGCTGCGTTGCCAAGCAAACGCCTCCCCCCGCCCACTCACACACGTGCGTCGGTGGCAACGTGCTGTGCACGGCTGCGAGCGGCGTCCGGGCGCCCCGCTCCCACCCCCTCAACTCCTCCGGGGGACACCGCCCGGCCACCGTCCGCCCCCGCCACCGCCCTGCCGCATCCCTCTCTCGCCCTTTAACCCCCTGCTGGGCCACGTGACGCGCGGCGAGCAGCGCTTCTCAGGGGCCTCGCGAACAGACGAGCTGCGGTGGCCAAAACGGTCGATCGCTTAGTTTGGCCAGTGCACTGAACTGAGTCTGTTGAGACCAAGAATTGGGAACAGTAACATAACTTTTTTAAACAGAAAGAAGAGGAGCTGGACAAAAATACTGATGTCCGAATTAATTTGTGACATATGATCGTTCTTCGTCCATTGTTGTCGAAATACATCCGCCTATACAACACTTTAAGAAATGTCTACATGTTGTTAAAATATTTACACACAGATTGATGCTATTATTTTCATTTTCTTTTATTAAGTGTATTTGAAAAACACAAAGTTTTACGAAGAAATAAAACGCAAGAGTGTAAAATTTAAATTTGTCAATTATTATGTTTTTCTGAACTGCAAAATTAAAACGTAAGATCATTTTACATAAATAAATAGAAACATATATTACAATTGGTGAAAGTAAACTTCTTTCTGTGTGTTAAAAGGTTTCATAATAAACATAAACAACAATTATGCTGATTGAATTATATTCTATTAAAAAGTTAATACTTCTCGAAATTATTTGATTGGTAACACAATGTATCTGTACATATTAAATGCCATGATATTATGTCTTAAATGTACTTTCAATGTTTTTGTAATTAATGTAAACAAAATGTCCTGTAAATAAAAAAAATTAAATTTCATTCTGCCATTTATTTGAATGCCCCGCTCCCACAACAGCGCTATAACTCTCTGGGTGTCGAAATTTAGAAACTGTAAGTAACAGTGACTGCTCTTTCTGCTAGGTAGCAGTAGCGTTGCTTGCGGCACAGGTAGTACAACTGTAAAAACATAGTCATAATTCACCGAATTGGTATAAACTAAGCGTATACGCTATATGAAGACTACAATGTTCATAATTTGGAGAAGATGGCTTTTTAATTGCTACTGTATTGAAATCATCCATAGAAAGCATAATTTTTGAACAGAACTTTAATTTCAAAACAAGCCATATTTTGCTCTGGAGTGTTGGCTTACCTGTATCGATGAAAGCAGGCTCCAGTATGGCGACGAGTCTGCACTTGACAGTTCGTGATAGTAACGATATTTCATGAAGAACGAGGTGTTATAAGAGAGTGACGGTCCAAATGTGTACGATACTCCTATGTCTTACATCTCCGGTCCTTGGCAGATGAGGTTTAATACACGAAGTTTGCATTTTCCAAAAATCAATAGTGTTGTGTTCTTCCGTAGGGAGATCTCACAAGAGAAGCTGTGTCTGGGGCCCTGGGATCGGGAGTGATATATGAATACGTAGATTTCCTTAAATGTAGTGTTTTACTTTTTTGTGTTACTTGATGTGCAAGTGGATATTCAATCTTTGAAGTGTAAAGAAGTGATAGTGAATTAGTAGCGCAGTTATTAGATTTTTATATTTACAAGAAAGGCTGGATATCTAATTTGATGAGATGCAGTTTGACGCTTGATACCGTGGAAAGGTTAGTTTCATCAGCTTTTACTGCATGTTTATGCGTCACTATTCTAGTTCACTAATATGTTTTTCTATTATATATTTAATTTTACTTTACCGGTCAACTGCTGTCCTCGGAAAGGGCATCGAATTTTCTCTACGTAAATAATGGTTACTAAGGCTTTCTACTTCACAGTTCTGTTTCTGTCTTTAGGATGCCTACTCGGAATTTTAGTTTGTTTTTATCATGTGACAGATCGTTGTGCCTTTCGTCAGGGACTTCGAGGAACTTGTTGCTCGCCTGCAATTTATGTGCTACAGTCATGCGACCGCTATCATGCTTTTCACCCTAACACATTGCTTACAATGCGTGCCGCAATTAGGAAGTAAATGTCTACGAAGTCGATCTTAAAAATATTTTCTCATTTCAATCCAATGTATCAGATCTCGTCATGCTTCTTCAAATCATAGACAAATGTATTTCTGAAGATTAAGACCGCGAAACTCTGAAAAACAATTCTCTTTATCAATTACTAGTTCTACGTTAGTGAACGAAACTATTTATAGCATTGCATATAGTTTCGAATAATTTTTTTTACGACAATCGGTCAGCAATTTTCTTTACATTTAGCATTGCACCTTCGTGTCATTTTACATTGTTTGAAAGTTCCTTTATCTTTGTAGCATTTTATTGTCTATGTCGCATTAAATTTAATATGAAGTTAATATTCGGTATTCAGTTTATATCAATTATATATCCAATTACCGAAAAAAAGTTTATTTCTTAGCTCAGTGACTAGAAGTAAAAAAAAAGTTCCTTTAGACACTTTTTAATGACATTCAAATTCTCTGTAATTAAGAGAAAACCATTTATTTAACATTTTTGATCAACTAGAATATCATTAATGCAAGGTATATGTTAAAAGATATCTAGGAATTTCTTGAATTATTTGTGACCCATACTGAACATTTCTCTGGCAAAAATAATTTTATTCATTTGTTTTCATTTTCCAACAATGTGAAGATCATTTTTTCCCCTACTTCGTTCGTATTTTTTTAATCAGTTTATCCATGTTTGAAAAATTAGGTCTCAAAAGTCATTGTTTATTTGTACGGTTTTATTATTAGTTCTACGTACTGTATGAAAGTTACTATTCTTCCATTTACTAAACGTATGAATTATATTGAGAAGATTTCATATTTAAAGTGTTTTTGCCGCAGATTCGCATTTCTCAGAAAGCGCCATGCTAAAGTCATCGTGGCAAATTAAAATTTGTTCTTAGTTTTTCTGCGACACCGTTCTCACTTGTAGTTGACAACTGACGTTATGCGACGTAGATTTTCAACCACTACTTACAACAACCACCATAGTACAATAATCACATAACGTATTTTTAAAATTACAGTTGCAAACGAACGTTTATCGTTCAGGTTAGAGGAATCACTCCGAAAATGAACATTACAGTTGTCATGAATAATGAAGCAAAGATTGTGAATCATTTTACAATTGCAAAAGATCGTTCTGTTCAAATTAAAACATGATCATACGATTCGCTGTTCTGTGAAGATAGTTTTGAGTTTCGCTTGTTTCAGAGATTTTTATTATTATTATTATTATTACTATTATTATTATTATTATTATTATTATTATTATTATTGTTGTTGTTGTTGTTGTAACCCAAAACTTAGTGTTTAAATAATAAGAGTATGAGTAAATTAGTAAGTAAATAATTAGGAAGTCAACAATTTTTCAAACTATATAGAATGGGAAAATAAAAGTATTTACCTTAATAAAACAATATTCTTCTAAGTTGTGAAACGGTTCTATTTTGCGATTATACATTACTAGGTTGAAACGCTCGCGGACTTTGAGTGAAGAATTGAAACAAAACAAAATACAATAGAGAATATATATTTTATAGCGCTTTTAATTAAATCAAATGACCTGCCAACCGCCTCTACGTGATCTGGGATCTTTAATGTGGGTACAAATCTTATGGGGAACCGCCACAATCCTGGCTGGTCGTAGATTGTGGGGATTCAATTTGGAGATTTACTCGCTCATCAACCTTTAAAATTAACGTTCAACCTTCTCTGTAGTTAGTGCGAGGGACTTAAAACTTGTACTAAGTGTTAGGCACTAAATTATTTATGTATGATAATGGAGATGAAGATATATCTGAACCTGTTTCGTATGGAGAGTTTCATTTGAGTAGATTGTAACGCTTCTAAGATTTTTTGTAATTTTTTGAAAAGTATTATGTATATTTTACATAATCACTTTCATCATATTGCATTTTGATGCAAAAGATGTGTATGGAAACGTTCCACTACCTGAATAATAAACAATTTGTGTAGCCGTCTTGATAGAGCAGTGTTTGTTCCATTGTGAAATAAATGATCTGGTTTGACGCACCTTTTTAAATAAGATCAGTCACTGGAAATGATAATATTTTCAATTGAAAATTATTATTGCCGTCTTACCACATGTTGCATCTTGCAGCAGATACTGCGTTTATATACTAGAATGCTTGCCAGTAATGATAAGTAACAATAATAGGCTACGATGGCAACGATAGACGTATAATTCACTCATGTTGCAACCTCCGACACAAGCGTTCGTTTGTGGTCCTAAAAAATATTACATACGAGTATATCCTACTATTACCTTGTCATCTGAACGTGAGTGTTAGGCATGTATACCATAAAATATACCAGTAGTTCATTAACGTTCTCATTTACCAACTAGGTGTCCCGTGGTATCATACATGGACATTATAAATTTTGCATGAAATAAACGTTTTTTATAATATACAGAAATCCAATTTTTTGTATAATTCACTCCATTAATAGATTGTGAATAATACTCTATTCAAAAAGTAGGTTGCTCTGATTTCAATGAATAAATAATAACTTGAAGCTGCTTTAAATTTTCTGTAAAAATTGCATTTTTTTTCGTCTCGTGAAATGGTAGGGCCAATTATTTAATAAGAAAAATGAATAGGTTGTTTAAACTTCGTGTTTCTTGTACGTACATTAAGCCGTTATTTTAATTTTATTTTTTAATTTTTGCTGAGTGTAACATTTGTCTTGCGTTATGAAGATTTTATATTTATAAAAAGAAAGAAAGGTAAATTCTGGTCGATTTCATACGATTCAGTCTATTGTAAATATTCAAGGATTTTTGACATTTTGCAAGTAGAAGTTTTCGAACTAACCTAAACATCAGTACGTTGTTTCCTAGTCCATATAACTGTCTAAATTGTCGCCGGTTTATTATGTGTGAGATTTTCTAATAGTTAAATTTTGAAGCATGCAAGTCATACCAGTAATAGTTCTTGTTGTGTTTAAATGATTATACAATTCATTATTTCTCCATGACGGTTGAACTAAGTGGAAGACAGCATATTCCGTCGTAAGTTAAAAAAATGATTTTTGTGTTTTAATTTGCAAAATCGTGATTGTGCATTAATGTATCATAATCAGTTCATCAGTACTGATGATTTCAATAGTGTGTTACAAATAGGTACTCTCATCAGTCTCCTTCTGAATATAAAGTTCCAGTTTTTAACGCGAAACGTCAGCCTCGCACATTTCTTTTCATGTCTGTTCACCGAGTGTGTTCCCAGTATTCCAAACATTTGCATGAGGTTTCAACGTTTCAATGCTTCATTTTATTCCCATTCTCTCGGAGTACGTCTGTATTTTAGGAATGTTGATCTTTCTCTCTGCCGTTTTTAAGGCTCGTGGTATATTTACGTATATCACAGTATTGAACTTCTAACTGCTGTTTTCCAAAGCCACACCCGTAGGATCGCCGATGTGGAGTGATATTCTGTGAAAGTGTGGTGAATAGATCCATTGCGTTGGAGAATCTAAAATTAACAATAAATGTGTACTAGAACAGATCTACATGAAGTGCACTGATCGGAAGAGAGAAATTGAAATAGTAAACTTTCATTTGATGTAGCTATCTTACGAAATAAAAGTCCACCATGAGGTATGACTTAAACGTGTATTAGTAAGCCCTGATGAAGAAATTAAATATTTCGAAAAGTTGGCATTACTAATTGTTTCTTTACCCATACTGACCAATCCTGTGAACTAATTTTATTATTGAAATAAAAGACATAAAAATGAATACATTAATAAATTGAATACATTAATAATTGAACTATTTCATTAAAAAACGTAAGAAAATGTTGAAGTACCCCGGGGTGTCCCAGTTCATGATGGAGAAAAACTCTTTTACACGCAATTTCGACCACATAAAAAGATCTCCACTCCAAACAGCAAGTTTTTGTTACCTAATTGAGTGATTAGTGAAATGCTTATAAAACTCACCATCATGTATTAAATATCGGATGTTTCGCAGGAGGAAGATTGAAGTATTAAGAAGAGAATGGTTACGGTGTTTTCGAAATTAAGTCTAATGCACCTTTTTCCTACCGAAAGCTATGTACGTAAATTAACTCGTTGACTGAAACTCATCTCTCCATGTTGTAGGTAGACTATGTGGACTGAAAATTTATTGATACTGAAGATTTATATGATAGTCACTTGAACGTCCTTTTAAGTTATGTTCCCAACTATACGCCCTCTCTGAGATAGAGCTAGCAATGTTTAGAAATTAGAAAATATTAGAAATTGAAGCTATCAATCTGTATACTAATTTCCTAAACTGCGTTTGTGATGCGTATAACATGCCAGTCAAATTAGAATAATTTCGGATCGTAATATTTGTATTTTGGTGCATTTATGTAACGTGTAATAAAATATGACTATTTTACGAACACAGGACAAATTTTCACGAAAAGCATTTTCGTGCATATTTGTTAGTTGGTCGATTCATGTTTTCTACATGCAGTATTCCAACTAGTGCAGTGCAACTAATATGTGGGGAAGTCAATTAGGCAATTGAGATGTCAGTGGAGAATGCGGACCAAGTTTGACAGAAAGATACCATGTGTTCCTCAGAACCTTTGCCTTCTTTACCTCGCAGTATCATTTAAAGCCGGAGCAGGACTGAACGGCTGACTGTCAGTCATGCAAGGCGCTGTGCTTGAGACCCTACTTGGCATGAACCGATGTGCTGTGCTCTGCAGGATGGGGAGCGGACACGCGCCGCCATGAGCGAGCTGCAGGCCACTGTGGAGTTCTCCGTCGAGCTCTACAAGTTCTTCAACGTGGACCTCTTCCAGCGCGGGTAAGTTACACGCTTCCAGCCCTTGTCCGCGCCCAATTACTTCCGTTCCGTGAGACTCGTTTCCGCGTCGAGGACCTGCATGTAAACAAATGAGTTCATAAAATTCTGAAGTAGAAGCGAGATAAGCGGGTACGAATGAAATAAGTCTAAGTAACACATCAGATTTAAGATTAAGATTTAAGATTAAGATTGTTGATGTCCTCGCATAGCTGAGTGTTAATATTGTTTTGATCGCTCTACACTTCGTGAACGGCAGGCTGAATGGGTCTGTTACGCGTTTCTGGTTAAGGGAAAAGGCAGATCTCTGCTCCCATCGTGATTCGAGCTCCGGCCAGCAGTCTCGTCTCGGATTCCTTGACACTTGAGCGGACACAGCTCCAAAATTCAACAGGGAACGAAATATTGAAAGTACTTCGTACTGGAATGTCTATAAACGTGTAATTGCACCCATTAACGCTTTCGTATCATGATTGACCTTGTTTCTCGACTCCTAAGATATCACCTTGTGTCTATTGGAGTTACTACTCCTGAACTCTTTTTAGGATTCTGGTATGAAAAGGAGTGGATTTTCTTTTTCATTTCTCTTTCACTGTATTTATTTATTTGCCTTTCATGTAGTGCTTAAATCATGTGCAAGTCTTCTACCTTCAAATTCAGTACTTATTCTAATCAAATGTTTTTCTCTTCTATGTAATTACGTTGTCTAGTGTGCCTCGGCACAAAAGTGTCTCGTACGCAAATAATGGAAAAATATATTTCAAAGAACATGCTTTTCTTTTCCTTCTGCATTTTACACATCAGGTGCAATACAATTCTTGTAAAGTTCCGTCCAGTATTTTGAGATTTTATTCTTATTATAAGTGCATGACGAGAATGCTGAAAATAATTTTCGTACACGTGGATAGCAAGTAGCAGAGAAACATGTACGGATTGCCATTTCGACTCCATTTAACGCCCGTCAAATGTATTCCCGATCTTCTTATACCTTCTACTTAGAAGTATATGAAAGAAAATATGAAACAAATTGCCATTTTTGGGCGTACTTTTGTGCAGTTTTCTGAATAACTACTAATCGATTTTCTCTCCTAGAAACCTCTTTTGCTACCATCATTAACTTCTTAACCACAGCAGAGTAAATACATTTTAATTAGATTAGAAGGCAGGGCATTACGCCCTGAGGAAGGTCGCAGAATGGCGACCGAAACGTCGGCACCTTCGCCATGTACGCGGTGTCACCCGGGCAACCTAGTAAATAAGACCAGAGCATGGCTTAGAAACATATTGATATATTTGTAAGTCATTCTTAGAAATTTTGGATAGTAACTGCTTAATTTATCGTCTCTTTTTCTGCCTACGTATACGTTATTTATCCTAAATTTCTCATAAATATTCTAATTGGGAGCACTGAAAATGAGGAAATATTTTCGAAACACGTTTAGTGTATAATCTGTAAATTCTTGATTTAATTCTGTGAAAAACAATAATTTATTACGAAAAATTTCTTCTGTTTACCGATCTTATTCAATCTGCATATTTATCTGTTTCGGTAAAAATGATTTGACAAACGACACAAAGAAGTGGATTTTAAAGGCTGAATTTCAGAAATGGGCTCTTGTTTCGAATACAGAATGGATCTTTCTTTTGAATGCTTATGATTTGCGATATTTGGTTTCTGCATACAATAAAAACATCGTGAGTGAAATTAAACAGTGCTTTCGTTTTGCATTTTATTATTGTACTAATTCCGTATTTGAAAGCGTGGAATTAGGAAAGAAACTGCTGTTTCACAACTCTGCATCAGTAAATGCGTTTTATTATTCAATCCACATAGTGACAAACGTTGAAAAATGATTGTTTTCTTTTCTAATCAGACAAGACATTAATTATTCACAGTAAATGGTACCTTCATATATAATGCTTGCAATTTCACAAGCAAAATTAATATTGGCTGAGATTTCATTACAGTTTTAATGTAAAGGAGGTAGGTATGCCATTGTTATTATGTAGAGCAGGGGTGCCCAACACGTTTGTTGAATCGACCCTTTTAAAAGAATTGTTTGGTTCATCGACTCCTTAATATTTTCCTCTTCGATATTTATCATTCAACTTAATCATACGCAAGTAATTGCACATACATTATTTAAAGGTAACAAATAGACAAAGAATATGGGCAAAAGCTTTTTAAAAATGGTTTATTAGATTCATATTTCATTATTTGTCGTGCCATTATCAGTTGTAAATTGACCAATGTCAACAAGTTTTCAAAAACAAAATCACACATTCTAATTGCATTTGATGAGTATTGTAATATTTTTTTTGTGTTTTATATTTGTACATAAATGGAAATTAATTGCTTTCGTAATCACAGATATCTCGATCTTCATTATACCTGACAGTCATCGAAATACATTGGAGTAGCGACCCCTTGATTAACTTTGCTCCCTTTAAAGTGTCATCGACCCTCAGAGAGTCGACACCAAGCCTCGTTGGGAACCTTCAGTGTAAACTAATGGAACATTAGTCGTTGAAACAAACTGCTCTGTGGGTCCTTAATAACGTTTTGCCGATTGCAAAACGTCCGCCCGTCTGGTATATGTGAACAACACTAGGACTTAAACTAGGCGTACGATTGTTTCCAAACTGAATGAACCGCTGGCTATTCGGCCTGAGTCTATGCACTGTGATTTTAAGAAACACTCATTGATTTTTAAAGATACGTTACAAGAATCCGCATGAACATTTCACATTTTTCTCAAAAATTGCTCCAAATTGGCTCCAAATTTGTTCTTTAAACGTTTTGTAAGAATAGGGTAGTATGCACTTACTAAAGTGGCGTATGTCCGATTTTCACTGTTACTCTGAATTTTTGAAAATTTGAAAAGTGTGAAATGTTATTGTCCTAAAACTACTAAAGACTTAGCGATTTGTTCAAATTAATGTTTTTTATAAGTTCATGTGCATTAAATAATGTCATATTCATTTTCTCTAAAACGCAACAGATTTCTATTCAAATAAGCTCAAAATTCCGCATTTTCAGAAACACTCAATCGCCATTTTCTAAAAAAGACACCAAATTTTTCCTTCAAATTTTTCCAACGGATAGTGCGAATTGCACTGTTTAAGGTGACATAGAATTAATTTTCCTGTATTCTTTTGCTTTTCCATAAATTTCAAAAATGTATTTTATTAAATATCTCTCACGTCTTTAATATTCACATTTCTAAACGTTATTGTATTTAGGACATGAAAGTACTTAAAATGACTTCAAATGACGTTTTTCGAAAACTCAATTGTTTTCTGTCAAAAGAGGTTCAAATTTCGCATTCACAGTAACGCTTAAACATCATTTTCTTAAAAATCGTTCCAAATTTTTCAATGGAAATTGTCTTCTAATACGAAATTTTCTTTTCTTTAATATTCTTTATGTAATACCTCGGTTCTATTTTTATAAAACCGAAAAAGAAAGAAGAAGTGAGAAAATTTCAAAAAAATATTCTTTGGCCGGCAATAGATGGCAGCTGACAAGAGAATGGGGCAAGTCAGAATTGCTAACCCAGACCAAAAAAAAAGTAGAAAACTTAGAAGAGAAGGTATGTGCCAATCTGTAGCACCATTAATTAAACCAATATTTTTTATAGTAATAAAGATTGTAATTGAAGAGTTTAGTATCAAAGTGACTAATCTTCCATGTTCGTTTATTTTCTAGTTTTACGTTTCAATATACATTTCAATTGCGTTCAACCTGTGTTAAAAGGTATCTCAAAGCCGTTGAATCCTATCAGGATCTATAAGGCCCAATGTGGATTCTTTCTCTTCCTAAAATAGTGTGTTTCATGGATGTACGTCACTTTAGAAATAATCTCTTCAATTATGAAGTCATATAATATTACTCAACGAAAAAATGGATTGCGATATAATTGTATCAGACGTAATTTTATTTTCTAAAGCGTGTAATAATTTGTAATAAAATGATAAAAAGTTGCCGACATTTCACTTATATAAGAAATTACATTATATAATTGCTTAAGTTAGTGTTCGCAAACATTTTCATTGACTCTTTCCTGCTAAGCGGCTTATTAGTTCATTTCCCACCACATCTTCCGAAAATGGCTTCGTTTTGTTCGAGATCCAGTGGAACTAGTCGCACTGTAGGAAGTATTGATGTGATTTGTAATACGTTACTATGTTTAAATATACTTCGATGCAAATTTAGTGAGTTGGCTCCTACAATTTTGCTCTTGCTACATCAATTGAAAGTGAGCCAGATCTCTCCTGGTCGCTCCCGAAGAGTGGGCTGCACCCTCGCGCCTGGCCCGATAGCTAGGCTTCCTGATTGAGGGAAGTCAGTGGCGGTGACTACTCAGACGAAGTAGGTCACTTCCCGCCGCCGCGTGTGTCTGCGTCCGTGCCGCCATTGAGTGAGGGGCGCAGGCGACGGGGCATTGCGCGTGGCGGTGCAAACCCAGTGGTGCACATCACCGAACCGAACCGAAACCTGTCTTCACGGCTCTATTGACTCCGTCTTGACAACGATCGACTTCCAAGAGATATATGTGTTGAAATTGGCTTTTGTAAATTAAGCTTTTGCCAAGTTTCTTAAAAGTGTAGTAGTGTTCTTTGATCGGTTATGGAATTATGAATATGAAATGTATTATCCAATCATTATTTAATGTTTCACAATGATGCCAATCTCTTGAATCTAGTCCTCCATGGATACAAGTTAGGTTATTGATATTTATGTATAAAATTTCCTAGGCATAGCCAAAACGTCTCTAAAGTATTTTATTTTTCAAAACAAGCAGAGGAGTCTTGATTTCCATTCTTCGGAACTAATGAATGCATGTTGTGAATGCATATTCTTCTTAACTATTTACAGAATTTGCGATGGTTTGGTGTAGAAGTAACTTGCTTCAAAAATTCATGTGATACAGTTTTGTTCCTCAAATTCTTTCAGTTCATTTGCACACAATAACACATATTAGCCTTTTATAGGACGACTTTTAAAAATGTGGGGTACTGCGGTTAGTCGCAGACACCGCGATGTGTGTACATGAAGATGGCCGACATTAGTTCGAGTAACACATGGGTACCTTATGATGGAAGCATTAAGATAGATTCAAACTTAATGTGTATGCATGTGCATCAGCGCAGGCGTGTTTATGCAATACTGCCCACCGTGACCGCATTGTTTGCTTATTTTTCATAAGAACTTTATAACACGACACTTTCTAAATTAATGATAAAAAACAAATGTCTACTTCAAGAATACCGTGTTAAAATCATTGTGTATTGTAAATCAAACCAAAGGTACTCATCATAATAACACGTATGAGTCATTTGAAGTTTTTTTAACAAAAGGTAATGTTTGGGATCAATATTTTGGTAAATATTAATGAAATAAGGGCCTGTTTTTGAAATATTAGAATCATACTATAAACGTTTTACAGTTTCACATGCTCAAGTGATATGAGCATTCTCCAGATGTGTCGGAAACTTGGAACGGTGACGTAAAAATATCTCAAGATGACGAATTAGCAAATGACATGTAAGACAAATATTCCTGTACGTTCTCCTGTCCGAAAGTTTTCGAATCAAATGAAAAGGCGGAGTTGCTGCGTGTAATGAGCGTCTTTGGTGGCGCTGGGTCGCGACCACTTGTTCTGAGCGCGGGCGCTCGCGTGCGCTGTTGCGAGTAATTGGCGCCCGCGTGCGCTGTTGCGAGTAATTGGCGCCCGCGTGCGCTGTTGGGGCGTGGGGAGGGGGGCGGCACGCGAAGTTGCTCCGCTGAGCTTTCCTGAGCGTTGCACTCTAGCGTGCGCTCTCGCCACGCTCTTGAGCTGCGCGCGTGAAAGAGAAGCAGCAAAGGCGGTGGCTCAGGCCGCCTCGTTGCTCGCCGATCTACGTTCTGTACATTCCGTTGGCGGTCGTCTCCTCGCCCCGCCCCACTCTGCTACCCCACGCCTCGCTCCGTACCGTTTCGCTCCGCTACGCCCAGACTTGCCCCTGCACGCCGAAACCCAGTCCGCCCTGCCCCCTCGTCGCCCTCAGCCCATCCTACCTTATCATCTCGTCCTCTCCCACGCGTATCCCCCTCTCTCCCCCTCTCCCCCCCTTTCCCCTCTCACCGCCTCCTCCCTCTTCCCCCTCTCCCTCCTCCCTCTCTCCGCCCCTCTCTCCCCTCTCCCCCTCTCTCCCCTCTCTCCCCCTCTCTCCCCTCTCTCGACCCTTCTCTCCCTCTTCCCCCCGCTCCCCTATCTTTACCCCCGCTCTCAGCCCGCGCTCTCACTCCGTACTCACCCCACTCCAACCTCATCTCCAATCCGTTTCAACCTCCATTCCATCCCATCCTGCCCACACTCCACCCTCAGCCCGCCCTCTTTCTACTCTTTCGTCATCACGCCCTCACCCCGTCCCGCTCTCTCCCGCTGAGTCGGGTTGGATGTGCATTGTTTAGATGAGCGATTTATACCGTATGCTACTGTTTAGTTAATTTCATTTTACCAGGTGCGTGTTTTAAGATAAAGTTCCCCCCACAAAAAGTGGCGGGTGAAATTCTGGATGGAAAACCCCGCATAAAAATATTTTTTCGTCATGGCGTACGCGCAGGCAAAAGAGATTTCCCTGTAAAATTTCAGTCAGATGGTGTAGTACCTTCAATAACTGGCCTCGTGCCGTGCTTGAAGCTTTCTCAGCATTGATCTCCATTCTACGTAGCCAACCCACGTGATAAGGAAGACTTCGGCAATATTGCGTATTCCTGGAGGTCAGACGCGAATTGGCTCATAAATGAAGAATTTCGTTGGAATTTTGATGGCGATTAAGCGGACTGTTACAGACTTAACGTTTGTGATTTTAACCCTGCACCGTTTCGTTTCGCAGTAGAAGCTTCCGTGTTTGAAATCCTCCACCAAGTCACGTGTTCCTCGAGTGTTCCCAATTTTTTTTCAATGTAATATACGAAGTTGCATTTCTTTTATGGAAATGGTGCATATTCTAAATGATTCACATGCCTCATTTACAAGCTCTTTTTTCTATCTCAATTTTCCTTTTCCAGCTTTAATCTTTTGTTTAGCCATTTAATTACTTTTTCCCTTTTTTTATTTGCATGTTTTTCTATCGTTCACTCCTCATTGATTCTTTCTTCTAAAGGTTCTCCGACCCCTTGAAAAAAAATTGCCGTCACCTCGTTGCTGTGGCTTTGCCTCTGCCCACACGCGCCTACCGGCCAACTCACGGAAACTCGCGAGCCTTACACGACATTAGCATATGGAGCCGCCACCCCCACGGCCTTCTCAATATGCATGCAAAATCGCGCGGCCTTCACGATATCGTTGGTTTGCATATAGATAAGAGATCGGGGGCGGAACGTGTTTTGCAGTTGTTTTGTTTATAAAAAATCTCGGTGAAAAATGTTCTATTACTGGGGCATGCCTACCTCCAATTTTTCCAAAATCCTTTGTTTAATGGTAAAATATCCGCACTGAAAATGCATGTTATTTCCTGAATCCTTCCATTTTTACCGAAACCGTGAACTCGGTCTGCTCGTGTCACATTTGATAATTTACATTTTCCTTACGAGGTAAATGCTATTCGAATGTATTTATGGCGGTGAAATAGCTTTATTCCATCGTGTAAATGAAAATTTCGAATAATGAATTGCAAGCTTAAACTGGTCTTCTGTAAGCAGGAAATTCTTAATAAATTCCTCATAGTTTCTCTTTCCTGACATCGGTAATCAATAGTTCTCCAGTTTCGAAATGTTTTTTTTAAAAAGTGTGTTGCATGCATCCAATAAAGATATGACCTTTGAAAACGATTGTAATTTCTACGTTTCATTGATATATAATTCTAGATATTGTCGTGTAAGGTTAGGACAAGAATGAATTGAGCAAATATTTGTCTGTTTTTTTGGGGGGGGTCAGTTATCAAACATACTTTCTTTGGGTATATTCCGGAAATATGTAATAACCCATGTAATATTTTCATTATCTCTAAAAGATGGCAGGCAACTTATTTTCTTTTTTCGCTTATATGTTTATGTTGTGAATAGTATATCCCCAACAAATATTTACTTCCTGAATAAACCATACACGAAAGATTGGGAATTTCTGTATGTTTCTTTTTGATTTATTTTTGTTTAAGGCCCTTCAGCTCCTAAGGTTATTGATCAAATGAGTGGATGATAGCGGTAAGAATGAGGCCAATGGAGACAGAGAAGAGACAGGGGAAGCGGGAGAACTCGGAGCAAACCTCCCGAGAACTCGCTTTAGCAACCACATGGGCTGGCCGGTGATCGAACCCGACCCCCAGCGGTGGAAGGCGGATGCTCTAATCATTGTCACGATCCCATCCCCGAATGTTGATACAGATAAAATCGCTAAAGCAGGATTCGTGCTGGCTTCATTATTCACGAACACTCGAATCTTTATATAAAAAACTGTTATTAGCTCCTACTCGTCTGCGGTCGTAAGTCGGCGGGAGAAGCCGGTAAAAATCAAGAATCATCAAATTTCTAGAAAGAAACAGAAAATTAGAGCTGAATAAATTATAATTTTTTCTGTCATGTTTCCCTCAACTTTAGTGCCTGTTTCACGAGAGTTTCGCTAGGAGGTTGTGCTTTTGCTAACCCTGCGGGGGTAGTATATAGATTATCTAGTGTTTGCGTGACGTCGTACGAAACAAAGTTTTTTACGATCTAATTAAGTATGTGATTTAATAATGCTGATGATATTTGTGTACCCTAGGAATCTAGCCATTTACAGTAAAATTGAGTTTATTTGGAGAACAGAAGATTACGTGGTTCCAATTAAATAGTTAAAAAACGCGTGAACTTATCCTACGTACTACTGCACTTACGTTACTTATTGTGCAAGTGGCTGGTCAGGAGAAACTCGATTCTGCACGGAATCTGGATATTGTGATTTATTACATAATATTTTCTCAATGCTCAGAATTTGGAAAATTTAAGTTTCATACGGAATAATAGTTACTTTGTGCATCTAATGTACTGACTATGGAGCTAAAATAATTTATTTATTCATAATTGAAGTGTAACAAAGAACTTGAAATACACACAGCTGCATTACATTTCACAAAATTACCCCAAAATGTATTTTCTGCGCTCCCTCCTCAGAGACAAATTAGGTCATCTAAAGGTAATATAACTCTAATTATTGTACGTGCAATATAAACAATTTTTGTCACTAACATGTGCATTAACAATGCCTGTAGATCACAAAAAACTCATTAAAATATTAAATTGAGGATGTTCCAACACGATAGTTCATTCTAAATGTTCAAGAAACCTGAAAACGTGTGCTGAACAGGAAGACATGTCTCTTAAAAACAATATTGGAAATATTAAAAAACCCATGTTGGTAATGTCGCAATTATATAACCGAAAACTTTTCATGAATGAAATACTACTATTTTTTCCTGTTAATTGAGTTTTTTTATTGTTCCCTGCAAAATGTTAACAGAAAAATGTAGAATTTGGGAAATAGTAGGAAATATGATAAGAAAGTTTAACTTTATGTCCAGAACAATGCATTTAAATGCAATTTATGATAACACTAATTGTCTCTGCATGTTCTTATAAAAATAGTTTCCACCGCTCGAATTTGTATTTTTGTAGAGTCACAAATCAAACATAACTTTTGTAATAATGGTATTGCCATTATTTGTATTCAAATTATGCATATTTCCTGGTCCCTCTAGTTTCATGTTTCTGACACTTCCTCGTTATATTTAAAATTGACTGTAACTTACCCGCTTTACGTCGACTTGGAATCGTTCCATGGTTCGATCGCTGGCTTGCCTTAAGCTAGAGAAGAGCAATTGAGGACTTTTCTCACTTTCACAGGAAATCTTACCGTGCCATGCGTTTAGTTTCTGTAACTACTCATTTCGACATGTGTTTCTAACTCGACTACTGCCCTATCCTTCATTTTCCATCTGTTCAGTGCCGGTCTTTTCGGCTCTTTTGCATGTAATCTTCTGTTCTGCAATAATGTGGATGGAAGTTCGGATGATCTTAACATTCTAATATTACCATAACCATATAAAATATATTATGGCATTCACATAATGCCGTAATACCAATATTTTTTGCTAAAATTTTGTCTAAAAAATGTATTCTATCATTCATTTCAAACTTGATGGTGCCCAACAAAATACTTTCTCGTACAATTTGTAACAATTAGGTAATATTGTAATATAGTATCTTTTGTTCTATTTACTTTTCAACAAGCGCTTGCGAAACTCCTGATCAAATAAAGGACAAGAGTTCTTAAAACAGATCTCAATTTTTTTGAAAATTCCAAATCTTTTACCATTGAATTCAGTGCTTTATTATCTATTTTTCAAAAGGTTTAGATATACAACACAGCTTATTAACTTTTATAATTGTTTGAGTTCAAACGTCTAAGACCACGTGGGTCATTATCCACTCACCTCTTTCGATGCCGTGTGTATTGCCCCCAATAAACTAATACAGTGATTGTGAACTCTAATAAAATTCTAATAATTCAACTTAAAGTTATTGAAAAACTACAAATATTTCGAAAAAATGAACATTAATATATTTGGAGATTTAATACTAATAAATAAGATTGTAGTATTAAAAAATAAAAAGGTTGCTTTGATATTGAAGGCGTAGGGCAGCTTTTGGTTACTCTTTTGAAGCTAAAACGTTTCAAGAAAAAAATGAGACATTTTTGAGAAAATATTGTTACTATTTGTTATTTGTCATGATTTTACACAATATTACGCGAAAACCACTTATGTTTTAAACAACTGTGCACCACATTATTTAAAGGTTTACTTTGAAGAAAAAATTTAATTTCTATTGTCAATGTACTTTAAGAAAAGATCAAAACATTCTAACCTTTTACAATTTTCCAAATCTCTGAGGATTAACGAAATTCGGACATGCACCATTTTTGTTAGAGTACTAGCTCTACTCGAGAAAAACAAAAACGTATGTGCCATTTTTGATACAATTTCAAAAACGTCGAAGGAACTATTTGCATAACGCTGCCAATGATCCGTTTCTAATTCGAGGGCTTTTGAATTCAAAAATACAGTGTAGGGTTTAGGCAATAGGGATTGGACCAGGGATTCCCAACGGTGTGGGTATCGACCCTCAGAGGGTCAATGGAAATTTGAAGGGATCGGTTGGGGGTCAATAGGCAAATAAGAACTGGCGACCAACCGCTACAGTTTTGATCAAGATCCAATTGATTAAATAAAACCATTAAAGAACTGAATATATAAATGTTTTATGATTTAAAACAACAGAACCTGCAATAATACATTCTCTTAATACGCAAAAGGTTCTTCAAACTGTAATACAATTCTCCAAACTGCAAATGGGGCGAGTTCTTACAAAACGGTCAGCATTTGGGAACCATTGAACAACAATGTAGATTACAAATTAAGCTTCTCGAAAACCGAAGCATGTATAAAATCGAGATATTTACAAAACTTCAGAGGCTTCCGAAAGTCGGGAAAATGCCAAGTATCTTAACATTAGCAGTATTACTAATAATCTAATTGAAGTTCATTTAAAATATTATTAATTTTGTGCCTTTTCGTACCTCACCCCACCCCACCCCACCACCACACCACCCACACCACCTCCCCACACCACCCCACAACCACCCCACTCCCCTCACCCACCCACCCCCACCTCCGTCACCCACCCACCCCAACTCCACCCACCATCAACCCAACCCCACACACCTCACCCCACCCCACCCACCCAACTTCAACGTCCACCCACTCCACCTCATCCAACCATCTTCTCATCCCAACCATCACTCACTCTCATTCTCACCTCACTTAACTTCACCTCATCCTCACCCAACCCCTCACTCCCCATTATCACCACTCACATCATCCCACCTGGCCTCGCACCCCGCAGCGTGATTGACGTTGCGGCGTAGGCGCGCAAGTGCCGCGGCGGTCGGGGCGCGAGGGCGAAGGCTTAGAAGAGCGTTCTTATTCAGAAACGAAGGTGCGAACACGCGAACACCGCACGCACCACGCAGCTTTCTGCTCCGCCCACCCCCTGCGCCCACAGCAGGTCTCTGCCTTCCGCCCATCGACCATTCGCTCCACCTCTGCTTCCGCCGTGCCTCCGATTCCACATTCAGTTTTTCAGCCCTTCCCTCCCCCCCGGCTCTAGCGCTCTCTTCCACCACGCTACCACGAAGCCCCGCCCGGCCTACTTTCCCGCTTTCGCCTCCGCAATTCCTACCCTCGCCCCCGTCGCCTCCGTGCTTGCCTCCTCCTTCCCGGTCCCCGCCCTACTCACGCCTCCGCTGCCGCTTCGTTTGGAATGACCCCAGCTGTTCACAGCCCTCGCTCCTTTCGTCCGCGTTCCTGGAATCGCTTCGGAGGAGACTGGTACAGGATGTGGCTTTGTTAAATCAGCCGTCATCGCTGTAAACGACTAGCATTCGTCTTTGTAAAGGATCATGGGCATTGAGGAAGGGGCGATTTTGGAGGTCCGACATGACGAAGACAATAATCCGCCTAGTTAAATATTTTTCAATCTTACGTAGTGTCTTTTTATTCATGATTCTTTTCCAATCATTTTAGTAAATAACAATATTCGATTTTGAAGTGGAACTGTAGTCAAGTCGTCGAAATTATTAAAGAGTGTAGCTGGATATTACATTTAAAACTGACTAAGCCAAATACATTTTGAAGACTGACTGCTAATTTTGAGTCACAATAATCGGTTAAAACGCCGTCTTGTTGGGGTATTGGGGACAACCGTTTGGAACTTATCATTAAATAAAACATTTTCAAGTAGTTTTTACACGAAGGGGCGCAGTGCCGGTGCGCCGTTTTGCAAGGGGCGAGGCTGCATCCGACTGGGAGGAGCGGCGACATTTCCGGGAGCCGCTGCCAAGCGCGACGGCGGAGGCCCAGGCAGCGGCAATGGCGTCCTCCGCTACCGATCCTCTGAGCGCACTTCCGGCGTGTGCCGGCGGGTGGCCAGAGCGCTACACGGTTCGACCGTCGTGCTCCGGCGCGCAGACACGCGCTGCAGGGGCACGCCTTCGTGAGCGGGGCGCTCCAAATTGGGATTGGGATGCTATTTTAGGAAGTTACTTTTTTATCAAGTATTCTTTTTCATTCATCTCAATTCCGAAAGGAAAAGTGAGCAATTGTGAGTACTTTGTACTTTACGTATTTCTTGGGTTTCATTAATTTTTCACTAAGGAAAGTAATCTTACTTCCAGTTCCTACCATTACAGTGAACCGTTACTCTTTTACTGTGAACAGTTTCTCATATAGAATCTGAAATATATATTTTAAACAACATGGTATTGAAAGTCAAATATAATTATAACACATGTCTAGCAGATACCAGGCACAAAGACAGTTTCGACATTCCATTGTAAAATTTTCATAACTGTATATTATTTCTTTAAAAAATTAGTTTTTCCTTGCATTTGATCATTTTCATCAATTAGAATCAATGATTGAGGTGTCTAAATTTGTATCAGTATCAGTTTCTTCATATTGCTTCAGAGCTCTTTTCAACTTTTTGGTGATTCTAGTAAATCTACTTTTTTTGATCTTTCAGTTAGAAGTTTATATGTTTGATTCATCTTTAGGATTAATGCTTGAATGTCTTTGGTGTAATCTTTTGCTATAATTATTGCATCTTTGGCTCCGTATGCATTTTCTACAAATGATTTACGTTGCTGAAAATTTAAGGGAAATTTTTCTTGCATAACCTCAATAAAACTTTAGCTGGTGCAATAAGATCATTAACAAATTTTATTTCTTCTGTTATATCTTCCTTTTTTTCGTGTGCAAAGATTTTTTATGTTTTCTAGATTTAGTTTGACTGATACTATTGATTACCTCTCCGGAGAGGAGTCAGATGGAAGTTGTCTTTTGGTTAAAGGTGGGAAGTTATCTTCATTAATTACAGGTGTTAAGTCTTGAGATTGTGCAATTTCAGTTTCTGGTTTATTTGTTGTTTGAGAGCATTCAAAAACTTCATAAGTGTTTTCGTTGCCTTATTTTCAGTAGATTTAGAGGGGCAGTGATTGGCAATATGACCCTCTTACTTGCAACAGATGGTTTCAGCAGAAAAATCAATTCTGTATGTTGTGTATTCATAAAAAATTAAAGTAGAATAAGGTAATTTCATGACATCAACGGGTGCTTCCTGAAACTCAAAATATGACGTAATCCAGGTTTTTATATGCCTGCTCTGACGGAGGAAATCTTAGTAGAGTAGTAGTTTTAATTTATTTTTGGTTTAGAAATTTTAGGATATCTTCGTGGGGTATTACAGGGCAAACAGAGATTATGACTCTTACATGCTTATTAATTAAGGGTGTTACACTTAGTCTATGTTTATCTACTTCTATGAATTTGTGTTTGTAATACTCTTAGCTATTTCAGGGCTTGAGAGAAAAATGCAGACCCTGTTATTGGATATGTGGGATATAAATATCGTATATTACTGGAATCAACTACTGATGCATCTTGCTTATGTATTCTTTAATGCTTAATCCGTCAAGTGCATGAATGATTATAGCTCGATCTTTGCTAGGAAAAGTATCTTTCTGGGATACATTAGCATACGTTCCGCTTACTCGATGTTGTTGGGTCTCCCTGTAATAATAAAAACTCATGTTGGTAGCCGTAACTAATACGGTTGTGGCTGTCTTCTCTCTTGATATTAAGAATTTACTTATAGTCACTAAAAATAGTTATCAGCAGTCCTGATATTCAGAATAATTTACTGTTTGTCGTACAGCTCCGAAAATACTATCTGCTACCTAGTCAAGGAACATACATGCATTGTTTGTTCTTTGTGTTGTGCCATAGCACAAGCTTTCCCCTACTACTTCCGCATACCCGTGCGAGAACTCTCGAATGTTAAACCTCACACTCTTTCATATCCTTCTATTTCCATTCTAAGAGGGAAAATTGCTAACGAAACGTACAATTATTTTTTTAACTGTATAAAGGGAACTACTAATGTACTAACATCAATATATTAAAAATAAAAAACAATGCAAATAAATGTTAAAAAGAAATTTTCAATAATGATTTATTCAGTATTTTCGAGAAATTTCTTGGAACAATTCACAATATATCTTAAAACTATTTGAAGTTATTATTCAATATTCTTTGACAGTTATCTATTCGCTTTTCGTAATAGTCACAAAAAAAATTTTAAAATCCTCTTTATTCTTGAGAAACTGAGACTGAAGACACTGACTCGAAAGTTCCACCGAATCACTACTGATAACAAATATACTGGTACAGGTAAAACACAAACCAAACCTAACACGACACGTCTTCACTCTTCACTATACACCCACATCCCTCCACAATTATTTGCACAGCACTTGTAGATCTCGCAAAAACGTTAAATGAATGTTTTCACTTCGAACATACGAAACAATCTTTATCGGTATTAAGCAACTATTAACAGAAATTCTAGTTGTTGCTGCGAGTGTTAATATTAAATTCGTTGGCAATAAATTTTATGAATTTTACAGTGACTGTGTTTCTTCTAAACTGAAAACAAACTAAAATAATATTGGACACTAAAATTGCTCAGCCTGAAAGCCCATAGTAATCTCTGGATCAGAACTTCCTGAGTTCGCGGAAGAAGGGTACGGGAAGAAGAGGGGAGGCTTTCCATCTCATCTCCAATACAAGAAAAGACGTACGAACTACCAGGGCACGTCCGTTAATTAGGCGAAGCCATTTTCAAAAACCTCATTTTCCTCATACCAAGAATTTTGGATTATTTAATTGCATTCCATTCTCCAACGGTTTTTTCAAAAATTGGTGGATTTGCTGGCTTAATGTTACGCTGGCAAAGCCAATTGTCCCAAAAGTTTTTTCTTTATATACAAAATATTGCTATATTTATTTGCTTTACAGATATATAAAGATTTTTTTATTTTGCTCTTACCGTTTTTCGAAAATAAAAAAAACTACTTCTCGAAATCCCGGGCAAAGCCCAATAGCAACGAGTAAAAATACGACTCATAGAAAGAACTGTCCAGTTAATCTAGATTTGCTTGACCCAGAAATTATCACAAATAAACACAACAATATTGTTTTGAATTTTTCTATTTTTAATATTCTCCCAAATAATTATAATACATTTTAAATACTGTCATAAACTTTTGAAAATATGTAATTCCATATAAAAACTAAACTAATCAACAGTATGCCCTGACGTTGATCAACAACCAGACCTGAACATAATTTTAATAAACCGCATCAAAAATGGTTTTGTTGCTTTCACCATTTTTTGAAAAAATGAACAAAACCACTTGTGTGTGACTCGAACTGGCGCACCCCGCCGAATAACCAAACAAATCGCTTTGTCCTTTCCCAACAACCAGAAGCGAACATAATTCTAATAAACCACTACTACCATGAGTTGGTTGCTCTCGCCGCGTTTGGAAACTTGAACAAATCCACTTTATGTGACCCGAAATCGCGCATCCCCGTCGAATAACGAAAAACTCTTCGAAGTGCAACTATCTTTCAAAATGAAAATGCCTTTAAAAAAAGTTGTCTTGGAAAAAATGTGAAGAAAAAAACTGGTTTTTAGAAAACTTTATTAATTTCAAACAAACACAGTGGATAAATCCAGTTTCTAAATTTAGAAAAATATCCTCTAATATGTGGTGTAGCCATATTCCATGTTTTAAGGTTCTTTGATGCCGAAAAATTTATTGATGGCCAAACGTCCGTTCGTTTGTTCGTCCGTCCGTCCGTCCGTCCGTCCGTCCGTCCGTCCGTCCGTCCGTCCGTCCGTCCGTTTGTCCGTTCGACCGCCCGTTCGTCCGTCTGTGTGTGAACAACGCTAACGGCAATTTTCACAAAAATTGATACTCCTGATTGATTCGGCTCATGTCGCGTCCTCTTGAATTTAAAACCTAAATTTTAATTTGTATTACTTGTAATATTATTATAATTAATATTTTGTTGAAAGGAGCCCCTGGCAATTAACAAAAATGGCGCCATCCATTTTGATTATTTTTTTTGTTGGATAGTCCAAAGGACGTTTAATAGAATGGAGTAGATCTTATCTTGGTTAAAAACTCTTTTTCCAAAATCGCAAAATTTCAGAACTTTTTCGCCGTCTTCCTAACACTAAAGTATTAAAGATAGAGAATTTTCCCTTTAAAATCTGTTCCTTGTTGATAGATGTTGAAATAAGGTCATGTACGATTTTTCAAAACTTTGAGTATTTTTCTGTAAAATATAGGCAATTTAAAAAGTTTGTTTACACATTTTTTCTCAAAAAACGGCTCAATCGTTTTTGATTAAATTTTTTGATGGATAGTCTGAAGGACGTTTAAGCGAATGGTGTTAATCTCTTGTTGGGTAAAAACCCTGATTTTTCGAAAATTTGAAAAAATTCTAATTTTTTTCTGCGTCCTTCTGCATCTAAAATTATGAAGATATATTTATTTAATGAATGTGTTTATCAATAACAGATCTTTAAATAAGGTCATGTCCAGTGTTTCAAAAACACGAATATATTTGGGAAATTTTGTATCAAACATAGGCAATTTTTATTTTCTTTAAACCACTTTTTCTTAAAAATCGCACAATGTTGTTTGATAAAATTGGGAACATAGCATAATGGACGATTAAGAGATGGTTCAGGTCGCGTATTCGCAAGTTCAAATTTGTCAAATTAGTAAGATCAAGTTCAGTGGAAATTTTGATACTACACGTGTAACTAAATTGAAGGGGCAAAACACTTGAAGGCCATGAGGAAACTTGGTCCTTCTCCTCAATTAGTTCCTATCAACATAGTTAACATGAAGTTCACATGTCCATGTCAGGTTATCGTTTTCGATTGGCGTTTATGCTGTCGACAGTCATGAAGCACACTTTAGGTAATGATTAAATTCTGGGTGATGTACATTCCATATTTCTCATAATTTATTTTAAGAATCTGTGATTATAAAACAGTCACTGAAAACCATCTTATTGAATTTTTTAGTGACAAGGTAGTCACTAAAGTCACAAGGTAGTTTCTCTTATGGATAAAGTGATGTTAACTAATGAAAATATTATTGTAAAATCACGAATGAACAAATTAATAATGAATAAATAAGTATATACTTTGTCTTTCCATGATGTTGGCTAATAAATGCCGAGAGCTTGTTACACTTTCCACTTGTAGATGTAGAGTACTATGTCACCCTCCCAGCCTTATAAATTAGTAAGTAGTGAATTTTCGATTACTTTGATACAGTGAACGTAAGTCACTGCAATACACAAATATAACTAAGAATCTATTTTAACAAGAATCACCTATATTTTTACCGAAACCAGTGAATACAATTCCATTTAAAGTATCAAACAGTGTTTAACCTATTAAACGTAATTTTGTTTCTTTTTAACTAGCTGTATATGTATAGTAACGAAACGAGTGTATAAAGAGGGATGTAATTGCATGAATGGTATGTTCAAGAAAACGAACAACAATAGGAGCGTGTTTTCTTATTTACCACATGTGCAATTATACCCCTTTGTCCACGTGTTTCGTTGAATATTGTTTTCGTTTCCTTTAAAGAATAATTTTAAATTTGAGAATTTTAATCATATCTTTACCACGAGAGGTATGTGTTTGATGATGTATTGGTTCGGAACGAGACCTATTTTGCTAGGCCTTGCAGTGTATATTTACAGTCGCCTTAGTCTTAGAGAATAAGTGTAATTGATAATTACGTTTGCAAATGGAATATATTTAACGTATTCCGGTTGAAATATTAGAAGAAAGTGACAAAGCCATGAAAACATTACTTCGTACGAAAAGTAAGAGCATGTTTGAGAGAACTTCACGTGTTAATGTTGGAAAAGAGAAAGACAATTCATTTCTGACTCAGACGGTTTGTTGGTGTAGTATCCAGAGCAGCTAAATACAACTGACAATTACATTTTTTATATTTGTAATATTCTAAGACCAAATGTTATACACGTAAAACATTTATTCATGTTAAATATCATGTTATTCCTTAGTCAGCTAGTGTCAAACATGCTTATGGCCATACTTGTTTATGTTCAAGTGGCATCTAAAGGAGAATATTTTAAATTATAAACAATTTACTTGATTTTCCAAAACATATAAGGAATTTTGCCAAACAACTGCTCTCTCTGGGCCGTCACGTTCAAAGAGATGAATTAACATAACTGTTCGACATCTGGGTTAGATGATTGGTGCCTAGTAGGGTAAGAGATTCTCATTTAACGTATTGTACTACAAATATTACCACGATTGTCTAAGAAGTAGTGATAATTATTCGTTTATAATTTTGTTTCATTCGTTCACTGATTATGTACGATTATGTTACGTAATGTGATGTACATTTTTGTTAATGTTTTATGTCCCTCTGAAAACGTCTGTATTATAGATACATAATTAAACAATTTCAATCAGTTTCCGGAGTGCTGATTGGCTGTTGTGGACTTTTAATTGCATTAAATTTTAATTGCACGCATGCAATAAACATAGTGATAATCAACGTTTTTCATGAAATTAATGAGCATATTTATTTAACTAAACGAAAAAATAATTATTCACTGCACAATTGTTCACGCAATTGTTCAATACGATAGTATAGTAATTTATTTATTAATTGACTCACTTTATCTCAGAGAGAACTATTCCGTTAAGAGAGTTTTCAATCATGGTCAATTCAGCTCAACAGGTATAGTGAAAATAGTAAATACAACGTCTAGAAAAAAAAACGCCTCAGGGAAGCGAATTCCAGTAATACGAAAAGTGTGCAGGCGGAGAGTCTCTTGAGTTATTTTCGAAGCATTAATGGCAAATGAAGGACTGAGGGAACATAACACTGAACGTCTCGCGTTTTTATTAGCTCATGTGTGGTGATTCCGACAAGCCTGAAAACTTTGACTCTGTACTAGTGATATCACATCTGGTTAGGACATCTTGAATGCTGTGAAAGGGTCTTCAGATGAGAAAAATATGCTTGCGATGTGATGACAAAGAGGGTTCAAATTAAGAAAAATGTTTATACAATGTAAGAGTGATTCAAGGACATCAAGATAACACTAAACTGTTTTTTGGAGTATGACTACGGGGAATCAAGTGTGGAGAAAGCACGGGCTCTGGAGAAGGATCTGCAAAAATTAGAAATAAAAACTGAACACAACAATAAAAACACAATTGTTTTAAGGCCCAATGAATACATTAAAATTTTCGATGTGTTTTTGGATATTTTACTGAATCTATAAAATACAAAACTCACCCTTCGGAAAAAAAATCGTTATCGGACATGGAGAAATCAAAAACTTCAGTCCCAAGACGTTCTCTACAACCAGAGTCGACTGTAATGTGTAATGGAAATAATTTTGTCAGAGCGCATCTTGTTATGAATTTGTTGTATTTCAAACATTTCATAAAGTCGTAATTCGTGCCAGCTCTACTATCAGCCTCACCGTCGTCATCCTCACTGTCGTATCCTCACCATCACCCTCACCCTCACCCACACCGTCACCGTCACATGTGTGATGTAAATTTGGAAGCGTGCCACCGATCATTTGCTTTAACCTGATGTTAGTTCCCGCCTTACCACTGGGCGCACCGCTTGGAGAAACATTGAGTGCTGACGGTATGACGATGTTTGCATAGCTTTGGCGTGCTCTACTGCGCTGCTCCACTCCTGCCCCGACCCACTCTCGCTCCTCGTGTCCCCCCTCCCCAGTCTCCCTCTCGCTTCACACATACCCCTGTTTT
>BOPP01000009.1:14584874-14644370 GCA_017312745.1 Gryllus bimaculatus | reverse complement strand
TCCTTCGCTTCCCCCCCCCATCCTCTTCTTAGCCCCAAGGAATTCCTATCTTCCTCTACCATTCTCGACCTCTGTTACACAATCATCCTAGCTCTATCTCCAACTCGTCCTGTCCTTTTCCTTCGTTTTTGGCTCATCGCCTTGTTAGTTCCGCCCCGCCCCCTCCCGCTCCGCTCCGTTCCGTTTCGACGTGCCGTGTCCAGACCCAAACGTGCCGCACACATCGGCATGTTCTCGAAATGTCCCGCCCTGTCTGCGGCGACTCGCCTCCCCTAGGCCATTGCACTCGTCATTAACCAGCCACGCTTTGAGAAGCGTGCGACCGCGACACAAGATTTGCTAACTTTGGCGTCGATGTGCAGTTGTATATTGCTCTCGTTTCTCGATGCCTAATTAGAACGGTCACGTTGCTTAGCGCGATTCGCGCGACTGCGTGCCGACGGAATTGGATTGCTGGCTATTTCCCTTGAGGCATAATTAATTGAAAGGTAGTTAATTTAGAGGGTTGTTAAGAGGCAGTAATTGAGAGGCACAGATATCATGCATAAAATGGTACTATTTGTATTTCAGTTGCTTCTATTTTTACGAGATGATTTTAAAACGACAGATTTAAAAGAGGTGATCGTAAAGTGTGTTTGTTGTTTCTATACTGTCACGGCATATTTCAAACGCACCCTCTTCCCCCTTGCTTCTTTGTCATAACTCATGTCAGTCTTTACGTTTTCCGAGTAAGGCTCGGACATAGATTTTTTTGTGCAAAAGGATTTAGGCATCAAAATTCAATTCGTTTAAAAATAAACATAAAGTGTATTAGCTCAGAACTTACGTTTTCATTTCCTTTGGAGAAATGTTTAAAAAATATATTTGTTAAACTTTTGTAAAACCTGGACAGAAGTTTACTGCACGGCCAAAAGGTATCTATTTTTTGTTTTGCTTCAATAATTTTGTAATTATAAATATTTTAAAAGTTGTGTAATGTGAATATTTGTATGGCCTTTGTATAATATGCGCTTTCACGCTGTCTAAATTATTTGTTACATAACAAGACATTTTCACATACACTTCCTATTATTTCAATCTGATAAAAAATAATTGAAAGCATCTCCTCTAGACTAAACTTCGCGAATTATGAACACCACGAGTGGTATATTTCAGGAAACAACGCTTAGTCTTGCAGGTTCCAATCACACGTTATTTCTTTGTTACAAATGGAACACATGACTTGATTGCACATGAATTTTATTATTCTCAAATGATTTTCATTATAGTGCCAATAAATGCTGTGTCGAATTAACTTTGCAAGATTTTCCGAAATTCTTGAAGTATGCGGAAATATACACAGCTTTCCCTAATTAATCGCACATCATAAATATGATCGTTGTTAAAAATATATTTTTATTTAATTACTGTAGTTAAGAGCTTTCAAAAAATACTTGATATGCAATTTTTTTGCACCCACGTGATACTCTCTTCTTCTCTTTTTTCTTCTATTCTTTTCCTAACACGTACTGAGTGGTTATTAAAGTAAGCATTCTTGCCTGTAACACATTCGTGTAACCAATGCACCCCTCCTTATATACTTCTTTCTACTGATTGGAAATTTTTAGTTGAGTTAAACCTAAAATATTTTGCTTATCTCCCCCTCTAATTTCGGCTTCATCATCACACTCACACATTATTCTTTTCGTAACAGGAATTTTCGTCACAACCTATATCTCCAATTAAAATCAGTGTACATTAGGCACTGCCTCAAAACAAATCGATCGAATATTCGGAAGTGAACGTCTCGTCTATCTGGGCTCTATGATGGTAGTTGCCAATGAGAAGGTCTGAGCGTGTCATGCGACCCCTCTGTTCCGCCTCCACTGCCAACTCCCTCTGCTTTGGCGTCGCCGCCGTTTCCGCGCGGCCCGTTTGCATTTTATGGCGCGGGCCCCAGCGTGGTTTCGACGCGGCGTTCCTAGTTCCGTTTTTGGCCGCGCTTGTTTCCTGTCCACCCACGCCTTATCCTTTCTTTCCCTGCGCCAGCACCCGCCCGTCTTCCCGTCCTCTCTCGCGCCCGCCCTCGCGGCCCGCCCTCGCGCCGCCCTCGCGCCGCCCTCGCGCCCGCCCTCGCGCCCGCCCTCGCGGCCCGCCCTCGCGCCCGCCCTCGCGCCCGCCCTCGCGCCCGCCCTCGCGCCCGCCCCTCGCGCCGCCCCTCGCGCCCGCCCTCGCGCCCGCCCTCTCGCGCCCGCCCTCGCGCCCGCCCTCGCGCCCGCCCTTCGCGCCCGCCCTCGCGCCCGCCCCTCGCGCCCGCCCTCGCGCCTTCCTCGGCCGCCTCCGTCTCCGACCCGCGCCTGCGCTCCTCCAGCCCCGCGCTTGCACCCGCGTCCGCCCTCGCCTTCGCCGGCGCTCGCGCTCGTTGGCCCCACCCGTCCAAGCCCATCCGCCCCCGCCCTCCGGGCCCATCCGGCACGCCCGCGCTCTCCCGCCCCTGCAAAGCAGTGAATCCAGAAGGTCGCCACGCGCTGTTTTCGACGCGCCCCGCGCGCGCCGCTGCCAACTCCGCGCCGCGAGGGCGTTGGCGTTTGGCCGTCGAAGTTGCCGTGAGCGTGAAGCCCGACTTTGTCAGCTTTCGTATGGGGAGTTGAATCGTCTGTGAGAGGCGGGTTCGTTTTGATGTTGGCTATACAAATGAGCTAGCATTCGGCGTAGGATGCTGTTCTTTCAATGATTGCGTTTTGTAGTTTGGCTGCACGTGGGCATTGCACTCAAAGGGCGCGCGATAGTTTTTTTAAAGAAGGCACTGGTCTTTTTATTCGCACAAAAGTGAAGAAAGATGTATGTAATCCTGGTCGAAAAGCGACCATTTTCTACCCAAAATTATTGTAGTCGCTGATACAGAATAAGGTACATAATGAATATTTCTATGTGTCGCAAATTACTTCCTTAACACGGTGTTTTGTCAGAATCCTGGTGTTGTTACTCCTTGATATCGAACGGCAAAATGTCTACCCGCTAGCGGGTAAAAGGCATGCAGGAATTTTCAATATTCCTCGATTTATATAGCGCAAAATACGCATATAAAATAGCGCAGGTCTGATTTTCGTTGAATATCTAAATTTAGCAGATATAAATAGATAATTTAAACTGGAATTTAGCGGTGGCAGAACTATCGGTTGTAACAATTTGATTTTATTGAATTTGAAAGTGTTTCAATCTTACAAAATGAATGCGCTGTCTGGCCCTTCCTGCAATCCTCGTGAGCGGCGATTGATTTTTTTCAGCATATTTTCTTGTTATGAAGACCCTAATGTTTTACATTAGTCTAAAGACGACTGGTTAATTATTGAGTTGATTGCAGGTGTTGATAATGAAGAAGAGGAGGCTGTCAATGTAGAGGGGGCTGCCAGCGTCGATGACACCGCGCGCTTTGTTTTTTGTCAAGTTGAGAAGGGATCCATGATTGAAGGGGGGTGGAGCGAAACGGATCAGAGCGCAGAGCGCAGGAACGGACGAAACGCGCCCAGGAGAAAGCCTGGAGGCGATCGATTGAATGAAAATTTAAGATTTCTTTGAAAATTCGCTCTTCTTAGAAATAATGATTTCGAGGATATAAAATAAATTAATTGTGCGCGCGTGTTTTCAGACAATTTTGTATATTATTAAGTAACCTACGTACATGTGTGCGTTGAGGCATTCTTTTTTCAAAGATTAAATAAGCCCTTTAGATAGTTTCTCCAACGCACGCATTACCGACGATATTGGTATTAACTTGTTATCCTTTGATAAGTGGTTTCGGAGTTGAGCGTGCGTTTTGCCTTGAGTTGCCAGGCTGCCCTCGCTTCCTCTCGCCTCTCCTCGTCGACACCTCCATCTGTGGGGCGCCGCATTCTCCGCAAACGCGGGCATACCGCCCTTTCTCTGCCTCGTGTTGTCGCCGCTGCCACTCCCCGCCTCCCGCACTCCACGCCTTTCTTCTCTGCGGGCGACCTTTCGGTCGCACCCCGCCGCTCCGCTCCGCTCCGCTCCGTCCCACCCCGCCTCTCTCTATCCTGCCATTGTCCATAGCGGTCGATCCCCGAATCTACGACCCTCCTGCCCCCCCTATCCGCTCCGCTCCGCTCGCCCGCCCCGCCCCGCCCCCCCGCCCCGCCCCGCCCGCCCCCCCCGCCCGCCCCGCCGCCGCCCCGCCCGGCCGCCTCGCCTCGCCTCTCCGCCCGCTCCCGCCCAGCTCCGCCCAGCTCCTCCACGCCCAATACGACCGACGAGCGTTGTTTGCGCCATGCAATCGACTCCTGGTCACAATCCGCGCCTCAGCTCGCAACTCCCGCGCTGCTCGCCCGTCGCCACTCCACCATCATCTCCCTCCTCCCTTCATGCATCTTATCTCTCCTCCCCTCAGCCATCCTCCCCCATGCTCCTCCCTCTCTCCTTAATCGTCCTTCATATCTCTCTCTCTCTCTCATCTCTCTCTCTCTTCTTTACCCTCCTTTGTCCTTCCTCGTTCCTCTACCTCTTCCTTCTTCCCTTTTCTCCTCCCTCGTTGTCTTCTCCGCCCTTCCTGCGCTTGCGCATCCGTTCCTGTCAGCTTGTCACCACTTAGCCTCTCTGCCACTTCTTTGCCAATGGCCCTGCAGCATGTGGCACACTCTGCATTAAACAACTCTGGTAAAATATCCCTCAGCTCCGGCAAACTTCTCAAATTCAGACAAGCTCACAGCTCTTCAATTATCTCAACACTCTCGAATACTCTTCCATACCCTTCACCAACTCTGGTTTCTGAAAATTCCGCGGTACTAGTCACATTGTAAATTTTGTCACATATCACTATTTCCCATTGCAGTTATCTTTTTCATCTCGCTCCTGATGTTGTTCTTATCAACACTATAGTGTATACATCATGCGCATTCAATTTTTTTTTTCATTCTGAGCTCTCATTACTATTGCACTTAGTGAACAATTAAACGCCTCAGGCATTATAACAGGAATGAACATTTAACATTCACATTAGCGGCAAGGAAATTACGAGTTCATTAAACATATTAAAGACTTGAACATTTCATAACCTTAACACTGAAAATATTTCAGTTTAAATTGAGAAACGTTTCCAAAACTGTTCTCCTTGTTGATGATAGTTCCATTAATTTTTAAACGTTAAAGTGAATATAGTATGAATATCGGTGAAAATAGTATGTTAGGTGTGAAATATCGTTTGGATGACGTAAATTAACAATTCTTTCACGTTCAAAGTAAGTAGACTAACTAGCAAAAATTACAAGAAACTACCTTAGTACTTTTTCATCTCATATTCTATCCCGCGCAAATGTTTGCACACAGTGATCCACTTCCTTTCTTGATGTTCTTCTCCGGACACCAGGACATGTTAAAGCAAGTAAAATTATCTTTCAATATTGTATCATGAAAATAGAAAATCATCGCATTATGATAATTCTATCTTCAAGAAGGAATTCCTGAGAGCAGTGAAACTACAAGATTTTCTGAAATTTGTAATGATTAACTCATTATCAACCAGCACAGTGTACCGTGCCCACTCTATGCGACTTCGTCTGTATATTTGCTATTATCAAAGTGCCCGTGAAACACATGAACGGTGTAATGTAGCCTCTGTTGGCTTTGCTATTCCTCACGTACTCGGGAAATGCATTAAAACGCATAATGTACGCTACCCACTCTTGCGTGCTCTTCTCTGTTGATTTGCTATTCCCCACGCACGCCGTGTCGCGTCGCAGTACCCCGTCGCGGCGCACATCGCGCAGTTTCGCCGCCTCCGCCCTGCCCTCCCGCTGCGCGCCGCGCTCTGCGTGGCTCCGGCTTGGTGCGCTGAGGCGACCCGGCCGCGGAACGCCAACGCAGGCCTGCCTGAATTAGCATGGACCACCGGCGCAACGGCGCCTACGAGCGCCCCCGCTACTCCGCCCCGCCCGCCCCTCCTCGCCCTCTCCCGTTCCCTGCCCTTGCCCCTCTATGGCCCGCTCCGACGCGCCGCCGCCACAGCACGCTCCTGGGAAAATAGCGAGCCGAGGCAGAGAAGGATTCTCGCGGCGCTCTATGATTTTGGACCCTCTTGGCTTTATTGTGCCGCTCCAGGTCGCTTGAACTGGCACCTCGTGTTGCTTTGGGTGAAGGAAGATCTGGAGGTCCTTTTAGGATAGCGGAGAATATTCGAAGTTCAATCTTCTCTTTGGCTTTAATCGCGCGACTTTTTATATAATTTTTCAGTTCGTCAGTGTGCTGTAAGAATGAAATTTGCTTTCATACGTGTCGGTTCCAATCTAATTTTTGGTAATTCCATTTAAGTGAGTTATAATGAAATTATAGGCCTTGACGCGACAACGTGGATTTGGGCATATAGTATATGGAAATCCAATATAGTGCCGATAAGGTAAATAATTAAGAATAGGGAGTTTTAGCGACAGGGCGTAAGGAGATAATTTCCTTAAAATTCTATGATCAGCGTTACTAACGGCTTTAACGGTCGTAATGAACAACTTTTGGAAGAATGATTTAGCAAATTGCAACATTGCGTTATGCATTATAACAAGAAGCAATCGTGGAAGCAGAGAAAATTGTACATTATTCAAAAAGTGGTAGCTAGCGTGAGACATTTTAAAACACGTTACGGAGTCAACAGAACAACAAATATACATGTGCATGCGAGGTTTAGATTTTGTGCCCTCCGTGATGAGTATGCAGTCTGGGAATTTTGAATCGCCTTTCTTGAAAATGTAGCGAAATACTTAAAACAGCGTTTCGTTATTGAGCGTAATGGATATAACCTATCACGAAGATATGATTGAAACTCCTTCTTCCGAATTTCTTTCCTGTCACCTCTCCAACATATCCCGTTAATCTTGCCAGCGTTGTGGAGTGTAAGAAATAATTGTAACTGCCCTCACATACGAGAATGTTTACCAGAGTTTAGAAACAATTCAACTTTTCTGTCTTTCAGGGCGGCATTTGGCCGCTTGTAGGTGACCGTAGAGCTCTTACAGGCCCGTCGCACTACTTACAAAGGGTATAAGGGCGTACCTTAAGCCTTAAGGTAAGACGTTATGACTTCAAGGTCTTCACGTAACTGTTAGTGCATAACGCTGTCTTCTTGCCCCCAAGGAATTCCTATCTTTCTCTACCATTCTCGACCTCTGTTACACATCATCCTAGCTCTATTCTCCAACCTCTCCTGTTCCTTTTCCTTCGTTTTTGGCTCATCGCCTTGTTGTTCCGCCCCGCCCCTCCCGCTCCGCTCCGTTCCGTTTCGACGTGCCGTGTCCAGACCCAAACGTGCCGCACACATCCGCATGTTCTCGAAATGTCCCGCCCTGTCTGGCGCGACTCGCCTCCCCTAGGCCATTGCACTCGTCATTAACAGCCACGCTTTGAGAAGCGTGCGACCGAGACACAGATTTGCTACTTTGGCGTCGATGTGCAGTTGTATATTGCTCTCGTTTTCTCGATGCCTAATTAGAACGGTCACGTTGCTTAGCGCGATTCCGCGACTGCGTGCCGACGGAATTGCATTGCTGGCTATTTCCCTTGAGGCATAATTAATTGAAAGGTAGTTAATTTAGAGGGTTGTTAAGAGGCAGTAATTGAGAGGCACAGAATACATGCATAAAATGGTACTATTTTGTATTTCAGTTGCTTCTATTTTTACGAGATGATTTTAAAACGACAGATTTAAAAGAGGTGATCGTAAAGTGTGTTTGTTGTTTCTATACTGTCGACGCATATTTCAAACGCACCCTCTTCCCCCTTGCTTCTTTGTCATAACTCATGTCAGTCTTTACGATTTCCGAGTAAGGCTCGGACATAGATTTTTTTGTGCAAAGGAATTTAGGCATCAAAATTCAATTCGTTTTAAAATAAACATAAAGTGTATTAGCTCAGAACTTACGTTCATTTCCTTTGGAAGAATGTTTAAAAATATATTGTTAAACTTTTGTAAAACCTGGACAGAAGTTTACTGCACGGCCAAAAGGTATTATTTTTTGTTTGCTCAATAATTTTGTAATTATAAATATTTTAAAGTTGTGTAATGTGAATATTTGTATGGCCTTTGTATAATATGCGCTTTCACGCTGTCTAAATTATTTGTTACATAACAAGACATTTTCACATACACTTCCTATTATTTCAATCTGATAAAAATAATTGAAAGCATCTCCTCTAGACTAAACTTCGCGAATATATGAACACCACGAGTGGTATATTTCAGGAAAACAACGCTTAGTCTTGCAGGTTCCAATCACACGTTATTTCTTTGTACAAATGGAACACATGACTTGATTGCACATGAATTTTATTATTCTCAAATGATTTCATTATAGTGCAATAAATGCTGTGTCGAATTAACTTGCAAGATTTTCCGAAATTCTTGAAGTATGCGGAAATATACACAGCTTTCCCTAATTAATCGCACATCATAAATATGATCGTTGTTAAAAATATATTTTTATTTAATTACTGTAGTTAAGAGCTTCAAAAAATACTTGATATGCAATTTTTTTGACCCACGTGATACCTCTCTTCTTCTCTTTTTCTTCTATTCTTTTCCTACACGTACTGAGTGGTTATTAAAGTAAGCATTCTGCCTGTAACACATTCGTGTAACCAATGCACCCTCCTTATATACTTCTTTCTACTGATTGGAAATTTTTAGTTGAGTTAAACCTAAAATATTTTGCTTATCTCCCCCTCTAATTTCGGCTTCATCATCACTCACACATTATTCTTTTCGTAACAGGAATTTTCGTCACAACCTATTCTCCAATTAAAATCAGTGTACATTAGGCACTGCCTCAAAACAATCGATCGGAATATTCGGAAGTGAACGTCTCGTCTATCTGGGCTCTATGATGGTAGTTGCCATGAGAAGGTCTGAGCGTGTCATGCCGACCCCTCTGTTCCGCCTCCACTGCCAACTCCTCTGCTTTGGCGTCGCCGCCGTTTCCGCCGCGGCCCGTTTGCATTTTATGGCGCGGGCCCCAGCGTGTTTCGACGCGGCGTTCCTAGTTCCGTTTTTGGCCGCGCTTGTTTCCTGTCCACCCACGCCTTATCCTTTCTTTCCCTGCGCCAGCACCCGCCCGTCTTCCCGTCCTCTCTCGCGCCCGCCCTCGCGCCCGCCCTCGCGCCCGCCCTCGCGCCCGCCACTCGCGCCCGCCCTCGCGCCCGCCCTCGCGCCGCCCTCGCGCCGCCCCGCGCCCTCGCGCCCGCCCTCGCGCGCCCCGCCCTCGCCTCGCGCCCGCCCTCGCGCCCTGCCCTCGCGCCGCCCCTCGCGCCGCCCCTCCAGCCCTCGGCGCCCGCCCTCGCGCCCGCCCTCCGCGCCCTGCGCGGCCCTCCCGCCCTCGCGCCGCCTCCGTCTCCGACCCGCGCCTGCGCTCCTCCACGCCCGCGCTTGCACCCGCGTCCGCCCTCTGCCTTCGCCGGGCGCTCGCGCTCGTTGGCCCCCACCCGTCCAAGCCCATCCGCCCCGCCCTCCGGGCCCATCCGCACGCCCGCGCTCTCCCGCCCCTGCAAAGCAGTGAATCCAGAAGGTCGCCACGCGCTGTTTTCGACGCCCCCGCGCGCGCCGCTGCCAACTCCGCGCCGCGAGGGCGTTGGCGTTTGGCCGTCGAAGTGCCGTGAGCGTGAAGCCCGACTTTGTCAGCTTTCGTATGGGGAGTTGAATCGTCTGTGAGAGGCGGGTTCGTTTTGATGTTGGCTATACAAAGAGCTAGCATTCGGCGTAGGATGCTGTTCTTTCAATGATTGCGTTTTGTAGTTGGCTTTGCACGTGGGCATTGCACTCAAAAGGGCGCGCGATAGTTTTTTAAAGAAGGCACTGGTCTTTTCTATTCGCACAAAAGTGAAGAAAGATGTATGTAATCCTGGGTCGAAAAGCGACCATTTTCTACCCCAAAATTATTGTAGTCGCTGATACCGAAATAGTACATAATGATATTTCTATGTGTCGCAAATTACTTCCTTTACACGGTGTTTTGTCAGAATCCTGGTGTTGTTACTCCTTGATATCGAACGGCAAATGTCTACCCGCTAGCGGTAAAAGGCATGCAGGAATTTTCAATATTCCTCGATTTATATAGCGCAAAATACGCATATAAAATAGCGCAGGTCTGATTTTCGTTGAATTATCTAAATTTTAGCAGATATAATAGATAATTATAAACTGGAATTTAGCGGTGGCAGAACTCATCGGTTGTAACAATTTGATTTTATTGAATTTGAAAGTGTTCAATCTTACAAAATGAATGCGCTGTCTGGCCTTCCTGCAATCCTCGTGAGCGGCGGATTGATTTTTTTCAGCATATTTTCTTGTTATGAAGACCCTAATGTTTTACATTAGTCATAAGACGACTGGTTAATTATTGAGTTGATTGCAGGTGTTGATAATGAAGAAGAGGAGGCTGTCAATGTAGAGGGGGCTGCCAGCGTCGATGACACCCGCTTTGTTTTTGTCAAGTTGTAGAAGGGATCCATGATTGAAGGGGGGTGGAGCGAACGGATCAGAAGCGCAGAGCGCAGGAACGGACGAAACGCGCCCAGGAGAAAGCCTGGAGCGATCGATTGAATGAAAATTTAAGGATTTCTTTGAAAATTCGCTCTTCTTAGAATAATGATTTCGAGGATATAAAATAAATTAATTGTGCGCGCGTGTTTTCAGACAATTTTGTATATTATTAAGTAACCTACGTACTTGTGCGTTGAGGCATTCTTTTTCAAAGATTAAAATAAGCCCTTTAGATAGTTTCTCCCAACGACGCATTACCGGACGATATTGGTATTAACTTGTTATCCTTTGATAAGTGTTTCGGAGTTGAGCGTGCGTTTTGCATTGAGTTGCCAGGCTGCCCTCGCTTCCTCTCGCCTCTCCTCGTCGACACCTCCATCTGTGGGGCGCCGCATTCTCCGCCAACGCGGGCATACCGCCCTTTCTCTGCCTCGTGTTGTCGCCGCCTGCCACTCCCCGCCTCCCGCACTCCACGCCTTTCTTCTCTGCGGGCGACTTTCGTCCGCACCCCGCCGCTCCGCTCCGCTCCGCTCCGTCCCACCCCGCCTCTCTCTATCCTGCCATTGTCCATGCGGCGATCCCGAATCTACGACCCTCCTGCCCCCCCTATCCGCTCCGCTCCGCTCGCCCCGCCCCGCCCGCGCCCGCCCGCCCCGCCCGCCCGCCCCGCCCGCCCCCGCCCCGCCCGCCGCCCCGCCTCGCCTCGCCTCGCTTCCGCCCCGCTCCGCCCAGCTCCGCCCAGCTCCTCCACGCCCAATACGACCGACGAGCGTTGTTTGCCGCCATGCAATCGACTCCTGGTCACAATCCCGCGCTCAGCTCGCAACTCCCCGCTGCCTCGCCGTCGCCACTCCACCATCATCTCCCTCCTCCCCTTCATCATCTTATCTCTCCTCCCCCTCAGCCATCCTCCCCCATGCTCCCTCCCTCTCTCCTTAATCGCTCCTTCATATCTCTCTCTCTCTCTCTCTCTCTCTCTCTCTTTACCCTCCTTTGTCCTTCCTCGTTCCTCTACACTCTTCCTTCTTCCCTTTTCCCTCCTCCCTCGTTCGTCTTCTCCGCCCTTCCTGCGCTGCGCATCCGTTCCTGTCAGCTTGTCACCACTTAGCCTCTCTGCCACTTCTTTGCCAATGGCCCTGCAGCATGTGGCACACTCTGCATTACACAACTCTTGGTAAATATCCCTCAGCTCCCGCAAACTTCTCAAATTCAGACAAGCTCAGCTCTTCAATTATCTCAACACTCTCGAATACTCTTCCATACCCTTCACCAACTCTGGTTTCTGAAAATTCCGCGGTACTAGTCACATTGTAAATTTTGTCACATATCACTATTTCCCATTGCAGTTATCTTTTTTCATCTCGCTCCTGATGTTGTTCTTATCAACACTATAGTGTACATCATGCACTTCAATTTTTTTTTTCATTCTGAGCTCTCATTACTATTGCACTCTAGTGAACAATTAAACGCCTCAGGCATTATAACAGGAATGACATTTAACATTCCATTAGCGGCAAGGAAATTACGAGTTCATTAAACATATTAAAGACTTGAACATTTCATAACCTTAACACTGAAAATATTTCAGTTTAAATTGAGAAACGTTTCCAAAACTGTTCTCCTTGTTGATGATAGTTCCATTAATTTTTAAACGTTAAAGTGAATATAGTATGAATATCGGTGAAAATAGTATGTTAGGTGTGAAATATCGTTTGGATGACGTAAATTAACAATTCTTTCACGTTCAAAGTAAAGTAGACTACCTAGCAAAAATTACAAGAAACTACCTTAGTACCTTTTTCATCTCATATTCTATCCCGCGCAAATGTTTGCACACAGTGATCCACTTCCTTTCTTGATGTTCTTCTCCGGACACCAAGGACATGTTAAAGCAAGTAAAATTATCTTTCAATATTGTATCATGAAAATAGAAAATCATCGCATTATGATAATTCTATCTTCAAGAAGGAATTCCTGAGAGCAGTGAACTACAAGATTTTCTGAAATTTGTAATGATTAACTCATTATCAACACGCACAGTGTACCTTGCCCACTCTATGCGAACTCTTCTGTTATATTTGCTATTATCCAAGTGCCCGTGAAACACATGAACAGGTGTAATGTACCTCTGTTGGCTTTGCTATTCCTCACGTACTCGGGAAATGCATTAAAACGCATAATGTACGCTACCCACTCCTTGCGTGCTCTTCTCTGTTTGATTTGCTATTCCCCACGCACCCGTGTCGCGTCGCCAGTACCCCGTCGCGGCGCACTCGCGCAGTTTCGCCGCCTCCCCCTGCCCTCCCGCTTGCGCGCCGCGTCCTCGTGGCTCCGGCTTGGGCGGCTGAGGCCGACCCGGCCCGGCCACGCCCAACGCAGGTGCCTGCCTGAATTAGGCATGGACCACCGGGCGCAACGGCCGCTACGCGCCCCCGCTCACTCCCGCCCCCCGCCCCGCCCCTCCTCGCCTCTCCTCGCCCTGCCCTGCCCCTCTATGGCCCCGCTCCGACGCGCCGCCGCCACAGCACGCTCCTGGAAATACGAGCGAGGCGAGAGAAGGATGTGCTCGCGGCGCTCTATGAATTTTGGACCCTCTTGGCTTTTATTGTGCCGCTCCAGGTCGTTGAACTGGGCACCTCGTGTGCTTGGGGTGAAGGAAGATCTGGAGGCTCCTTTTAGTGATACGGAGAATATTGAAGTTCAATCTTCTCTTTGTTAATCGCGCGACTTTTATATAATTTTTCAGTTCGTCAGTGTGCTGTAAGAATGAATTTGCTTTCATACGTGTCGGTCCAATCTAATTTTTGGTAATTTCCAATTTAAGTGAGTTATATGAAATTATAGCCTTGACGCGACAACTGATTTGGCCATATAGTATATGGAAAATCCAATATAGTGCATAAGGTAAATAATTAGAATAGGGAGTTTTAGCGACAGGCGTAAGGAGATATCCTTAAATTCTATTGATCACGTTACTAACGCCTTTAAACGGTCGTAATGAACAACTTTTGGAAGATATTTAGCAATTGCAACATTGCGTTATGCATTATAACAAAGGAAGCAATCGTGAACAGAGAAATTGTACAATATATCAAAAAGTGTAGGCTAGCGGTGAGACATTTAAAACACGTTACGAGTCAACAGAACAACAAATATACATTGTGCATGGAGGTTTAGATTTTGTGGCCCTCCGTGATGAGTATGCAGTCTGGAATTTTGAATCTGCTTTTCTTGAAAATGTAGGAAATACCTTAAAACAGCGTTCGTTATGAGCGTATGATATAACCTATCACGAAGATATGATTTGAACTCCTCTTCCGAGAATTTCTTTCCTGTCACCTCTCCAACATATCCCGTTAATTCTTGCCAGCGTTGTGGAGTTGGTAAGAAATAATTGTAACTGCCTCACATACGAGAATCGGTTTACCAGAGTTAGAACAATTCAACTTTTCCTGTCTTTAGGCGGCCATTTGGCCGCTTGTAAGGTGACCGTAGAGGCTCTTACAGGCGTGCACTACTTACAAAGGTATAAGGGCGTACCTTAAGCCTAAGGTAAGACGTTATGACTTCAAGGTCTGTCACGTAACTGTTAGTGCATAACGCTGCTACCTTACGCGTGGCGCTAAAACTCCCTAATAATTCATGTTATTTTCCCTTATTATATTAATTGTTAATTAAAATATTATTACCTTGTTGAATTATGAATAAATATGTCTTACATTCTAAGGTGGATTTGAATTCTGTTATTAATTATCTTATCATTTTTTTATGTTTTTTAACATTTTAAAACTTAGTAGTTGAAACGACACGTTAAATAAGGTCATATAGCGACCAGTGTAAGTAACATTGGGAGTAACGGGAGTGGGCATTCGGACCCACACAAACATTCGTGCCCCGGCTGGAATTCGAACCCGCGACCCTTCAAGTAGAAGGCAGCTTCTTCAGCCTTAGGGACCCTGGCTATCCATGCTAGTTGTTTACCGCTTTTGTTCGGTTTTATTAAGTCGCGTCTAGACTTTATACTAAGTACAGCAGATTTGCCATTTCCTGAGTTCTAGTAAACCGTGTCTCTGGGTTAACTGACACGCTAGACGAGACAACAATATAATTCATTGAAAAACGAATGGGATGTGTAAACAGTGTCTTTATGTATTAGAGCTGACTTCAAATGATGCTTAGAATTGTCAGTCAGTAATGACTAATCTTTTGAGGAAATTAAGTGACTTTTCTTACTCAATACCCTTAGTATGGACGAGACGAAACATGAAACTTTCTTGATCCGTTATTTCTCGGCAGCTCGTCGGAATCCCCAGAAGGAATTCCAGGACGAAAGGGGGAGGACGGGGTTTCCTTTCGTTTTCGTTTCTACTTCTCGCGCAGAAAAATCCTCGTAGTTGTTACACCCTATGTGAGGAAATTAATTTGATTGCTTGTAGCTGGAATGTTAAAGTTAAAATTGCATGGTAAATTAGATAACGGATGGCGGGGCTGATAAATAGCCAATAGTGATAAATAAATATCCTTAGAACGCCGGGTAAACACCTAGTAAGAGCGATTTAACTAAGCGAATAAAATGTACATTTTACATCCTATGTTTGATTCTTAATCAAATGCCATCCGATTCTTTTCGTGTCTGAGGTAGTCTCGGCCCAATTACTTCGAAAGTCACGACTGAACTTAAAAAAACAGGCATGTACATTTTGTTAACGGAATAGCGAGTTATCGTATGCTTTTTACGTTCCAGAAACTGTTTTGGTTGAATTCTTGACTTAGTGTATGAAGGCAAATTCTCCTGTTGAAATATCTAAGTCTCGCTCGTTTCTCTTTAATTCTCATTCCATGTGGACAGTCATCTTTGTGCGTCATCGCTCTTTGTATACACGCGTAAATAGAGACGTGTGCATTTGCATTTATGCAAGCAGAGGAGAGGTATTTTCGTCCTTCATGTGCCGACGAAGCAACAATCTCAAGACCGCTCTCCGAGAGACCTTGGCAGTGCATTCTACCAACCATGTAAACGTACTTCGCCTGTGTTCTAAGTTCAGTGTTAATTCTGCTAGTTGGTTAGGTAAATATGGCTTGTCACAGGCCAAATGAGAGGTGGAAGGAAATCTTGGCCGATCCACTTGGCAGCGGGCATTCATGCTACTTGCTGAGGTGTATTGGTGTCGTGCCAGCGTATCATCCCATGTTTCTAAATCAAATTAGATTTTAGATATCTTCGACAGAATGGCTGCGGGATGTAAACGAGCTAAATTTTCTTTCTCCGAGGAACTCGATATATGATTTCTCATTGTGGTTATTGATACGTTCGTATTCATTTAAATCGGGAAATTAGATTTCTTTTTAAACTTAATGCTCAGACTTCGGTCAAAATAGCATTGTAATTCAATCAAGTCTGCGTAATACGATTGACTTTTTTTATGTTTTCCGATGTAATTTATTCCGAGAAATTTCATTGTTGGTAGAAAGATCGTCATTCTCAAAATAAGTTAGACTTTTCAACAAGGTAGTACATTGCTGGGCGCTGTGCAATTTAGTTTGTAAAATATTCTATCTACACGACGATAGTTATGTTGCGTGTTTCAATGTGTTGCAGAGTTATTTTCGATAGCTCTTTGGATACGTGAGAATTGATGATGATTAAGGTTTAAGGGCGCTTCAACAGCTAAGGTCATAGGCACCCATGTGAGAAATTATTTTTTTTTCATTTTCTGAAACGTAGTGCCGAGAATTGCATTCGTTAAAAGGGGATCTGGCTTTGTCTGGAATAGGAATTATGAATGGAATTGTCTACGCATAGTTTTGATGGATCCCATTACTGACGAAATATGTAGCCGTCATACTCTTCTGAACTCAAGGCAGGCATAAATGGCAGAATATTGCCGAAACAAAAATAAATTTGTATTTTACTTCAAGAAGTGCTTCTTTAGATGATTTTGGACATATAGTGAAGATTCTGGTTTAAAATTATGAAAAGCTGTACATTTAAAGGGTAAAGGTTCTTTTTAGAACGTATAATTTTTTTTAAAGCAGTGGTATCTCTTTGCATATGTGTGCATACATATATATATATATATATATATATATATATATACATACATACACTAATACACCTGTAGGATTCCCCGACACAATGTAGCGTAGATATATGGGAAAGTAGCAATGTTACGAACAATGGTGTATATACACGTACAAAACCGTTCGCATGCAGTAGTGGTTTACCAGTGTAATAAACGTTTCATTTCGACAATTCGTGTTTCAATAATTAGTTGTTAAAGTCTACAGAAATTTTGAAATTCGTTCTTTACACAACAAATTCGCATTTTATTTAGTTTGGTTATTTTTTCTTCCATCCCGAATTTTATTCGGATTATCCGTAATTTCGGATTTCCGCGGTTCGGATTAGCGGGGTTCTACTGTATTACGCTTTCATAAGTGATCTCTGAAGTGTATTAAATAATTAGTATTTATATCCGTTCCTTAGGGACGGTTATTATTGGTTAGTATTGTAACGAACCAACTTTGCTTAAACATTGCTCTGCTTTTGTCTAAAGAAGAAGCAATTATAGCACATGGTCTCTAATGAATGTTGAAAACATATCTGCCCGAGCACTAATGTCCCTTTAGCGTCCTGTGGAAAATGAATGTCTGTTAGAACGGCAGGAGCTTTGGTTTAGTAGAATAACGATAATCTTATTGGACATTATTTGTACTTTTGTTGCAATAGTAAGGTATAAATATTAAGTTGTCTTTAAACATCGATGAAACAATAGACAGAAATTTATCTTGTGTAACTTAAAAGGATAAACGAATATGACATAATATCAAATGCAAATGTATGCGGATATGAATATGATAAAATATGGGTAGGCTAAGTGTGATCAAGTCCTCGGATTCCAATATTGTTTTGAGACTTTTTTCTAGGATATCTCATTCGATGTAATATAATTTTGCAATTTGGTTGACTAACAGTTACTTAATTGTAATATTGACTTTATTAGTGGCTATAACGATGCTCAGTAAATCTTAAATATCGAAATGAAATAGCATAATAATCTATAAAATGCGTGCGTCGCCGCGAGGAACTCGAGCAGGGAGATTAAGCCTAGAAGTGGAGTGAAGCTTCACGTCCCCTCGCGCAGCGGGCGTGGCCTCGATCCAAGAGCATCGTATCGGTGGGAAGCAGCGGCGCTGGCGGCTGGCGCGGCTCGGCGCTGCTGGGGCGACCGCGTGCGATAAAGGAGAATAAACCCGCCTGCAGGCAGCCGGCCCGCACTCACGCAGCCGCGCCGCCACACCCCGCTCCACCCAACCCTACTCCGCCCCGCTCCGCCTCGCTCTGCTCCGCTCGGCTCTCCGTCCCCGCGCCCCACGCTTTCCGGCTTCACTCCTTCCTGCTCGGCCTCGCTTCTCTCTGGCAGGCCCCACTCTGGCGCGGTTGTCCTCTCTCCCTGCCCCTCGCGCCGCACGGTTCCGAACCACCCCGCCCCGCTCGGACCATCTCCTCCTCGCTCTGCCCCACTCCGTCTCGCTCCAGTCCGCTCCGTCATGATCCGGCCAGCTCCGCCTCCCGTCTCCCCGCCCCGCCCTGCGCAGCTCCGACACTCTCTTCTCCGTTCCACCCCTCTTCGCCACGTTCACTCCAGACAATTCGTGTCAGCTCCTCCACGCTCCGCCTCCCGTATCCCCGCCTAGCACCGCTCTGGCTCTCTCCTCCCCACCCCACTCCTCTCCACCACGGTCCTGCCCGTTTCTGTTACATCCGCAACTCTCGACCCGCAACGCCTCCCGTCTCCCCGTCCCGCCCAGCACCGCCCCGACCTTCTCCTTCCCGTTCCACCCCTCTCCTCCACGCTCCAGTCCGTTCCTGTTACGTCCGTAATTCTCCGTCCCGCAACGCCTCCCGTCTCCCCGCGCCGCTGCTCCCCGTCATTTCTCCCAGTCCCTCCCCAACTGCCCCGCTACACACCACCCCGTCTCGACCCTCTCTGTCCAGGTCTGCCCCGCCTATATCTCGCTCCGCCATTCCGCGCTCGACCCCTCACCGCCACGTTTCAAGAAGCGAGCGCCGCGGCAGCCCCTGGGTTCCCACCCGGCCGCGCCCCGGTGGAGATCGCGCGCTTCCTCGATTACGTCGTGGCGCGGCCCGTTGCCTTGCCTTGCTGCGCCTGCGGGCGCGTGCATGCACGTTCCGTCTCCCTCTCATTCCCTCTTTGCTGTCGCATCAGTTTTTGAAAAGGGTGGAATGATTAAAATAGAGTTACAATCTCCAAATATTAAAATTTGCAGTTTTTTCGCGATTAAAAACATGAAAGGTGATGACACAATTCTAGTTTCAGATTTGCATTAAGAGCGTCGACGTACATAGACACCTGTGTCACGTCTTTGGGTCTTACAACACCCGAAAACAAAAATATACAATTTCCCGATGTTTTTCGCGGATTAAAAAAATGGAGGGTGGTAATGCAATTCTGGCTTCATATTCATATTCAGCGCGACGAAATACATAGAGAAGCATGTGTCAAGTCTTTAGGTATGACAACTTTTTTTTAATGTGCCAGTGTAATTGACTGAACTGGTGTACTTTTAATAACACGCGAAATTCATAAAATTAAGTTGCAGCTAGTGTCAGACGAAGACAGAAAATTGGGATAGCGCCCCTCGTGATATCGCACTTCGCTCGGCCACCAAATTCCCCACCCATTAAGTTGCTTCACCGAAGGGCCTATATTGATGCGTGTCCAAGCATAGGGTCAATGAGTAAAGCATTAAACGCAGTAATAGAGGGAAGAGCTAAGAGTGAAGAATGTGGTGCAATAACTGTGAGGGCACTGGACGCCGGAGAGAACGCCAGGTGGGCGCTCTTTGATTTCAAAATGATTTCACGTACATCGGTTTTGCTGCAGTATCTTGAAAATTGAATGTCATTAAAACGAGAATGTACATTCTTATCATGTTATAAACTATTTTTCGATTATGGGGATTGTGCGACCGTGCAACCTAAGCAGAGCCACCACTGCACGCGATCTTTCTGATAAGTTGAATTTGCGGAGAAGTATGAAGGGTAGATGTCCGCCAGGGAGTGTTTGAAAAATTAGAAACTGGAAAATTAGAAATAAATATATCGTATGAAGAAACAGAACCAAGAAGAGTGACGATAAAAATGTGTTACAAATTCATATCGTTGAATTGAGAGAACAATCATTATGCAATTGTGCACTTCGAACTGATTTTTGGATATTCCAGAATCCGTATCATACCATTTGCTTTCCAAGTTTTGCTCTTCGTCGCGAGTTATTATTTCACTCTTTCCCATGTCCTGCATGCATCCTGTTAACCGCAACTGCTGTCGAATTACTTTCGTGCTTGCAACCCCTTACCCTACCTGATCTCCATTTCCATTTCTGAAGCAGCGCCTCCCTCGTCAAAGGCATTTCCATTCCGACCATCGCCGCGGCCGTCTAGATTACAGTTGAGCCGCCCGATTACCATCTCCGCCGGCGCTGAGATGCTCGCCTGCATCACGCCGCTCCCGCCCTTCGCCCACCCGTCCCCGCTCCGCCTCAACCACCCCGAACGCCCCACCCTCTCCTCCACAACCCAGCATCAGCTCCAGCCAGCCCCACCACGTCTAGTCTCCGCCTCCAACAGTTCCCGCCCAACTAGCTCCCAAACTTCCTCGGCCAAGCTACGCCCCAGGCCGGTCACCGCCTCTCCCCCTCTCTCACTCGCACGATTGCCACTCACCCTGCCAGACCTCGCCTCTCACCCTGCCCGTCGTCGCTCGTATCCCATTCACATTTTTGCCTACTTTCGTCACGCCTCCACTTTGCTATCGCCAACTCCGTGGACCACCCCTCCCTGCGCCTTCTATTGCCGTCGCCGCGTCTCACTCGGAAGCGGCAGGCAGCCCCGAGGAGCACAGCGCGTTGCGTTGCCAGGGAAGTGCAATTCCGACAGAGTATGCTGAGTCTTCATCCCATCACGCCCGTGTTGCGTCGTTGCGCGATTTCCATTCCGAGGAAGGTGATTGCGCGATTCTGCTGGAACAGAAATGGGGCGAACTATAAGGCAAGAGAGCAGACGAATACATGAAAATTGGTATTTTGTGGTCGACTTCATGTTGGTATTTCTTCCAATATTTCATAATTCCCTCTATTCATATAATGAACTTCATACAATTATGTGGCGTATTAGAATAATTTCTCTATTAGTATTCCGCCTTAGTTCAGGATACAAAGTTTGAAATTTTACACCATAAATAGTTTTTAGTTTCATTTTTGGTAATTCTATTGAAGTTTTGGTTGTTTGCGGGTGATATTTTATTTCCTGGGTATTATCTGTAATCCTCATTTGATTCGTATCTCTTTGACTATCTTTATCACTTTTTTGTATTTTATATAGGATTAACTTACAAAAATCAGTTTTATATGAAACTCGGCTGAAATATTAATCGGCTTAAAACTAACTTTTTATAAATAAAATCTAACCCTAGACGACTGTTGACAAGGGAACTCGCAGAGCACTTCTAATAATCATGCAGGTTGAAAAATATGTACAGAAAAGAATAGATGAGATATGTTTTTTATTCTTGTTGTGTCTTTATTATATTTTCCTATGTAAATGTGTCTTATCTGGATTAATGAGGTGTAGTTTAGAATAAAAATTATTGCAAGAAAGTCTACTGTGTGGAATGCGATGGGTTTTAGGTTCAGTTCATTGAGTAATTGTTTATCGGAAATTAACCAGGGGGCTTGGGTGATAGTTCTCAAATATTAGTTGTGGATTATTAGTTTTTTGATGATATTGTACACTGGAGGAAAACTTGCAACACCCCGATTGCACTGAAAAATGTATCCCTCCGTACAGACACAGCACGTACACACAGAATAATACATATGATTACATGGGCAGAGCCTTATGAGACTCGCGTGTCCAGCAACAGAGAACCATGGACCGGAAACGTCACATCAATACTGCGTGTACCCGCGCGAACAGTATGACAAGCCCTGACAGGACTCGCATCCAATCGTACAAGCGAATAGTGTCCTGCGGTACACTGTTCCACGCCTCCTGTACCTCCTCACGCAGTGCAGGCAGAGATGTTGGGAGAGTTGCTGCACCGGTGACGGATCAGGCGTTGGCATGATGTCCCACACATGCTAGGTCGGGGATAAAACCGGCGAACGTGCCGGCCAGGGCAGTTGACAAACATTGTGGAGAACGTGTTGCGTCGCGCGGGCAGAGTGAGATCGGGCATTGTCCTGCTGGAACATAGCACCACCCTCCCGTTGAAAGACATATCAGCACTGGCCGCACAACGTGCTGGAAGTATACAGCGGTGATCGCTGATCCCTCCACGAACACCAAAGACGAACGCGCGTTGTAGCTGAGGGCACCCTGCACCATCGCTCCCGGGGTCAGCCCTTCTTGACGTGGACGATCACACTCCGGACGCACGCGCTCGCCTGCGCGACGCCCCACACGCACACGACCATCACTGGCGTGCAGGCAGCAGCGCTTCTCATCATTGAACACTACTGCACGCTATTCCGTCTCCCAGCGGACACGCACATTGCACCACGCCAGAAGAGCCCGAGGATGGTTCGGCGTGAGTGACAGTCGAGCTAGCGGTTGTAAACCTGCAGCAAGTAAGCGATTCCCAACGGTGCCTGGAGACGCGTTGGGCGACACATGTGCGTGTATCTCGGCACGGGTGGCCATACGATCTGCCAACGCCGCCTTCACGATGCGTCGATCTTGACAATCGTCAGTGCTCTGAAACTGGTGTACCCATCGTCACCGTCACCGCAGCACTGACGTCACATCACGGCCCACGTGGTCAGTATTGCGCCGAAATGATCATCCGGCTTCGCGCAGGCTGACAGTGAGACCTCTCCCAAACTGGTCCAATTGCTTAAAGGCCAAACGAGTGTGACCGACACTGTGACATACCAAAGTTCAGATTAGACCTTATCGCAGTTTTAAAAATCGCGGAGGAGATGGCGCGTCCGCGCCATTTCGGAACGGTGCTATTATGTCACCGGGCGACAGTCATCCGGGAAATGTTAATCACGGCCTCTACGAACCTCTATCCCTAACGTCACTTACCGCTTACGTGATTGCTTTTGTCGTTCCCGGTGTTGCAATACTTTTTTCCGCCAGTGTGTTTAGCCCTATTTGTCCAAATCCAATAAACGAACAGGAGAATATATCTTAAAATCACTTATAAAGATCATTATATCTGTAGTATTTTGGTTGTGCTTGTTGAACTTCGGTATCTACGTGTTTTTTGCAATTGAGTGAAGTGTCCATGAGGAAACCAAGATAATTAATGGCGTTATTATAAAGCGTGTAAAACTCATTTGTTAGCAAAATATTTAGTGGCTACAATTTCACAATTAGGCATACCTTCATAAGAATGTGATATCAACTCTTCATTTCATTCCTAAATGTGGCAAAATGGTATGTCTTACAACCTGTTTTGGTTCGTACTATCACGTTATCATTGTATCTAGTTACCATATTTAATAGGATGACGTGTGAATTCATTAATTACTAGTCAAACTGGTCTTTCTTTCCTTTTTCGGATAAAATATTTAAAAACGTCAACAACGCTTCATCTAGAGTACAGAAACTCATAGGTATCTCTCATGAGCGATAAAAATCTGTAAAAATTAACAGAAACCATCTTGAAAAAGAGACATTAAAGGCGCATCGTATTCGAGTGACGAATTAATTTTTTTCCATATGCAGGCAAGGGTTTGGTACAAATACTGGAAGATCTGAGCAGTGAAGTTGTATGTTACTCATTTAGATATGTACGAACAACTACCCCTAGCCTTCATTACAAGTTTGGCTTTTCCGAGCAGCCTCTTCTTGGCCCGGGAGCAACACTCATGAACGGCCCCTTCACGGCACAATGAGATAAGTTGTTTCCATTCCTCTATCACCCTTCTGCCCGTCTTCGAACAGCATTTCAACCCTCTCCGAATCCCTGAATGGGGTTTCAACATCTCTTCTTCCTGCACTTTCGGGCGTTCGTCCAGGACCCGTTATGCCAATCCTCGCAAGGAACAGTGGAAACCCAAACTTCAATTGCTAATCATCATAGATGTAAATATTGTTCGTCTTCCATTCTATTATTTAATCATTTCTAGTGGAAACCCATTCGATTAAAGGGTACAGGGAGTTTAAAGACGATTTCAGTTTTACTTTCCCGGGTATTTATTTATCTTATTTATCGGTGTAATCGATATTCATTTAAGGAATGCCTATATTGTTTCTTCGCCCTGGCTTGCTCTTCCTCGTGCAGAGCTACCCAAATCCACCGTGATCCTTGCCACACTCCTCGCCCTGTGCTGCCGCGCCTAATCCTGCCCCTTCTCTCCTTACCCTGTCATGTTCACTATGACCACCGTTGATATCATCATGAAAATGTTGTGCAATTCAGAAATGTAGAGGAACCGCACTTGAAAAACTCACTCGTTTTCAAACTGCACAATGCAACACTGAGCACAAATGATACGCTCCGCCTTCACTTCGATGGTACTACTAGAACTGGTTACTTACTTCTCCGCTAGATTGTGCTTGATGTGGACCTTTAAAAATGTATATTATTTTGTGTATTATGTAGTATTGGTTCAAATTATCGGTGAAGTTTTGATTGCTATCCTTTTTTTAAATTTCTGTTGAATCTAGAACCCTACTTTTCTCTTTCGCTTTGTCATAAATCGGCTCCACCAGCTTCCAATCGCAACTCACGACATTTAGTTGCGTTCATCGATCTCTTTATCTTGTGGTGAGTATTGCCTCCGCCCCGAAACGAGCAACCACCATCAGCATCGTCTGCATACTCGCGTCTTCCGTCGCGCCTCCAGTCGCCTCGGCCGCCCCCTCGTCCAGCCCGTCCCCGTCCTCGCCCGCTGGGAGAGAAATGTGCTTGGGTCGTTAGAGGCTGCGCGCGCAGTGTTTTGAAAACCGGAGGAGTGCGGCCTCGTCCTAACCATGCGGTGCCGCGGCAGCCCTCGACCGCGTCCGCGCCGGAGGGCGGAGGGCACAGGGCAAGGGCCGAAGGACTCCTGGAGGGCTTTTTTGCCGCGCGTCCGTGCGCCACATGAATGAGAAGGCGCGCTGAGCGGCTCGTCGGCGGGGGCGCTCGCGACACCCACTCGAGAGCCCTCGCTGCCGCCCCCGCCCACGCCCACGCCTCTCGCACACCGCCTGGTCCCCGGTTCCCTTGTGCCGTCGCCCACCCTTGTGCCGTAGCCCCTGCCAACCTCTCGCTGTCCCTGCTCCGTCACGTACACCGCCCCGCTCCTCCCCTTCTCTCCCTGTCTCCGCCCCGCAAGGGCCACGACTCGTCTCGCCACCGCCTCGCCTCGTCCTCCTCCTTCTCCGCCTCTTCTCTGAGATGGCCGCTCTTCCCGTTCTTTGTGCTGCTGCCGTTGTCTTCTTATCTGCACCCTGCCATCACCTCGCCGGCACTCCGTTGGTCCTTCCTCCACGTCATGCCGTCGGCGGCGTTTCCGCTTTAGAAATTTGGAAGTTTTCGAAATGTCATCTGTTTCTTTCAACTTATTTTTAAAATGTTCTTTCCCTGTGCCTATCTGCGCCGTGTCGATTGTCTTCTGTTTGTTTCTCGCTGTCTTCTCTTAGCCGATTTTCCATTTCTCTGCTTTTTTATCTTAGTCTCTTGATCTTGTGCAATTCGCTCGTAAATTTTCTTTTCTCAACTTCTAACTTGTCACTTCCACTTCTAAAATACAGCCCCCGCTGTCACCTACCTCTTTTCGTTTCGAATATATTTAATTATTATTGGAAAAGTCTTTTCCTTTCCCTTCTACTGCCGTATCTTTCTCGTTGGTCTACAATCGTCTACCACGATTTCGCAGGCAGAACACCAGAACAGTACGAGAAAAACAACACTACGATCAAACGGTCACACACAAACACGCCGTCTGGACAGTGGTTTCGTGTAGGTCTCTATTAACCTCATCTTACCGGAGAAGTCTCTAACACGAGGTCCATGAAAGGCAGCGCGCTCTCAGTCAGGTTATTTTTGGGTCCCCCTCGTAAATGCAATTTTGTACCTGAAATTAGATTTGTGTATTTGAATGGATGGATAGATGTTCTACGCATAGTGGAGTTTCAATTTTCTTAAAAACCTCAATCAGTTAAAAAAATTGAGTTTTTGTTTAAAAAGAAGTCTAAATGTTTCACTCAACCAACTTAAGTGAGTTTTGTTTCAAGTAAAAGGTAATGGATTCCAGATGTTTTATGCGTGATATTAACTGATTTTATAATATATCACTAAATTTTATTAATATGATAAAGTTAGTGAAATAAAAGCTTATCTGCAGTCATTTGTTCTTTATTTCATTGTTTGGGTGGTAATGGATCTTTTAAAAGTCAATCCACATTTCTTCTTTGAGAACACACGTGAGCATGAGGTTGTGGTTGGAGAAGCTAATGTATCTAGTTTTCTTCAGTTCGAAGAGGGTTATTAAATACAAAGTTTTGTGAGTGTATGTAAACGCAATGTCTAGCAATTGTCGTCGGACACGTGTCCTTTCACAAAATAATCAACGGTTGAAATGTGATACATTATGTTTTTAAGATAAGGTGGATTGGAGAATGTCTTTGCGATCTTTCCCTCCAACATACACGTACGGGTTTTGATATATAAAAAACATTCCCATTATATTTTCAGAAAGATGTTGAACTGTGTTCACCAGGGGCGTACATACCATGGACGCAAGGTAAGCACTGCTTACCCAAGTAATTCGAAGAAACTTACTACGGTATTTACAACATACAGTAATTTATAAACTATGAAAAACATAAAAATGAAGTTCAACACATTTCTATTGTACCTTCCACGCCAAGGCAGATAGTAACTTTTTTTCTCACACCCCTCCCATCCCACATCATAACTCCGCTTCTTGCTCCCCTCTCTGTATCTCGTTTGACCATGAGGAATGAGTGTCATGTCTCATGTTCTGATGTTCTTTGGCAAGGGTCCGCAATCCTAGGGACTGCAGACCCTTCTGTTTAAGTTCGTGTGTGTTCGTTGAACATCGGCTCCTTATAACAATGTTGTCCTTATAATAACATTTAAAGTAAATAAAATACGTATTAAGAATTTACATGTTTAGTGTCTGCGTTTTCAAGTAAATTATTGACAATTTGCACCCCTGTTGCGAACCTCAAAGTATATTTATACTTTCAAAGGTAAGCAATTCTCGGAGTTGCGTACAGTGAAGAAAATGGATCTTCTACTTGGAAGTGCAACGGATAATGAATACAATAATACATGTGACTGCATTGTGGAAAAACTGTTGCGGCAAAACTTCATTAGTCGTAGCGAAGAAACAATTAATTTTGAACGTAAAGCCCACACTTGAATTAAAAATGACACAACTTTTATCGGAAAACCACCTCCGCTACATAATTTTACAGAACACATTTGGGAAGGTTAGAATTGATCAGGAGTTGGATGTACATGTACTTATCATCGTAACTACGTATATAGATCGCCGGTAATATAAATATTGACCACGTGCGATGTGTCAAAAATTACAATTGTGTAAAAGAATAGAGTCGAAACAATAGAGCAAAATTGCTTTTGTCATCTATTCTAGTACATTTAGCACTAACCCCACCAAAAGTTTAAAGAAAAAAATTAAAACCGTTTTTGAGAATTTCTTGATTTAGGTATTTTTAAGTATTGCGCATTTGTCATATCCCACACATATCTAATTTTAGGCATGCATCCTTGCTGCTTGAAATTTTAAGACGAATCTCCGCTATGAAGGCGTCGATTTTGAAAAATTAAGATGTCCCCACTTTCCACGTCTTACCATATTCTTCATATATTAGATTCTTATGGCTTGGATGTTTTCTGCATAAGTTCATTAAACTGCAGATCTTTTAGTGATGTGATGCACTTCTCTTTTTAACTCTGAGTAATTGTTGAGTAATGGCACTTTGAAGGCGAAAAGTTTCGATTTGCCGCGCATTTCTATTACTTTGTCATTGTGTGTATTCACCCCGTCTCGTTCCTGTGCTAGCAAGTTGTTTCGAGGCGCCCCCGTCGCCCGCGCCGCCCGACCGCCCGCTCGATCGAGGCCCCGCCCCGCGCCGCGCCGCGCCGCGCCGCGCCGTGCCGTGCCGCTCCGCGTCGCGGCGGGAGGAGCGGCAGGGGGATGGCAACGACGAGCGGTCGAAAGCCCCCGAGTCTCTTCGGATGAGGGGCGCCTTCGATGCGGCCCTTTGGCTGCTGCGTAGAGCAAAGCGTTTTATCGCACGAAAACGTTCATTTGCTCTTGTAATTAACTCAAATGTCAAAGGTGAAGAGAGATTATACGAAATATCCCAACATACGTTTCCTTATATATTTGTCGTGTGTGTGTGAACCGGACTGCAAGGGTTGCCAGTGATACCATTCAAGTGTACGTGGTACAGAGTACCGTTACAGGAATTCGTCCATTTGGACTCGATTAGTCTAGTCTAGACAAGGTGTCTGCACATCATTTGTCTTATCATATTTGATACCGAATTTTCGTTCTGTTGAAAAACGCGGCTAGTTAGTACGCTGTATCAACTTTCAAATGGACCCGTTACGTTGTCGTTGCACATGCATAATGCAAATTCTAGCTCTGAGATTTCACGTATATTTTGATTTATATATTAATACATACTTAAAATACTATGAAATGTTTGAGTTCATTTGAGTTAAAAATAATCCGTGAGATAGCGGGGAGAAATTGTATACGTGACACGATCATTGCTACGGGAATCATGAAGTTTCATATGTTATTTGTTTTTTACATTGTGAATAGTTCGCATATCACATTAATATGAATATATCGATGTTGCTCGCATACTATGACACCGGGTAGGCAGATGGTGTATTTAGAGCTTAGCAAAGGTACGAGGTCGAAAGTCACTGATAAGGTTCTATGGAGGAGATCTGAAGAAGGCAATACCTCATCAGCTTCTTCGGGAAATCCGTCATTTCATCAACGAATCCAAACGAGTCTATTATCCTCCACGCCGTCGTGGAGCTATGTAAACGCTCGTAATTGGCGTTTCAACTCGTTGCTTAGCAAGCGATGTTATTGCGCCTCTGCGTGCGGCGCGCACCGCTCGACGCGTGCGAGGCGGCGCGCCGCGGCGAGGTCCGTCCCGCCCCTCTCTTGTTCGCTCGACTCGGCCGACGGCGCGAGGAACGATGGAGGGTGGGTGAGAGGGAGGAGAGAGGGGGAAAGGAAACGCCTTCCGCGTCGCCTTCGCTGGCGATGTGGGGTTGTTTACGCGCGGCCCTGGCCGAAACAAAGGACGCGGCGTCCCGTGCTTATCTTCGGCGCCCCCCCCCCAACCGCCGCCTCGCTCCTCAACCCACTCCTTCCTTTCAAGAAGATGCGAATATCTTTTCGACACTCTCTGCTCCGATCCGCCCAACTTTCGTTTCCCTTCTCGTTCCTTGCGTCCACTTCCATCATGTTCTCTTTGCGTCTCGTGTGTTTTGTCCCTCATCCTCCCCTCGGGTTTCTTCAACTTACCTTCTCTCCACCTGTTCTAAGCCCTTGTTGTAGCTTTCTCAATTTATCCCAGTGTTTGACCATGCTCTTCCATTGCATCCACACCCTTTTGCCCAGCTCCTTCTCTGCCAAATCCGCTCAACTTCTCACCGCTCAACCTGCTCGCATGAAGTGCGTTTTGAGAGTTCTTCAAAACTTCCTTTCAGCTCAATTTTGCCGTACTGACAGCCATGTAGAATTCTTATTGCAAAGTGAAGTTAGCAGTCATTGTAATAAGAAAATAGTGAATCCCTTAGAGGTACATAATACATAGAGATAAGAATTTTTTTAGACTGACGTTTGCTTAAGGGTTTTCAAATGATGGCTGTTAGTGGACTAGAAGTTCCAATATTTTAATATTACGTGACCGTTTCCAATACTAGAAATTGTTTACTGTTGTAGTTTAGATTGTTGTATTTAGATTGTAAAACTTGCAACCTTAGCATATTGCATTTATTTTCTTGTGCACATGGCTTTCACTATTATGTGATCTATTGACTTTAGCGTCTAAGTGCGTTCACGTTAATGTTGTATTTGCGTTTCAAGGATTTCTTACAATAACGGTAGAATAGTTACCGTGCATTTTCAGAGGAATTGCTTGGAAATGTTTTGTTCGTTTAAATATATCATTTTTTTCTCTCAATCGTTTTTGATCTTTTATTTTAGTTGATAACGAAATACAGAAACGTTTTTTAGTGTGTGAATCGGAAATTCCCGTTCCAAACGGTGACCTATCAAACGGCGAAACGGACGACCGAATATACGAATACACATACGTAGATAAGCACAATAAATTCACATACATTTGTGCTATATTTCTGCTGCGCTTTATACCGCGAATCGATTTGCAGATAAGAGCGATTCATTGAAGTGACCGCCTCTTTGGCGCGCCGCGGGCGCCGCTGCGTGTGCTGCTCGTGAAGAGCAGGCGCCACCGGGGCAGGAGGGCCGTCTGGCCTCGCCGTTCCGCGAGCGGCCTCGGGCCTCGAGGAGCCGCGTTACTTTGCACGCACCAGCATTTGCTGCCGAGTGTACTTGAAAAAAGTGTCCATCCATTCCTCTGACATTAAAATCCAGAAAATATGTTTCCATATATTTTAATATGGTTTAGTTTTAAGTACATCCCATTTCATGTGTATTTCATGCATTATTCACTACAAAAAGGAAAGGTTGCACTCACATTTTCCGTTTTATATGATGCCAGACACACTTCTGCTCTTCTCTTTTAATGTTTGTCGTCGAAGTGCTCTTTCCATTTCCCAACTTAAGGGGTCTAGCTATTACAGTGTCGTCTATTTCCGTTCTTTACCTATCAAGTATCTCTTGCATCTTTACTTATACTTTTAAAAGCAACGCGGATGTACTTTCCATTGTGATGCCTGTTGGGTTTAGATTTGTCAAAACTGAAGCGTCGCGTCGCTCTGATGAACAGCGACTTGCACTTCGTTGCCCAGACTTCAACCCCTCCCATCGCTCGCGCATTGTCTGCCCCCACGGAGGAGACCCCGGAGCCTAGAATGGCCCCGCGTGCGATTCGGCACGCGCCGCTCTTCCGACGCGAGAATAGCCGCTTCCGCCGATGCTAAGACCACTCCATCCTCCCCCGCCCTCCATCGCTCCCGTTCCTTCCCCTTCGCGTCACTGCCGGCCCCGCCGCCCTTCCGCCGCGCCGTCTCCATCGCTGCGGCCGCTGCTCCAGGCTGGCGGCGCGTTCGATCCCGGTCAACGGGTTCGACGCGCAGACGCTGCCGCCCCGCCCAGCCCCTTCCGCCCCTCCCGCCCGCGCCCGCCTCCACGGCGACTCCCGTTCCGGGGTAGAGCTCTGGCGGCGTATTCATTGCGTGAGGTGAGTCCTCTAGTCTTCTGGTGAGTTCCTAAACGACTGGCACCTAACGTTTTCTAAAAAAAACATCCAGTGCCTCACGCCCTAAAATATAATTAACTACAAGAAATTATTTTACGCTCCAATTCCTGCAATATGTAGTTCTAACTACTTCCAAAATACAAGCGTAAAGCATGTTTTAATAAATAAAACATTGTGAACTCAGTTGTTTCATTCGATGATTGATATATTTATATTAATTTGAAATTGTAGGAAAACAATTTTTTAGTATATGCCTTTTTGATACTGATTAAGAATGCAAGCAACGTAGAGTATAGTAGCACGGTAGAGTGCGCAGCGTATTCAATTTAATACGTAGATTATGAATATTACAATAAAAACGTCTTATCACGTCGAAGTGTTTAAGTACACCGTATCTTTACGTATACTGTATCATACCGTATTTTGCTATTAATGCAAATATTTTTAAATTGCACCTGCAAGATATGTAGGATCAATACGCATAAAGTCTATTTAAAATATAATATTTGTTCAGTTCATCTTTGTTAACTTCATGAGATATCAACAAAATTAGGCTTTCATGTTTTACCGTATTTAGAGCTTGCCATCTTTATTCCCGCGTCAGGTAGTCGCCATCAATTACTTTGTAGTCTTAGTAGGTCGTAGTTGATGTTTTGAAAACAAGTCACGGGCATCCTCATATTCTTTCTTGCGCATCAGTTACTGAAAGGTCTTATCATAGACCCTTTCCTTATCGCAAGTATAAAACTGTTGCGGCGGCAAATTCGTAGTCGGTCGGTGTAATGCGGAACAGTATCCGCAGTGTGTTATGTTCATGTCTGGATTGGAAGAAAACTTGCAAACATTGAGTTAACAGCTTGGCAATCCTTTAAACGAGTTGTGAGCACACACACACACACACACACACACACACACACACACACACACACACGCACACTCACGTTCCCTTCTCTGCCACACATGTTAAAAGCTCAGAGTTCGTTCCGGCGGGGCGCGCTGCAAGCCGACAAACTCATGTTCCAATGGAGGTAGAACATCACCACATTCGAGGTTATAATATTACTACGCTTACAGGAATAATGACCATAACAGTTGACGGCGTCAAAAACACTCGATCAATCGGTTAATCGAGAGGAGAAAATCGGTTCTTCTTGCAGTTATGCCGCAGAATTGAAGTGTTTTGGGCCGGTGAGGTATTTTCTGCGCAGTTGCGGTAGGCACTCGATGAAATATTTCCTGAATTTGTGTGCGTGTCTGCTTCCTTAGACGGCTGCTTCTTTGATATATTTTAACAAGTTGTTTGCGATTAAACGTTGGAGATATCAACAAATTTCACTTGATCCCGAGATTCCTCAATTGCAGCTGTGGAACACCACCACATCCCGGGTTATAACAATTATCACACTTACGGGACTAATGGCCTTGGTAGTTCTAGGAATCACTAAACAGTAAACACTCGCTTGAGAAGGATCAGTCGTGGATTCCCGTAGTGCAAGCTATTTCTCCAGCTCGCCGGCTCCCCCGGCGCCCTTTTCCACGCGTTCGTTTTCCGCCCTTCACCGCCCGTCTGCCCTCGTTGTTCTCGCTCCCCAGTCCTCCGCGGCGACCCCTTTCCACGTTCCCTTCCCTCCCTCCCTCTCCATTATTTCACACCCCCGCGGTTCATCTAATAAGCCTCCATTTATTATTTCCGCCGACGTGGAGTTTATACTCCGACGTCGCGTGGCTTCGTAAGCCCGCGCTCCTACCGCCTACATCACTACCAGCCCCTTCCTGTTCCGTGGCACCAGTCGAGAGGAATTTCTTTCCGTGGATCTAACATTCGAATTTTGCTTTCCGTTTTTCATACTTAAAATATACCTTGGGAACTTAAACAAGTAATGTGCAGAAGACGTTTTAGCAACAAAAAAGATGTTTGAGAGACAATTCGAGGTAACAATATAATAAGAGCCAAGAAGTGTTGAAGTGTAAATGAAGCTTTAATCATTTCTTCGCATAGAACACTTCAATAATCACTCGACAAATACGATAAGAAAAATAATATTTTATTATTTTAAAAATAATATTATTTTCCGTAGATGACTTTCGCAAAATGCTTAGCCGCAACTTGTTTAACCAAAATAACATTACCTACCGAATAGAAGAGAGAAGTCGCCGCATTGAATATTATTAATCAATCTGTAATCTATATTTCACGTCACAGGAAGGTGCCAGCTAGAGTTGTTAAGCACATTACAAAAAAAGTAAATATTTAACTTTCATTTCTCTTTCTTGCGATTTTGTGTCACTGTTGAACGGGTGACGCAAGGTAATATTTTTTGGTGTGGTGTGGATACGTTAGCGTCACTCCAACAGCTTTTTCCAACGATGAACTCAGCCTTTTCCATTTCTGTAATTGTTATTTTGGGAATTATTGATTAGGGAAATTAAAACAAATATTCAGGACATTTTCTTGCGTAGTCATATATGGTCGCAAGCATACTGTTCGAATGTTATTCTGGCCACGAATTATTTTCACTGACTGACTGACGAAAATATTTTTGAAAATAAAATTTAAAATAATATATTAGGGTATCGGAGACCTCTAAAAAGATAATTTAGCGTTAAAAGTTTTTCAATATTTTGCAGCGCTAGAATATCCTACTCAACGTACATAGTCCATATATACTTGTACTAGGAAGTGTAAGATGTATTGAGGGTTTAGTGGATTCGTTTCTTTTATCTATTAAGTGTATGTTGTGATATTTACATTAGAAAATTGTGGACATAAGGTTGCAGAATTACATTATTTGTTCACTTATTGTGAGAAAGTGGATGGTAGCATAGGTCTACTATGTTTCCCACCACTGCGAATAACTCTACCTTTTCAAATACGTTGCTCCTCGTGTAACTAAACGTCAGCACTTCATTGAGGGCTTCATGCTGATCCTTCTTCGCGTCATGTTCATTGGGTTAAGACAGAGCCCCGTAGGCTGCCACCGCGTCGCGAAACCGCTGTTGTTTCGACACGCAGAGCCGTCCGCCGCCGGCGGTCGCAACGGCCCACGCAACTGGCACCCCGCTCCGCCGTGCATTGCAATCCAGGAGATACGCGCTCCTGGCGGCCCCTGGCTGTCACGAAGGCAGGAACTCTAGCTAGAGCTGCTCGGTGCACCTGCCCCCCCCCCCGGGAATCGGATACATGAGGCTCTTTTGAAAGTGCACAAGTCGCCCATAAATAAGTTAACGTTTAATTCGAAGCATCATTGAATGTCGTAAATAATTTCCACGTGGTCGGCGAACGAAGCGACTTCGGAAATCCGTTGAGAACAGGTCGCTCTATTATGAGACGGAGGCGAAGACGGACGGTTGGCGCCCAAGTGAGTGCGAGTGTTTTCACGCCACTCGCTTTCTCGGAAACACTTGTTTCGCAATTTTTACACGTGACCGTAGCTTCACAAGAGATGAACAGCTATTACATTCTAAGTTCTTCAATAGAGATCCAATGCAATAAAAATGCCCGCGGAATATTTTCGTAAGGTAACAGGGTTATACTCTTCAAGAGCATTTCCATTAAGTGTTGTTGCAATATAAATGCGTTATAAGAACTTTTCGTGTACGTGATGTCTTAGGTGATTTTTTTCTGATTTGAAAGGTGTGACTATGAAGATAAATATAATATAAACTTGTTGAATACTTTAAGAAATGTTAAAAATTGTGAATGGTAATTCTAGCAAATGATAAATTTGCGTTAAATAATATTTAGAATGATAACTATCCTGACAATACCTTCAAATATTATTGATTTTATTTTGTAATAATCTATTTTGTTTTATGTAACATTTAAAAATGTTTCCATATAATTGTAATAGTCTCATAACATTCCTTTCATTTAATAGCTATGATAAATGAAAATATTAATGAATACGGCTAAATATGATTGCCAAACATTCTTATGATTGGTTAGAAAAGTGAAATTGTATAGGAGAATAAAATAAATTTTTGGTACCGAAGGGAATTGAAAAACAATACCTTGTTTATACCGAAGGGAGACGTAGGGCGCATTATGAACGTTGTTTTCTATTTATTCGTCTCATTATTATTATTATTATTTTAATCGTACATAGTTCACTGGATCTGAGACAGAAGTCATACAGATATCTATCAAAGTATGACTTTCAAATTATTAATACATATAAATTAAATTGTATATCAATGAATAAAATTAATAGTTGTCAAAGAGACGACAGACAGATGCATATTTATGTGTACAATTCAGAAACATCAACACTGATTATTATAAAGCTTAAAAACTTCCATAATTGCCCAGAAACTTCCTGACCAATAAGCACGTATAAGTAAAACAGATTTTTGAAGACTTATGGAGTCCGAAACTGTTCTCGCCTGCAGTCACCGCCAAACTACTAATTGCAGATATTTTGTTCTTGGAGTTCTGGGTGGACTACACGATGAGATACACTCTTCTGTAACACTCCCTACAAATTCTCTCTTTCATGTGTCGTTCGAGATGGTCTCACATTCTTCAATGCCCAGATATTTGTAAGATTTCCTGGTTCAAAATCTTGAATCAACATCAGTGCTCTCTGTCGTTGTCATTTTGCCATTCTTTTTTTATTTACATTTATTTTATTACACCCGTCAAGACCAAACTCCATGTAGATATCATTGCTAAAGTATCTCACGACAGGCAGCATTTGGGAGAGAATCGTTCCATTCTTAGCAAACATTTTAAGATCATCCAAGTAAAACAAATGTTATGCTGGTCTTTCAACACCATGGAGCTTGTAACCAAAGTCAGTTTGCAACAACGGTCTAGATAGTGAGATCAAACTAATACAAAACAGCAGAGGGGATAGCGAATCTCCTCGAAAAATACCCCTGTTGATCTAAATATTTCTTGTTTTTACTGTTTCTTTTCACTGTGCATTAGAAACCTGTACTCCACGAGTTCATACTAGCCTTGCAAAACTCAATTAGTCAAGGATAAAATCGATAGATCTCCAGGGTCTTCAAAATCCAATCGTGTGGTACACTGTCGAACACCTTCTGGTAGTCAAACCAAGCCATGCTTAAATTACCTTTTGTTTCTTTACATCATTCAAGATGGCTTTATTTAGTAGCAAGATTTTCTTGCAGCCATAAGAACCTTTATGACATCCATTTTGTTCAGCTAGCAACAGATGGTTCCTCTCTGGACATTTTGTCAGCTATGGCTTCAGTTATAACGTACAGTACTGACAGGCAAGTGATTGGTCTGTACTTCGCAAAAAGAGCTGTCTCCCGCTTTCGGTGATGCCGCATGTGAGTTATTTCGGGAGTTCCTTTGGATTTTCTATAATTTTTTAACAGCCTTTGTTAGATGAGAATGCATTGCTGTTAATTTCTTAATCCAATAATTCTGGATCTTATCAATCTCGGGGAATTTCCAGTTTCCCATGTTCTTAATTGCTTGGAAGAGGTTCTCTTCCGAGAATTCGTGAACATCTTCCACTGTTTCCACAAGTTCAGCGGCAGTATCAACTTCAGATTGAAGCCAAAATGCGTCGTCATTGTAGAATCTGCTGTCCTCCCAGATTCTTGCCCAAAATGATTTGACGTCATCTTTTGAAGGTGTGACAGAACTGTCATTGGTTTTTTGAGTCAGATTGCGATAGAATCTCTTCGTGTCTTTTTAAAACAATCGATTCTGCACACGGAAATCTATTCTACGTTTTTAACGTCTAATTCATGGAGCCCATGCTTTGATTTTTCTCTATTACCTTCTCAGTTACCATTAGCCTGCTTGTGTCATTTTCAATTTGGTATTTCTGTTCAACATAGATTATTTTTCGTTGACCTTTAGAGGTGTGCGTTGATTTAGAAGATGCCTCGTGTAAGTGATATTTCACGCCGAGTGTCTGTATCCGTTTCATAATTCTTGTCGTCCATGGGAGTACAGGGCTGTGTACTGTTTTGTTGTCGGCCATCGGTGTTCTTGTCTGGCTCCAAAGTTATCTGTTGCATAGTCAATGTGATTGATTTCAGTGATATCTTGATCTCTACCTGGGGTCTGTACCATATAAGACAGAGTTCGCTGTATCTATTGTTCTTATAGTTTTGGCAATATAGTATATTCTGCTCAACGGCACACGAGTGTAATAGGACGGTCGCATAAGTAAGAAACGCATTTTGACGAATTTTTTAAAACTTTATTTCAAATAACCTTCAACTACTGCCGACTCTGGGTCTTTGAGTCTAACATCCGTTGAATAGCCAGAGATCAATGTGACATTAGCTCAGTTTCTGAGCAGGTATGGGACATTGGTAGAAAGCACGTTAAGATTCATTACATTTATTGTTCTATCCATTTCGTTGATTATAAGGGAAGTTTCGCACGATGCAAGTTCGAGTTCACGGATCACATTTAACACATGGGTTATTTCCTGTCATCCGTTACTGCGACCCATAGTGGCCTCGGGATATCGCTCCGCAGGGCCTAGTAAAGGAACCCTCCGATCTCCAGTGAGCATTACTAAACCCTCCGGGATTGTCACTGACTGCGGAAGGTAGTCTCCTTCGCTGGCCAATGCAAGGTTCGGCCCTCCGCTCTAATCGGTGACCTGGTGTGCCAACTCAGTTTCTCTCCTGTACCCTTCATGGGCCGATAACAGGAAGTCCAGAGGTTCATGACCCTTCCCTCGACTTAATTCCCACTCTCCTCTAGAGTACTTCTTTATCGAACTCCTCACCTTCATCCTGTTCAGCAAGAGAGGCCCTACCAGTAGCTAGGCTATCACTGACATACCTCTCAGGTTTATGTGGGTACTCAAAGGGGTACCCTTATCAACCCTTGCGAAGAGAAGGGTCACTTTGAGGTCAACTTCATATTTTTTGTGGACTGCATCTTCTGTAGGTCCCCTTCTGCTGACCGGCAAGGGAGGCCTTACCAGAAGCTACGCTACCGCCGGCAAAGTCCTCAGTCATTAGGGTACTCAAGCTCGACCACCAGCATCAAGGTCATGTACCCCGAGGTGGAGTTATTTCGGGTCTTATTATTATTATTATTATTATTATTATTATTATTATTATTATTATTGTTATTTCGAGTTTTCACACTTTGCTTAGCAGAGAAAACTTTCACCTGTCCAACTGATGTTATAGGACTAGGCTCTGACTGCGCAGAAAGGAAATTCATCCTGACCTAAATCAATGTTACGTATATAAGAGTTTCTGACAAAATGATGTTTTTGAAGGAGGATGGCTTTCTGGGCTTCGTCAAAGATATTTTCGATTTCTAATTTCTCCAGATTTCTTTTCATGTTCCTGGTGACGACTCCGACGAATATGACCATTTGGAAATGGGAGACCTCGTGTAACTTCCGAATGGTTTTAATTCAATTTCTAATTGCTCATATTTTATTAATTTTCCACGTCAGGCGTCCGCAACCTTTGAGTCAAAGTTTTGCAAATCGATTATAGAAACGGTTTTCTTTTCTTTGTCTATTAAGAGGATGTCAGGGCGATTATGATATGTTTTATCCGTCATTATAGGCCCAACCCAGTATAAGACGTGTCTTCGTGTTGAACACAGAATTTGCTTCATACTTGTAGTATGACGGAGCATTATTCCCCAACATTCAAAGTTTCATACCTAGTTCTCGGTGAATGAGTTTTGCCACTTGGTTATGTCCGTCTAAATAGGCAGTCTCTAACAAAGTACTGCACATAGCCATTATGTGCTCGATAGACTCTCCGTTGTTGCCACATCTTCTAAATTTGTCGATATTGCATGATTTTAAAATATGTTTGTCATGGTTCTTAGTTCTTATTATTCTATCTTGAATTGCTGCTACAAAACCTTCAGTTTCAGGGTACAAGTAACCATTGCTCAACATCTTCAAGGATGCAGATTTATCAATCATAGGGTCTAATCGAGAATTCTGAAATTTGCCATGAAGCATCATTGGCTGTCAATTTTATATTTCCTCCTCTAGAGTTGGTATTACAATATTCGGATCTTGATAGCTTAAATTAAGTGGTGTGTATACATAGCGCTCACCACCTTCTGTATGTGGTAACCTTCAGACGTACGTATAACGTCCCTCATATTTTGTTCTTGGGCTCTGCAGTGTAAAACTATTAAGTAGCCCTACATCACCGTCTCTTCTGGGTAAATGTAAAAGGATCACAAGAGGTAGGGTCAGCCCCTCGGATTAATCGCCTTTTACGATGGGGGAGATCATATGGAGCTATTCTACTAAAAGCTATTTTACTAATAATAAAAACCGGGTTTATTATTATTATTATTATTATTTGGTAATAAAAATCATAATACACTTGTATTTATTATTTATTTTGGACATCTGTTAAATTGTAAAATGAGTCAAAAATTCGTAAAGTAGCTTGTGTAAATAAATAGATTAAATAAAACGAGTGGTGTTTCAGAATGGCACAGCCTTTTCCGTATTAGTTTTCTATTTCCTTTGGTCTCGGCAAGCTATTCGGACTTGGCACATACTCTTGAATTGAATTGAATATGCCTTATTTTACGTGGCGAGACTCGGGCCATCAGGCCCGCTCTTCCGTCTGACCACGCAAATTTCGCTACGCTCCTTTCACCTGCCAGCGGAGAAAGGAGGTATTTCTTGGGCGACGAACAGGCGATTTGAATTTAGCCCAGAGGCGTCATTTAGGCTTGAGGATCTTTTACATGCAAGTAAATCTACGAACATGGGACAGCCGGCTTTACTTCCCCTCCGAAGGAAGGCGTATGAAGGATTTTTTTCGCCCTTAAAAATCCACGGCTTCGATCGGGTTTGAACCCGCCAACTTGGGTACAACAGTCCAGTACGCTAACCGTTACACCACCGCCGCCGCAAAATTCTTGCCAGCTTGCCATCTCTCGTCGCCGATATTATTATTTTTTGTTGTTGTAATGTTCTTAATTTTTCGGTTTCATAATAGTAGAATGAAAATATTATTTTACAAATATTAAAGAAACAATAAAAACACGACTGAAGTGGCAATTATCTTTGAGAATTTGGTGCTGTTTTTAAGAAAATTGCGTTTATGCGCCACTGTAAATGCGAAATTGAACCTCTTTTCTCAGATAACTATTTCGTTTCCGGAAAACTTCATATAAAGTAATTTGAAGCACTTCCAGTCACACATGCAATATTATTTACAAATCGCTAGAAATGTGCATATTAAAGGCGTGAAAGATATTTAAAAAATACATTTGTGTAATTTTTGAAAAAATAAAGGGATACAGCAAAATTAATTCTATGTCATCTTAAACAGTGCAGTTAACACTAAATGTTCGAATACTTTGAAGAACAAATTTCGAGCAGTTTTTGAAAAAATGACGTTTGATTATTTCGGAAAATGCGGGATTTTGAGCTAATTTAGTAGAAAAAGGTTGAATTTTCGTGGAACTTTCTTTGACATTATTTAAAGCACATGTACTCTCAAATAAATAAATGTGTACAAATTGCCGTTAAAGTAAATACTATCACCGTGAAAGACAAGTTAAAAATGTTACATTTTTGTAATATTTAAAAAAAATTATGGATGCAGCAATATAGCGTTTTTCATATTGTAGAGTGCATTTTGTATTATCCCTACCAAAAGTTTAAAGGCAAAAATTCAGAGCGTTTTTTTTTTTTTTGAAAAAAAATGTGTTTTTTGTGATTTTTTTTAATACAGCATGTATTGCTGGTAATATTGCGTGAAAACTACTAAAATTTTTGAAAAAATGTACAGGACCCTACTGAAAGAACTGGCTATGGAGAAGAAATATAATTTGAAGGAAAATTCTCTATCTTCAATTTTATTGTTGTAGGAAAACGCCGCAAACAATTCAAACTTTTGCAATTTTCCGTGTTAACCGTGAAAATTGGACCTATGCCACCTTTGTAGGTGTATTTTACGCTATTCTTAGAAATTTAAAGAAAATATTTGATGCCGTTTTTGAGAAAAGTTTGAAAATATCCGGGGGACTTCATGTACAGTATAGCCAAATTTTAAATATTTTTTTTAAAAATCTCAAAGATTCGACTCAACAAACTGGCGGACTGTATAGAAAAAAGTACTTATTCGGTATCAGAGGACCCCCAGATTTTTCTTTAAAATCTGGAAATTAATTTTCTGCACCATTACACAACTTTCTCTATACTACGTATAATACTCAGAGTATACGTACGTATACTGGAAAGTAAAAATATTTATATTGACATTGAAGTCTTACAGTTACGTATCAATATGAGTTTCGAGTTTTTGTAGTTAATAACTTTCAAGAACTTGTGTTAATTGCACAATTCATGTTCCTTTCGATCTTTTTTGGTAAAAGCAATTTGTGGAAATGTGAACTAATACTGTGGTACTGGAAGACGTTAAAGGAATCGATGGAAAATGAAGTATTAATTCATGTTATAATTAGTGGATACTAGTGTATACTCTTATGAGTGTTTAAATAATGTGAATCTAACGATATGTATTTTTTTCTTTCTAAAACCATAAAATCGTGCAAATGTATTTTTTTGCTTTGTATGTTCAACAAACTGTATTCATAACGCGCGTCTTGTTAGTAAAACACTTTGCAGACTCCAAGAAATAGAAAGCTATTGCACTTATATAAGAGTCATCGTATTGGTAACTTAACTTGCATGTAGAAATCTTGTCCAGACGGACCGGTTTCTTTGGGAGTCAACCTATCCTGCATTTCACTCTCCGACTCGTTTCTCCTCCCAAACGATCATCCAGTAGCACATCACCCTTCATCCCTGTGCAAAAACGTTTTTAATAGATAATTAAGAGTTATCATTTTTATATTCTCAATTTGGCCTCTAAGACAGTCTATCAAAATCATGAAAGACCCCAAGGAGGTTTATTAATTCTTGGTAAATTTCTTAACAAAATTCCAGAAAACATGGAAGAAATTAACATATTTAGTGTCGGCAAAAATAATAATCACACAATTGTTTGAATGTTCATGAATATAATTTTTAAGATGCAACTTGAGAAAAATGTTTAATTATTCCTATTTCTGGCCTCTCATTTTTAACCTGCGATTGTGATTTTCGGGTTCTCAATAGAAAATTGAGGACATGATAATATGTATGCACCACATGAAATTTCTTATATCATTGCAGTAGGCAGGGAAGTGTTTTAAGATAATGTGAACACAGATGATATTCTTCATTTCAGAGACTGATGACCTACATATTGAAACAAAATTGTCTCTCTATTCAAATACTAGGTAAGAAGATTCCACGAGGTTAAAAAGTATAGTTTTAACCATCTTTTTTACGATCTTTGCATGTTTTAATTATCATCGAGGTAAAGTATAAATGAGAATTTATTTATGGACATGAAAATTTTTTCGGACTTGCCTGAGAACGATGGAGAAGTACATAGACATCCCTACCAGGTTCTGCAAGGGCCTGTCAAGTAAAGATTTCTTCTAGATCCGATTTACACGCTTTCTTCTGATAAACGATTTCGGGCGTTTTGGCGCATCTACCCGTGTCACGATCGCTAAACTTTCTAAATCGTTCGTCAAAACGTACCGTACGTGTAAATCGGGTCTTTTGTGTGCAAATGTTTGCAAAATGTGCAAATAATTACCGACAGAACGAAACACTTTCAGTACATACTATTGGTACACATTATTTTTTATAATCAATTGATAGCATAGCTAATCCGTGATGAAAAAACCAAGAAACTTTTGGGGAATAATTGGGATACAAGTGTCTTTAATTGGGTTTACATGTTATACTGTCTTCAATCTGATATTTGCTAATATAAAGCAGTGTATGATTTTTACATATAATATGAAGAGCAGTGTATTATTTTCACATATAATTTAGTATAAGTCAGTTGATTGCACAAAAGGTGATAACAAAACTAATTATGTTCAGAGTGATCATTTACAATAAGTTATTAATATATTGTAAATATTTATAGTGTGTTTTAGTGGGCTACAACCAAAAATCCTGCTATTTACCTCAATTGAAAAGGGTAATGAATTACATAATCTCATAAAATTATAATCACTGACATGTTTTGTAAATGGAGACTTGTTTCAAACGATGGCTGAACATAATGTGTATTTTCACTCGCAATTCTTCGAATTTAACACTCAATATTCGAACGTAAAAACTAGCTATCTTCGTTTCGATAACTAAAGCCCCACCCACACACATGTTTGCTCGCGCTAGGCTGAGACCTTGAAGGACGTCCAACCAAAGCATGTAATGAACACATGATGTCAGATAGATACTCATATTAATTTTACGTTTTTATTAAAATTTATTGTTTGTATTATTGCCAGTAAATAATAGAAAGTAAGAGCACATCTGCGGACCACTACCTTTTTATTCCGAGAAAAATTCACAAAATTTGGTTGTGTGTAAAGTTAAATTTCTTTCTAAACGAAACACATTAGCGTTTTAAATTGTGGTATATAGCATTTTTTATTTTAAAAACCCTCCTGTATCACGTAAGAATGTGTTGTTTTTTTTAAATGCTTTTTAACTTCTGCCCTCTACAACATCATTTATGTCCAAAATACTTATAACTTTTATTTTCCAGAACTATTGGTCGAATTACCGAGTACAGTTTTGTTGCCAGCAGTGCATCTGAATAAAGAACCTGCAGTTTCCTAACTAACTAGGAAAGGAAAGTAAATATCCTATCCTAAACTTCGTTCTAATTAAATTACAGTGTAATTTCCGTAAGTAACTCGACTTTCAGATTCCCTTTTCTTGGGAATTGGTGGTATCGTAATGCTGGCAGTGCGCGTTATATAGGCGCCTTTATCACTTCGCTTCAGAATTTAAGATCCTTAGACGCCTGCGCGGGCAATATCATCCCCCTCTTCTGCGTGCGGTTGACTGTGAATCCGCCATCGCTGAACAGAACTTGGCCATCCAATTCCCCGCCCTCTGCCACCACGTCGCCCCCGCCCCCCCCCTCTCGTCAGAGGTTCTGCGCGGCACGGCGCGGCACGGCGCGGCGCGGCGCGCCGACCGCCTCTCCGACCCCTTCACACTCAGCAGCGCTTCCGAATGGCGCGGCTGCTGGCAAAGCATTGGTTTAAATGGAGGTATTCACACGAGTGGCGGACTCGCACTGCTGTGGCGCTTCTAACTCCCGCCCCCAGCAGCGCAGACGCGTGTCTGCGCCAACGCCAGCCAAACACAGTTCTAAGCGTCAGCGTTCACACCAGACGCGCCACTGAATCGGTTTTTGCCTACTGGTTATTTTCGTCCGACTGAGCTCACAGCGGTGTGTCCCGAGAACCCTTCCTCTCTCGCGGTCAGTGACGGTCGTCGGTGACTTTGTGGTCCTCTGGCGGTTCCCGGTGGCGCCACCGAGTGGCTCCGTGCGAAGACTCTATTTCGCGTTTCTAATGGCTGCCGTCCAATAGTAACGTATTAAAGTGAAATGAAGACGGCAAACTAATGCATATCAACATGAACTAGCTGAATGAACCCTAGCGATTTCATTGTACAAAAGGAAAATCAGTAGAAAATTTGCTACAAAAAAACGCAATATATGCTCACCGAACATCCGGAAAACGTCATCACGTTAAGTACTTATTTTGCATGACTAATGAAATGACAGACGATTACAAACTCTAAAATAATATACCTATTAACTTAGAGCGCAGAGTTTTTGTAAAATGCCATAATCTCATAAAATTGTAATCACTGACATGTTTTGTATTGGGAGACTTGGATCAAACGATTGCTGAACATAATGTGTATTTATACTCACAAATCTTTACAATTAAACACTCAATTTTCGAACGTAAAAACAAGCTATCCTCGCTAACTAAAACCTCACCTCACACATGTTTGCTCGCGCTAGACTGAGACCTTGAAGGTCTTCTCACAACCAAAGCATGTAATGAACACACCATGTCAGATAAAACACTCATTCTATTACTTTTACGATTTTATTGAAATTAATCTGCGTATTTTCCTCCAGACGCTACATTGCTACTTTTCAAACACCGCCTCTGGCGGGTCTCGAATCCAGGACTTCCCAATCAAGAGTCCCTGCAAAGATAAAGTAAAGGGATTGAGTAACTCAGGTCATGTACTTTGTGTCTTTGTTGTGATGAAATGAGAGTTGCTAATAGTACCAAATTAAATTTATATTATCGCTAATTTACTTCGTTTCTGTTTTTTGTTTTTTGTACTTGTTTGTATGCGTTTGTTACGGTTGCATTTGAGTTCTTAATGAATAATTTGTTACAAAATTCGTAAGTTAAATGTTTCAAAATTTTCAATGTTATTTGAAATAATTTGAAAATCATTTTAAAAGTTTTCAGTGGATTTTTTATGCTTTTTCAAAGGATTTTTACGTGTGTTTTTAAAACGTGGGTGGGTTTGTTATGTAACTGAGCAAAATTAAGCTAACTTGCATTAATCACATTGAAAAATTAAAAGGGGGGATCACTTAACATTTAAATTTTTGTTTCTATCATGAAGTGACCTGGTAGATTAAAGCCAAAACATTCAAGTAGATATTTATTACGATAACTGAGATTGTTGTGTTACGCAAGACCGATGTGCAATAACTTCACTTAAATTTTCTACCGTGAGTGATCTCTCTCACAGCCTGTACTGCATTATGTCATGCACTTGCTTGAGCATAGTCTTTCGTCAGAGGCAGAGATGTGGCGGCTTCTTCTGTGCCACGGGTCGTTTTCTGCCCGCCGCGTCTCGTTGCTGGCCCAGCGCCACTTCCCCCTCCACCCCCACCCCCCGGGGCCGCTGCGCTCGTCGCGCGCCCTCGCGTCAGCTGAGTAGCGGCGGCCCGGGGCTCGACGGCGACCGGGCGCCGCCCCCGCCTCCGCCCCCCCCGCCCCCGCCCCCGCCCCGCCCCCCGCCCCTCCCCTGTCCGCCCCTCATCGATCTCCCGCCGCCGCCGGCCGCCCGGCGACGCGCACGTGACGGTCTCTGCCACTCCGTGGCCCGCGCCGCTCTTCGCAGTTGCAGTGGGACCTGCCACGCCCGCCTTCACTTCCACACTTCCGCTTCCTCTTCTTAAACTCGGCATTTTCAATTCATCGATCATCTCTTTAGCCGTGGTATGTGACGATTAAAAGTCCTACAATATGGCTAATGTTAGCCGGAGTGCCGCCGTAATGAAATCGCGTCAATTAGCCACAAATAGAGAAACCCCTAAAGCTGACAATGAATGGATAATATTCCGTCTTTAATTTGTTGAAGTTTTGCAAGTTTGCAGCCGTTGCCAAGAGAGTTTGTTACAAAGAATTCGTCCGGAATGTGTTGCATAGGCTCCAAGGCTATTTTATTCTACTATATTGTCCGCCAAAGGTGATGTGACTGGAGCCTCAACACCATGCGAAGCGTCAACTGAGAGTAAAAAGTCATTAGTTAGAAAAGGTAAAGTTGCTGTAGGGTGTAAATTGGCTTTTTACGACTGTCAGAATGAAACTCGACCAGGCTCCATTAGCCTTACCAAAACTCCCCACCAGCAGTCTAATCCCTGTTATTTACATATATCATATCAGCAATTACTCGTCTTCGTAACAACCCCACCTCCTGCAGGGCTTATCATACGAATGGCATTCGAAAGCGTATGCTGCGACAGTTCTATTTCGTATTCTGTCCACCCATTTTGGATAATATTAACGGTTTATCTGACAATTTTGGACCTTGCGTTCAGACACGTTATATTTCAGGTAAAGTGTGTATCTTTTCAATTTTTTTATCAGGTTAAAGTTTCGGTGCTCCATGGCTTCGCACCCATTGTCCCCTACCTTGGAGGCTTCTCACACTAAACTCTCTTCTCGGTTCCTTTACATTAGATTCAACAAAACTTAAAGCGTATCGAAACTCGGTTTACCCAACAATAACTTGAATAATTTCAGTAAACGTCACGAGTATTTGAAAATCTGTAAATGTTTACAATTATTATGATCTTTATTACCTGCCTACATTATTTTTGTATCATCACCCTTTTGAAGAATTTGGCATCCACAATGTTTATCATCAATATTGTAGCAACGAAACATTGTAACACTTATGCTCCACTCATTAATAACACTGCGTACCACCGATTTCTATCCGCGGAAGCTACAAGACTACAAGGGTTTTACTGCTAAATTTCAAAGAGCTGTAATTTGTTTCTAGTAGTTAGTAGCAATTACCCAGGAACAACCTTCTCAAATGTTTAATCCGATTGTGACCAATGTAGTATATTGAAATATAGTGGATATCGTATTTTACGGTGTTTTTCTTTCCATTATGTCAAAGTTTTTTTTGTAATAATTAAGATTGTTATTACTTTAAAAAGGATGCCGAGATCGAACAAATGTTCATAAAATGTTGAATATACTGCAAAAAGTTAGTCAAACTCTTTTCCATAATTCGACCCGGTTTTTTTCTTCGATCTTTCAACACCATATGGGACCATCCAGCCTCTCATCGCCATTACGCTAGTCGTTTCCCGCATTCTCCGATCCCCTCCCACTCTGCATCTTTCTATGGAAGACACCGCTCCATCGCCCCCTCACCCTCTCCCTCCGCCCTCGCGCTACGCCTTTGTTCTTCGCCCGCAGTCGTCGTCCTCGCCCTCGCCCTTCGTCTTCGCCCCTCGCCTCGCCCTCGAACTCCTGTCTTATCCGTGCTCGTCTTCGCCCCTCGCCCTCGCCCATCGTCCTTCTGCCCTCGCCGCCTCGCCCTCGCCCTTCGCCCTTGCCTCGCCCCTGCCCTCGCCCCTGCCCTCGCCCCTGCCCTCTGCCCTGCCCTCGCCCCCTGCCCTCGCCCCCGCCCTTCGCCCCGCCCCCGCCCTCGCCCCCGCCCTCGCGCCCTCCGCCCTCGCCCCGCCCTCGCCCCGCCCTCCCCCCCGCCCCTCGCCCCCGCCCCTCGCCCCCGCCCCTCGCCCATGCCCTTCGCCCCGCCCTCGTCCGCCCCCCCCTCGCCCCCGCCTCGCGTCCCGCCCTCGCCCCCGCCCCCGCCTCCCCGCAGTCCGCTTTGCCCTCACCCTCACCCTCGCCCCCTCGCGCTCACCCTCGCTGTGGCCCTGCGCTTGCCCTCGTCAGTTGCTTCTCGTCCGAGGTCCGCTCGCGCCCCGCAAGCGCCCCTCGTCCCCACCCCCGTACTCCGGCCCTCGCTGTCGCCTGTGCCCTCGCACTCGTCCCTGCTCTCGTCTCCTCGCTCTGTCGCGCCCCAGCAAGGCGCCCTCGCCAGTGCCCTCGACCAGAGCCCTCGCCGCGCAACGCCGCCTGCGGCGTGCCAACCGCTGCCCTCTCGCATTCCCCTGCCTGCCGCTCCGCGCCGAGGCAGCGAGCGCCCAGAAGGGCTACAAGGGACGGGGCGGCCGGGACGGGGCGGGGTCGCTCTTTGTGAATGGGCGCTTTCAGCGGCCAGATCGAGGGCAAGCGGAGACTGTCGCGCCCGGGGCCTATGTTTGCGGCGTTCGCCACTGTTTGGGCAGCTTTCGCAAAGGCTTTTACTACCGCGTTATATTGTCAATAGTTTTGAACGTCACTATGTTTCGTGATCTTGTCTATGTATGTTACTCTACATAGAATATTGGCTGTTACTTAGTTCCAAAATTATCAAACGTATGGTGAAACAATTTTCATCATATGAGACACTTTACACTACCAACAAATTACAGTATTCCTCATTTGTGAGTTACACTAAGTGCCTTGCCTTGGCACATTCAGAACGAGTATTGACTCTTTTGAGCATTTGTGCTATATATTTTACAATTATAGTCGAAGACAATAACTCATTATTTACGGCTATTAAGAATATCAACCTTGTGACCTATTCAATTTTACATGTCACCAAAACACCACATTATGAAATAAAATAAAACACCAGTATTACGAACATATTTTTACTAAGAATATTTAACAAACACGGTGGCATAAATAGCTTATTCAAGTAAGCCAAAATAAAAAATTCAAATATATATTAGCGATAATTTACTGTTTTTCATTTTCATTTCGACATACGTATATAGATACGACGTACATACATATTAATGCTACAACGACTGTAGCTCATTTGTACTCTTAACCTGTGTTGGATCAGTCCCTCCACTGACCAAACTAAATTTCCATTGTAACCCTGCTCTCTCTTTTTTCCAAATCGTTGGAAATACCTTTTTCTGTAAACTGTGTGTTCTATTTGTGCTTCCAATAGATCGTCGCGTCATGTGAATGCCGAAATACTAAAAATACAAGTTTTCTCATGAGGAAACGTTTTCTCGTGAGTTAGTACACTAAATCATACCTATCGTAAAAAAAAATTGGTAGAGAGAGGCAAATTCGTATGATTTGAGCGATGTAACCGCCGGACCTGGAAATGGAGGTGGTGTCATTCTCTGACTCGGAGAAACGAAATAACCCTCGAGTTTTATGCTCCCGTGCTTTCATTACCGCCTTCCATCTTCCTCTGTCTAGCGCCCGCCCTGAGGGATTTGGCCACGCCCTCCGTTTCGTTAGTACCGTGCCGGGTATCTTGCACCCCGCCCAGTCACGCCCTCGTTCGTTGCAACCTCTCACTTCTTCACGTCAATTCTTCTGCCAAATACTGTCGTCTCATCACCTGCTGCAGGTTTATGAGTCATGCATGATTAAACTGTGGTTCCTTTTGCCTATTACATAAACGGATTAATGAAACGACAGCTGTCCTTAGAATTTAATTGGAAGCCAAAGGCACGCTCTGCGTGGAAGCCGCGTCAGGTCACGGCCTCCATCCCGCACATTGATTACACCACATCGACTTTTCAACCAAATGTATTATGCTACGTATGTGGTAAAATGGCGTTGCCAGGACAAAGATCAAACATCACGAGTACAGCATGTGTGCATATTTTGATATGAAATTGAGTGATACGCACAAGACCTTTGCTCCTTAGTCATGGTGTCGAACACGCGTTAAGTAGGCTTAGACGATGGGACAAGCGAATCATGAAGGCAATTCCCCTTTGGTATACGTATGGTGCGGAGGGAAGGAAAGGATCATTTAATATATTGATAATTTTGCAGTACGAAACTGCAAGGTAATTAATATCGAGAGACTTAATTTTATATTTCAGAGGTAGTGGGGTATGAATGTCACTGGGACATCAATACGATCGCTGACTTTAACTGAAAATATATTAAATTGGTGCAACACATGAACGAAAGGTGCTTAAGAAATCATTTCAATAAAATAAAATGTGTTATTAAAAAAAAGCTTTAAAATATTATAAAGTAAAGATTAAATAGCTTCATTCATTTCTTTTACTCACATTTATTACTCACAAGGGACGCGTATACTAAAAAAGATATGAGGTTACCATTTTCACCCCACAATATTTGTTGTTGTTTTTTCATTTCTAATAACAAAGGTTGCACTGAAATTGTCTTGTGTTTCATTCACTGAATGTGAATGTGTGAATATAATCTGGCTTTGTTTTCTCGTCTGTTGTGAAGTTATTTACCCTCTATCAGTAGAAAATGTCCTAATTGTAAAAACAGTAGCTTAGTAGTCATAGTATCCATAGCAAAAAAAACGAGACGTGATGAAAAAAACTAATATTTTTGAGTTCAGCGTGCTCAATTCCTATACAAATCGTTGAAAAATGTAAACATCATAAACATTTTTTTAAACGCAAGCCAGTGTTATTTATGTAGTGTATTTAGACGCATCAACTACTATGCGTTAGTCCCGGAAGAATAATTCAGGTCATTTCCCGGCAGGTGGCAGTGTTCCTTCCGTCACTGGCACGTGAGATCTTGTGCCGATCTACATGTCGGCCTGGGAGTTTTCCCTTCCTGGTTCCTCTAGAAGAATACCATCCCAACGGAGACGAGCTAAAAACTCCCGACACGTGTGGTAGTGGAGTGCATGTGTGTGTGTGTGTGTGTGTGTGTGTGTGTGTGTGTGTGTGTGTGTGTGTTCGCGAGTGCGCGCCGATGCTGCCTCTGAGCCATCTTTGCCGGTCCATCCCTTAGATAAGCCCCCATTGGAGCAAGCGAACCTAATAGAGTAAGGTTGTCCCAACAGGCGGTCAGCGATGCTATTTATTGCGGCCCGCGTACAAGGTTATTAGTAAACAGTGAAAGATTCTTGCACCCATGTCGGGCGAGGGCATTGCGCGTAGTAAATGCGCCCTTTCGGGATCAACACTTCCTTAATTTAAAAATAGGTTAGGTTTATATTTTAGGATTATTTTCTGGTAAATTCAGAAATTCAAAATGATCTCTATGAGTTTCCCTGTATTGTACACGGTGCGACCAGATAGCATGCATGGTTTCATTCCAACGGATCTTCCTCATGCCTCGTGCTGTCCCCAGGGCTGCGCCAACGCCCCTTTTGTTTCTTCTGTTCGCCCACACCGTCGCCTCCGCCCCCGCCTTCTCCTTCGCACAGAAGCGACGTCTCGGGCGGTTCGCCGCGCCTGCATTATGCACCACCGAAGCCGCAGCCAGATTAATTTATGAGGGCGCGCGAGCGCCGCTGCGGGGGCAGCCTTTCGTCGCCTCCGCGGAGAGCGAACACCGAAAATGGGGCTCCCCAGGGCTCTGTCGCGGGCCCGCGCGCGCCACTCCGCCACCGCCACGCTGCCATCACCGCCACCACTACCACCACCGGCGCCACGCCGCCGACGCCGTGACTACGCCGCCACGCCTCCACCACCGCCGCTACCGCCATGCCGCCGTCCACGCCACTCCCGCCGCCGCCACGCCACGCCATCACGCCGTCATTGCCAACATCGTCGCCATCACCACCAGCTCTACCATCACCCGCCACCACAGACATTGACACCAACGCCTCAGCCACACCGGCACCGACATCACCGCTGCCGTTGCCCACGATACTACCGTTCACCACCCACCATCGCCGCCACCGCCGCTGCTGCCATTGCAATTGCTGTTGCCTCTGCTATTGACGGCTCCTGACTCTGCAGCCCATGCCGTCGTGCGAGTCGCGCCGCGCCCTGGCCAGCTCCACTGTCACCCCCGCGCCGCTCGACCAAGCCACCTTGCATTCGAGATGACTCTATTGGAGAACTTCAGCATTCCTTTTGGTGAGGATTGGTGGCACATTGTCATAGCTAAGCCATCTTGTATAACAATCTTGTTGCTATAGCTGCCAGCACATCCAGCAAGCCCTCGTTCAAATAAGCAAATAACTTTTTGGATGAACTATGACAAAATTAATCTTCATGCTTCTCCGCTTGCTTATTTCTTGTACTCAAATTTGGAGGTATTATTTCGTATTCGTATTTTTTTTTTAATTTCGCGAACGAGCATTATTGATTTTGCGTTAATTTCGTTGTAATTTTCTTATGTGCTGAAAACGTCAAGAATGTAATTTTAGTTGTATTTTTTTTTAAATTTTAATTATTAATAAGTTGGAAAAGACCCATGCTGACAGAGTTTTCAGTTTTCTATGACAAGAAAACATTAATTAAAACAAGTTACATTAATTTCTAACAAAATCTGATATTAATTTCTGAAATAAAAGGAATGAACGATTTTTTCTCTTCTTAAATTGAGAATCAAAGATTTCTTTCGGTGGAGAACGGATCTACGGTCAAATTAAATTGCTAATGACATTCTTTTTAAAAATACGTACTAGCTTAAGGAAAGGCGAATGGAATTAGTAAAATATAAAATTCATATTTACGCTTCTATAATTAGAGGAAGATGAATACATACTATAGTGATGAATATGTATTAATTAATCAGGAGTGTTTTTTCAGAAAGAAGAGAATACCCTGGAATCAATTAAAGTACAGTGCAATGTCCGCACAACTCTTACTTTTAAAATCTTCTCCTTGTGATGGCATAACCTGTGATCTTAGCACAACTGCGGGACCCACACGTGCGAAAATGGGTAGAAATTTACAAAACTCTTATACTCTGCTTTCATGGCTGCCGCAAATACATATTCATCTGTCACAACAGACTTCGCAGAAGCAACAGTTATTGTAATTGAAGAAAACTGAAATCCTATATCCGTCAAGCTTAAATAAACAGTTCATCTATTTCGCTTGAATCATTTCATTTCTTGTCAGAATTTTTGGGACGATTGGAACTGAAAATTAATGTGATATTTCATAATTTGATGAAACTGAATAATAAATTCACTAAATTATCCTTTTTTTCTACGCACAGAAATACGAAGACGTATTTTTAAAAATAGTTTTTAACACTTCGTGCACGAAACGCGGTTTTTCGTGCTTGTTTGACATGTACGAAACAACTAGTATCTTCACAGTGTGTGAAACATTGCGAAGTGACGGTGTGAACCAATATGCCAGCAAACTACTCGTCCCGGCGGCTTCATGCGTCATCTACGAATTTGCGGAAGTTCTTTACAAAATTCTGGTGTTTTTCTTGCTTCTCCCATTTCTCTACCTTTAACAGTATTATCTACCATTCCACCATCATCGATTCATTACCAGTTCCAAGTAGGCCAGTCTCAGGCAGTGAAACTATTATTATAAAGGGCTCTTAATGAAGTGATATTTCCAAAATTTTGTTATTGATCTGATCATCAAATGCTAATGACCGATTCATATTAGGATTCGTAAACGCTGTCCCTAGCTAATGAAAATATCATGGACTTCCGCCAATATTCTAGCCTCGTGACGACGGCGAGTTTAGAGCGCCGCGCGGATGAGAGACCGGCGAGCGACAGGCGAGAACAGATGTAGAACAATAGTCGCCTTTCGTATGATTTGGCGCACCTCCAGTTGGCGGAAGGCCGCGTTGTGTTTGCCGATCGCCAGGCGGCGCGTCGCGCGGCCGCTGCCCCCGCGCACGGCGGGGCGAGGGAGCAGAGCGCGCGCTTCCGCTTCGCCGGCGCGTTTCGCTGTGGGAGCAGCCTCGTGGCTTCCTTGCCGCGCGCCGCCGCGTTGCGACCGGAGTCTCTCAGGGAAGTGACTGAGGACCACTCTTACTGTGGCTTTCGTCAAGGACTTGGCATATTTTTTAAAGTCAGAAATGCGCTTATTTGCGGACGATTGCATAATTTATCGGCGAATAGATTCGAATAACCATATTTTTATTCTTCAAAACGATCTAAATAACATTCGTAGGCTAGCATAAATAAAATGAAAATAAATGCCGTATAAAGTAAATCCCTAAGAATTTCGAAATCAGCAAAGAAGATTTATTTAGAATGTCACGAGTATCGTTTTGTGTGTAGGTATTATATTACACCAGGACCTGGGATGGGGCAAATCGTTACATCCATTGCCAGAAAAACTGCGAAGTCACTGCACTTGCATTGAGAACACCCTAAAATGGGAACAAGGGAACCAGAAAAATAAGATGCACATCGTTAGTTGGGCCGATACTTGAATATGCATCAGCGGGATAGGACCCCTAAGAAAGAAATACCTGCAGCAGCCGTAGAACCTTCACCTGTCTCTGTTGACGTTGTCTAAACAAGACTGAATGTATCATGCCTATATATGTAGACATGTATACTATGTAGGTCAAGTGTGTCTTCGTGTTTTGCGTGTACGTGTGAGTGAGCATTCGTGTACAATTTTGTGAGTGTATTTGTATGTGCGTTTATATGTATGTAGTAGATGTACTTGTAATTTCCTTTAGTATGCTGTTTTCTTAATTGTTATTCTGTCTTTTTATTGTAAACGTAAGTGTAGTTGTAAACCTGCTCGGTAGGCGTATGATTACCACCTGGCCATCAGGCAATTGTAGCCAAATAAATATTTTAGTGTTATTATATACCGACATAACTCTAAGGCTCTTACTTTTGCGTCATGCCGCACATACGATGCATGTTAATATCTTTATCACTGAACTCTTGGGACAGGAAATACGTAGAAGTCCAGCTAAGGCAAAATAATTCACGAAATTACGTTCGTGTTCTTTGTTCTAGAACACTACGCTTTTACGATCATGGTTTTATAGATGGCATATTTAATTTAACATGATACAACTGCTCGAATTACTATTCGATAGTGCACACTTTTTTCAGTGAATGAGTTACATTAGAAATGTTTTTTAAACGTAGCGAAACCTGTATCCAATATCTTTCTATTAGAAGTATCTTCCAATATTAGTTGCTGTGGACGACACTTCTCTTTCCAGTATGTCTACTGCGTATACTGTATGAAATACTGCTTAACCGAATACGACTCTTCAATATTATTCAAATTTTCGAAATTGAAGCAAGTGTTTACTTCGGAAGGGAAGAATAAACAATAGAGGAACGCTCTAGTTGCGCTAGCCTAGGAGTTACAGTGCGGCATTTAAAAGTCGCTGTACGTAATATCTTCAGCATTCGATGTAAGCCATGGAAGTTCGCGTGTCGGGGATTTCCCCCTTTTTGAGATATTGGCTCCATTTATTTTTATTGGTTTATTGATCCATAAAGCAGCAGCGCAAGCTCATCCCTGTTCTGATTGACATTCAGATGAAGCAAATCTTTTCGAGTGGCCAGGTGTCAAGTTCATCGTAATGGTACATATCCCTTATTAAAAAAAGAAGCGCATTAATTTTTGTAACGTGCCTTGTAGCGGTAAAATAGAAAGGAATGTTAATGGAGTTCGGGAAAACTGAATTCGACCAAGAGGTTTATTGCGAACGTCGTGGTTTTATTTTACAGTAATAGTCTGGCTTAAAATATCTTTTTGTGCATATTTGCTTCACGCTCCGAATTTCACAGTTGTTTGGGTAGAAAATATTCTCTAACCTGAAAAGCTGAAACTGAGGCCTATTTTTGCAGTCAATCTGTTTAAAATTTATTCAGCTGCATAATTTAACGAATTATCTACTCGTATCTTTTTAGATTCCAGAATGCGAAGTCCATAAAAAGTTAGCTAAATACGCTCCAATTCAATTCCAAAATTGTCGTATCGCTATTTCCACTAGAATGAGATAATTTTTGGATTCTCTTCCTTGATATGCATTATTATTCGTACCTTACAAATTATATTCTTCATGCAATCAGACGACCTTGGTGCTTTTCCGGAAGTTGAATATGGGTATCGTTGTGACTGAAAGATAAAACTAATTTTGGGAAATGAAAGGTGACCGTGAAAATAAGTAACCATGAACAATAACACAATTATGTATTCGTATATCTTGCGTATTCACAGAAACTTAATATATTTCTTTCTCTTGCTGAATTTGAGTATGCCGATTATTAGATCTAATTAGTGGATTGTAAAATAATAAAACAACAAAGCACCTGTGATTACAATTGCTTTAGTTATTGTTTACCAGATGGACTAGTGATAACAGGCAGAGTCTACCGTCTTACGTAAGGGGGAAAGCGTGATTGCACATCAAAATGACAAAAGCAGTCCTGAGTAATAGATCGGCCACAAGATGGTCACCTTCACGAAATAGAAAAAAAAAAAAAACTTTTTCATGTCGTAATGGAAACTCCTAATATAAGTGTCATTCCAGAAGTTAACCGCGTCTTCATGTTTGATTAATGTTATTGATTTCGTACCCATTAATATCCTTGCCAGATCTTGTCGGAAACCAAGCGAGTCAGCATCCAACTCACCTACTACTATCATCACAACTGCCGTATGGATAACGATGTATTTATAGTATGGGAATGCGTCGGATTGTACGTGACATAACAGGACAGCATATACACCCGCAGCGGCAGCGCCCCCGGCCGATCGCACGCACTTACCCCTCGGGGGAATCGGCGGGGCGATGACGCGGCCGCAGAGGCCATCGGCCGACACGCCGGGCGGGCACGCCTCCCCCGTGTCACGCAACGGCCGCGTGTCTACCGCCACATGGCTTGCCACGCGACGCGCCCCCGCGCGCTCGCACAGCGCTGAAACATGCAGAGGGCTGTGGGGGCGGCGGTTGCAGCGGAGGTAGCGGTGGCGGCGGCGACTACATGTAAGGCGGCGGCAGCACCAGGTGAAGGACGGGAAGGGGGAGTCACGCCACGCGAGGTCGGTCGTCGACTCCCCTGCTTTTCTTATTGGACGCGCCTGTGTTTTAAACTTGAAACAAGGTCTCGTGTCGGCTGGGGTTTGAGTTTCCTTCAGAGAATGCCTTTGTCGACAGAATCGGTCTTGTATGTTTCAATTTAATACCCTATTATATTATTTTACGAGAGTAAAACTTACCAAATTCTTTTCATTAAAATACCATTTCAATTTTTAACCATTGTTACGACAGGAGAAGTGCGTTGCATAAAGTATATAATATAATGTATTTCCATCTGTGTATATATATATATATATATATATATATATATATATATATATATATATATATATATGCCAATTTAATGTTTGTACGTTTTATGTGTTATCATCGGCACAAAATCCCGCAGAAGCACTGTGCTGAAGAGGACAGTTTCCTCGGGGGGGGGGGATTCAAACTCCAAGACGGGACATACCGAAAAATTAACGAGTGGAAACCATTTTCACTCTGGCAAAATAGTTTAAATGAAACTTAAGGATACTCTTAGGAATGCTTTTAGTCAATTTTCCTAGATTTATACATTTCAAATTATGGAAATAATAAACGAGGCACTTGTAGCGGATTCATTGTATCCCTGACAGAAGTAAATTAAAACTTTTCTTGCAGGGCACCTCAAACTCTATCTGTGGGAGTGATCGTTGGCATTTTACCGTATAATTCTACCAGTCCTGCATTAAACAGATATAAGATTAAACTAATAGAAGTTCATGGATTCTGGCACAAATGACAAATAGGCGCACATGCAACCCGCAACACAAGTCACCAATATTGGAATGAAAAACCCACATGCAGGTTATCTGATAATGTTGCTCACTGACCGACGACGGACTGATTTAAAAAATAAATATAAATTTTTTTTTTTTTTGTTTCCAGGGACCGCTAAACGAGTTTTTCCTTCGAAATATCGGTATCGATTTTTTTCAGCAATACATAACATCCTGCATCGTACGTTTACGGTAAAGTAAAAATCAGATGAATTGATCCTTCCAGATAAGCGAAATATCAATATCAATAAGTGTGTGGTATCAATGTCAAGTATCATGATTGGGTTCTCATAGGCAGTTGAATATGGGGAAAAAGAAGTGTAGAAGATATTGCAAATAAAAATTTTAGGTAAAAATACATTCAGTTCCATTTTATGCAATGCACAATAAAACATTATGGTTGGTGAATACGTGGAGTTTTTGGTGTTCAAATTCTCTGACTTTTTTTCGTGAGTATACTAACCACGCGCAGTCGTGTCTCTTTCATGCTTGATCTGTCGCGGTGCCCCTTTACTTTTGGCGGCGAGGTTTTCGTGACAGCTTCGTCCGCTCCGCCGGTGCGTCGCGCGGCGGGCTAATCGTTAATTTCGAAAACGCGAAGCACCTTTCTACGCTCACTGCGGCCGTCCGAGCGCCGCTGCCTCTGCGTTTCTAGGCATTCCTTCGAGGCGGGGCGGGAGGCGTTGTGTTGTGTGGTGTGCGGGACGGAGCGAAGCGGTACGCGATGAAGCGTAGTGGGGCAAGACAAGTGGGCGCAAAGGTGCGAGGGCGGGCGGGGGCGGAAGGGCTAGGCAGGGCAGGGCAGGGCGGGGGGGGGGCAGGTTCGGGTAGGAGAAGATGGCGTAAGGGGTAAGGGGGGCGACTGATAGTTATTGTGGGGTACACGGGACGGAGCGAAAGAAGTATGGAATGGAGAGAGGCGGGCGGGCGGGGAGGCGTAGGTTTGGGGTGTGTGGCACGGAGTGAAGTGGCACGAGACGGAGTAGGCTAATACGAGTATGTCACATCCTAACAAGCGCAAACAGGAACACAGTCTTTGTGGTAGCGCTCGAATTTAATCTGCCATGCCGCAGGCTTTTTTCCTTAGTACCAGCGACAATGGATTATTTCTAAAGACCATACTCTTTGTAGTCGATAATGTATTTTCAAAAGACTGATTTTACATAATTCAATTCAATCCAATCTCCATCGCTGAAATAACAAATTAGTGGTGCTACAACAGCACAAACTTTCCCGCATTATATCTAAATTTGCAATTCACGATTACATAACTTTCTTTTCTTACAAAGTAAGTGCGAGAAAGTGAAAATATCAATGGTAACAACATTAAAATAATTTCTGCTGGTAGTGAAAACCACATATTGCTCTTAAGTGCTAAGTACTATATTAAAAGTGGTAACATGTCGGAAGAGAGCGGTACGGTGTCAGAGGGTCTGTGAGCGGAGGAGCGTGACGAAACGAAGCGAGGAGTGGAGGCGTACGGTGCGCCGGGCCGGTGCCCCTCCCATCCGGGAAGGAGAAGCACGGCGTCATGTGCAAACAGTAATTGTTTTTTATTGGTGTTAAGTTGCAATGATTGAGTTGCAACTGGACATGGAATTAATATCAAATTTCCGTCAGTCCTAATCGTTGATGCTGTAGACGCAGAATTGTAAATAAAAATATTTACATTTTACAAACATTTACATTTTACAACTACTTCCAATAGAAATGCAGCGTACAGATTCAACAATATTTTAATTGAGACCATTACATCCACGTTTTGCCTATATTAATATATATATATATATATATATATATATATATATATA
>BOPP01000009.1:14546133-14581522 GCA_017312745.1 Gryllus bimaculatus | reverse complement strand
TATAATAATATATAATATATATATATATATATATATATATATAATATAAAGTCACTTATTATATCAATGCTTTTTTTTAGATTTCAGGTCCTTCCCTGAAGAAAACAATTTACTTTAACATCTTATTCCCTCAGGCATATATATATATATATATATATATATATATATATATATAAAAGTCACTTATTATTATCAATGCCTTTTTTAGATTTCAGGTCCTTCCCTGAAGAAAACAATTTACTTTACATCTTATTCCCTCAGGCAACGTTAATCATAATTTTATCAATATTAATCATATACCACTCATCTCGCAAGTCTTGGTGAAGACTGGGCCTTTTTTATATAGTTTTTTAAAATTATTTTTATGTATCTTGGCTGTCAATAATAATGTGACCTCATTCTGATTCGGGTTTTTCCGTCCGTGTTCAAACAGTGCGTGAACATTAAGGGCCACTTCATTAGTGCTGGAGATAGAAACGAGTAACAATGAAGAATGTAAGTCTTGGCATAGTCTGATAGTCTTATACAGTCTTATGACTTAAGCCTGTATACTAGTAATAAAACTGAACTAGGGAACTCTTCTAAAATTCATTTTCATCATTACAAACAATCTGGCGCCGTGATTTTCAAACAAAAGCTTAGTGTCAATGACTTGAAATTGTCGCGTCACCTGTTAGAACGTTCTATTTCTATTCTGTTTCACTCCATCATTCTCTGAAATTATTTCTAAGCATAGCCGATTATTTCTTCTCTCGTAATTCATCCCCTATTTGCCCACTTTTCTTGTCCAAGCGCTCGCGGTTTTTAGGGGCACTACTTCTTGAATTCTCACTACCCTTCATTAAAATATCCGACTCCCACTCTCTCTTCTCTATCCCCGACTCCCTTGCCTCCTTTCTCCCCCTCTCTCTCAGATTCAATGTGGCCGTTATTTTTATTTTATTTCTTTATTTCCGAGCTCGCGTGCTGGACGCAGCAGCACAGGCTGCCCAGTGGTCGAGCTTGTGATATTCGCGTGTGCGCTCCGGGCGGACTTTTGTGAAATATCGTGGGAGTTGTGTAACTTTCCTCGGCTCGTCGAGATAAATTACTTTTTATTCACGGCCTCATTCGATATACGGACATAATTTGGAAATACGAGTGGGAGAAATGTAATTACGAAGCAGTACGAAAACAGCACTACGGAAGTTTTGATTTGAAAAAAACAGCCACCTTAGCTTTGATTACAGAACTGCGGCTTCATGCCTCGGGGGAGATCCATGAACGATTAAAGATCGACATTGTATGGAATGATCTGTAAGAGTTCATGAAATATTTTTAAAAAATCATCATTTGCATGTTTGTTAATTGTAATCTATATTTATAATTATAACACTGTAATTTCAGTGCCAGTGTTATAATTATTCTATTATTTTAACTTTCTGTGAAACACTGTTTTAGCAAGGTTCTTTAGAGTGTGAAAATTGTTCAAGGAGAAGGTGGACTCAGTTTTTCAAAATGTTAAAAAATCGAGTGTGTTCTAACCTTCCGTGGTGTGCTCTACTGACTGAATACAAACTCAAATGTGTCATTACTAAGTGTGGATTTTGATGACCTAAATCATCTCAAAAATGATCAATAAAATGATGTTAACTGTTTTAAAAGTGCTCTAAAAGCAAAGAAAAATGACGTGAAATATGATATTCAAACCAGTTCACATGAATAACTCAGGCTGTTGGATGTGTTACTGATATAATAAAGACTTGAACCATCCGTTTAAGTGAACTCAGCTTGCAAGATTTTGGTTTGGACTGTTATTAATCTGGAAATTTGTCTTTAGTTATCGCAAAATCGCTAACCGAATCCGGCTCCTGCTGGTAGGTGCAGAGGAACCAGAGATTACACAACAGCTCACATTACAATACTGAGTGACGAAATCGAGTAGCTTACTCAGTAATTTTGAGGAGAACTTTTGTTGCACTCGTAAATATTATTTGAAGCAAATACCTTTATAATTATATTAAAATCTATGAAATAGACGAAAAATGCTTTAAAAATGACGGGAAAAGGTAAATAAGACATAGTGGTCGAAATCGACGAAAAATGAAAAAAACATTTTTAAAAAATGGGCTATTTCCTTTTGTCATAACATAAAATTAATTTCTATACTAAAGAGCATAGTTTCAATGTGAACAGAAAAATTGGCATTTCATTAAAATCCGTACCCTAGTCATTACATATCTATCTGTAAATAATTTGCAAGGTTGTAGACAATCCTGTATTACTCTCTTTTCGCATTTAGAAAATAAAACTGAACAATGGAACCTACTATTACTGTCTCGAGTCTAATTCTGAGAACGCTATGCAACCTGCATTACAAACGTGTTATGCTAATTGCAATGAGTCCATTTCAGATTTGTGGTTGGTTACGAACAAAACATTCGCTACACGTTCAAATTAAGGTACGCGTCTACCTCAAAATTTTAAAAAAGGGAGTGAAAATTAAGTAATATAATTTTTAATTGACTGTGTTAACCCGCATGTTTAAATTAAGATAGATGCCACAGATAAAAATTATTTTAAAACTCAAGTAGAGGAATACCTATTTTGTGACCGATCTAGTTCAAATGATTTCGTGACTACGCATGGTGATGTATTTTTTAGCTCTCACAGAAGGTTCGGACTCTAGTAATGACTAGTCACAAAAGGTTCGAACTCAATGTAATGACTAGCCTCGCCAATTTCTCCAAGTAATTTCAAACTTGTACCCGCTTAGTACAGAATTGCCTTTATCTCAGAACCAGAATTGCCGCTGTCTCTGAAGCAACTTTGATTGGGATATCCTAGGTTTGATACCCGACGGCGAATTTTTGACTCTATGTATACAACCGGGTCGAATTCTACCGCTCGCTGTCTAGAGGAGAATTCGAGCGGTCGGGCCGGCTTCTCTGATTGGTTGTTTTCCGTGGTTTCTACTATCTATACTATATGAGAAGAGTGTGGGGTTCCTCACAGACTTGCGTGCGGCGCAAAACGCCGTGCGAGCGATCTTTCCTCCCTCTCCCTTGTCCTCTCCTCTCCCCTTACGCACACACACAGATACACACTCTCACACACACAGATACACACACTCACACACACAGATACACACACATACACACATACACTTACTTGCACTACACTACTCCACACATGTCTTAAGAGCAATCGGGAGTTTGGGGCTTGTACTACCTGTAACCTACACCCCGCTGAGTGCCCTGCTGAACTCCATCCGGTGCGAGAGGGCCACCTCCAGCGGGGGTAAGAAAAACATTCATGAGACAAACGGCACTGCTGACCATTGCATTTTATCTACCTGAAAACATCAGTCAATCAAGACTTGTAAGATTTGTATCTCGTAACTCATATGCACTGGATTCAGTTCGACGGATTATAACCACTTCAGCAGAGTGAGCTGTCTGAAGTGGGACCATAAGCTCGTATCGACTAAGACACTACTCAGCTATGCCTCTCTGGAGACCGCACGCGTGCTTAAACTTAGCTTCATTCCTGGCACAAAACGGCATCGTCTGCGCACGTAACACACGCCTGATCGAATAAAGAATTTTTCTTTTCCACGCAGTGATACAAAGCAAGGCGTGAGGCGGCACAGTTGAGAGAAAAGATACATGGTACCAGACTTCCAGCAAGCAATCTCCTGCAGATCGAAATGAACATCTCTTCACTTAGAAAAGTTATTGTCGGTTGTGTCGTTGGCATAGGGCCCGTTGTGGACGGGGGTGTATGAGTGCAAGAGTACAGAAGTGTCCGAAACTAGTACAATATTTACAATACATATTACAAACTGCACACGCTGATATAGCATCGAAGGCGTTTACGGTAGAAGTCAATATTAATGATTATTTTCAAGATGATCGGCCGTATTCCAGTTGGCGCTGATGAGCAAAACGTTTCGTCCACGACTGCAGTAGACACCCTCAGTGGCGGTGGGGTCTTACGCGAGGTATCTGGGACTGCGGCGGGCCAACAAAACTATTAACGCCAATTAACGCCAACTGGACCACGGCCTATCGGCCCGGTAATAGCCATTAATATTTAAAAGCTGAATTTACGCCACAGATGGAAGGGGTCTCAAATTGTATTACTGCAATACTGTGCAGTACTGTTCGTCCCTAATTCATAATGTGCGTGATAGTGTTGCACGAGTATTCTACGAGTATTATGGTTACGCTGAGCAACGAGGCTGTATTGTTTTGATTCTCTCATGCGCGCCACAACAATGGCGCTATTCTCGTGCGCGAAACATATGATATCGAGTATATCGCTCCGTTCTTCTGCAAAATGATATCACGTACGGTTTGCGAGTAATACGGTTGCAAATGTGAACGTGATCACATATTTTAATTTTGGCAAGCGACTCTACAGACAGAAATGAAAAGTCCTACGTCAAAGGCAGTGGGCGATTATTGTCATTCGTTTTTCTTGCTACCCCAGTGTCTTCACGACAATTCTTCAAAGTATCAAATGCAGAGTCGCTGCAGCCAACCAACCGTACGATTTCTGCGAAAGCACTCTTTTAAGTACTACACTTGATGAGCAGCTGACCTGAAACCGACTAGGAAAATTCCTATTTGTGTAAATATAGCTTTTATCGAACAATTGACTGTAGCGACAACGGCACAAAATCTCAAATCCCCAGCTTTGAAGTAAAAACCTCTGCGGGCAGGAGATTTTTTTGTTAGAATCCCCCCTTAGTTTACTGAAGAACATGCGGACCTGTGCGTAGCCGCAGGGGTGCACGTGCCAGTGGGGAAGCGCAGTTGGGGTGGAGGAAGGGGCCGTCGGATGAGCGGAGCGCAGCAAGTGGAAGGCGCGGCACGGCGCGGCGCGTGGCGGGGCGCAGGCCGGGGCTTTCCCCTCCGCGCCGCATTCTTTGAAACGGCGAGCTCATTTCCGAGTCGGCGCCGCGGGGGCGGGGGGGGGGCGGNNGGGGGGGGGGGGGGGCGGGTGCTCGCTCCCCGGCCCGAGAGGCAGGATACTTCTGGACAAGTAATATCCGCCGCTCGCGGGCCTCAATGAGTCCAGGGAAGAGCCTGGCTGACGCGTGCTGGGGAGGAGGAGGAGGAGGGGCGAGGGTGAGGGCGGCGATGGGGGATGAAACCGGTGGAACGATCGCGCCGGCGACGAGGGCGAGACCTCCGTAGGCGGTGATGGACTGCAAGAGCGCGCGGGCGGTGAAGCGGCGCCGGTAGAACTCCGCAGGCCGGGAGAGATTGTGGCAGCTGAGAACCGCCTAGGACTGTTGATGGCGCTGGAGCGAAGGACTTGGGAGTTGGCGAGGGGCGGGGAAGGGCAAAGCGGCGTGAGCGGCGACGGAAGGATCAGGTGAGCAGGAGCCGGGAGGCCGTGCGCTCGCTTCGGAGTAATGGACGGGCCGTCGGAGGGGGGAGGAGGCGGCGGCAACGAGCGAGCCGCGCCCGCTCCGCCCGTAGATGGCGTGAAAAGCCGTTCCGTACACAGACAGCGGAGCAGAGACCGGGATATGACGGCGCAGGAGAAGCGGCCCCTGAGATGCCCCGCCCTTGCTTCCGGCCCCTCCCCCGCCGTCACCGTTCAGCGCACGTGCGCTGATGTGGCTCTTCTCCCAAATGTTCTGTCTTCTGTGGCATTTACACGCGGGAATGACGAGCTATTTCATAACAAATTGGTGTCCCAGCACATTCATTGTCAAAATCAAAGGGAATATTCTCGTCTTAATGTACGAGTATATTTTTGGCAAGGTGGGAAAGAGAGTTGAGGTAAAGAAAGAAGAAATGAGTCAAGTTCACTGCTTTTGTCTGTATTGATCGTGTATTTTCCTGGAACGAAAAGGAAGGAATGATGTAGTTGTTTTAGAATACGTTACGAACTTAGCATATCCGAAGAATGTGACCTGCCGAATATCAGTGCATGAGAAGTTTCTTTAGAATCAGCAGCAAATATTACATCACCACATTTCTTTTTGTGTTATTTCCAATCACATTGTCATTGGAAGTGAATGAATTAATCACCGTCACACACACCATGCGAAAGACATTTATAACATTTATTCAAAACACCCTGTAGAGATAGCCAAATTCTTGTACCTTTTTTCTAAAATATTCATTCATCTTTCCTTTCATCTCTGAAGATATTCAACTTCTTATCCTTCTCCTGTAAAGTGACCTACAACCTATTCATGTCTATCTCAGATACAATATTTATTATCATGGAAGGAGAGGTCTCACCGGCCATAACGTATGAACTCATCGCGATAAATAAGACCAAAGTGGGAGTGCACACGAATGAAACTATGTAGATCATTTTCGATACGCGATCGAGCCATCCAGATCGAGTGTTGACGCAATCGTCTTCGCGATGTACCTTCCACTCGTCCCCGAGCGATTCATTTTGATTCCTTCTGATGTTAATGAACAATTGTGAATTCGTTTCGATTGAATGATTAATGTCTGCGAACGCGTCAACTGCTAAGGTTATTGGACGCGTAAGTGTCATTTTCATATCGCTGGAGGTGCCGGTGATCCCCCTCCGGATGGCGATATCCAGTGCAGACATACACGTCGGCTTGTAGTTTTTTCCCCAAGGTACACCCACCAGGGAGGCACCACCCCAACCGGGACAAGCTCTAAGCTCCGGAATGGTCTCCCGTTAGTGAAGTGCATGTAAGTAAGGGCTGAACACATAAGGAATAGGAATAAAAGATCGCGCGAGGTCCATGACCTGTTTGTGAGGGTACTTCCCCCGCATTTGCGTGGTGTTGATCGGAGAAACCACGGAAATCTATCGGTCAGAGCAGCCGGCCGATCGAAGTCTCCAAACAGGAGCCGAATTCGACTTCGCTATCGAACTAGCGTAGAAAATCCTGCCTTCATCCGGAATCGAACCCTTGGACCTCCCGGGAAAAGGCATTGCAGTTAGTTCAAATGATGCCCTGAGCTATGTAATCCGATGTGAACTGCTTTCGAGAGATTTAGAGGTGAAGTTCTAATGACACGTTAATCAGAATTTTCCCTAGACATTTTGCCCTTTTATCTATCTATCCAACCATCACGAAATGAATTATCCATTTATTTATATGGTACGGTAATGCCATCTATTAATAGGATTTGAATCATCTTATTTAAATAATAATCCATTGTGATCTTCATTATTAACTGAAAACTTGTTCACAATTCAGTTCGGTCCTGAATAACTGCTCTTTGGAGAAATTTAAAGGTGTTATTTGAGATCGCCAATTTTCGAGTTTATTTTAAATCTATTTCGGCAGTCATGGCATTACATTCATTTTAGCCTTTTCCTATTTATCGTTTAATCAAATAACACATCCTCCAAATTCTCTACATTGCATTTTTAAAATATATTTTGTAGTCGCATAAAACGTCCCGAGATTGGAGTGCTAATCGGGTGCTGCCCCTCGCTGCTTCTTCACAACGGGAGCCTATGTCTTTTGATGAGCGTCTCCGAAAGCGGTCGTAAAGTTACGCGAGGGAATGTTAAGTGGCCTTTTTGTTTATAAACATCGTAAAGCGCGTAAGGAGATAGATAATAGTGTATTTCATGCACGACCCATACACCTTCATAAATTTTCGTAATAGGATGCTAAAAGTTGCGTCCAACGCGCTCCCTTCAGCCTGAGCGGCTATCGAGAGCTAAACATTTCGAAACCAATTTCGCGCTTTCGGTTTTGGGGGAAGTGTTTGTGGCACGAACATGACAGGGCGGAAATATGAGGTTTAATTTTATTTTGCTGGGGATCGGAAAGTAAAAGTTGAGAAGAGTTTGGAAAGTAAAGAAAGGGAGAAATCACATTTATTAGCTACGAGGCGACAAATAATTTGTTTTCATTATCGCCATTCGAAGTTCTGACATTTGCGTCGCAGGGAAACTATTTGGAAAGTGAAAGAAGTTTTTCTACGTTTTACGTGCATTGCATTTACTCCTAGGAATACATCTGATGATATATTAATTTGCTTCTTCTTTTGGTGACCAGAAGTATGTAATTGAATTAATTTTTCTTACATTCTTATGTGGCTATTTGTTAATATCATTAACATGTTATAATTATTAGTTAATTATTAAATTTCACTATTATAATCTCAGTTATTGTAATAATTTTGTGTGCAAGATACTTAATACAAAAGTTTTAACACATTTAGACAAAGAAGATTGATTTCTTTATCTGTACTGTTTTCTGCCGTTGTTTAGTTGTCTTTTTTTCACATTCCTTATCGACTTAAAGTAACCAAACAGAAGAAGGTAAAGCTTTGAGTGGCTGGCTGGTGATAGCAGTGAACCCCCCCCCCCCTCCTGAGCCCTTAGCCGGTGACCGCGAGGCTGCCCGAGCGCCCGGGCGGCTGGGCGAATGCGGCGCGCTGGCCGCGGGCCACGGCCCACATAGCGGGCTAATACGAGCCTCTGCTAATAGGCGGAGTGGCCCTGCCGCGCCGCGCCGCGCCCCGACGCGACGGCTCAAAGGGCGCACGGCCGCCATGCATCGTGCGAAATTCTCGCCGGGACACCCCAATAGTTGGCATCCCTCTGGCCTTCACTGTTGGTCTCGTGTGTGAGGAAACTTCAGGTACTTCGGTGCTGGAGGACGTATCGGGTGAAGTCGGTCTGGTTGTCTGCTCTTGGAAGAGTTTCTATGCCTATTGTTTCATTTATAAACAGTTTCTTACATCATGTGGGCAGATATTGAATATCTCTGGATGTCAAAATGGAAATATAGTAATGACGCCAACAATAATCTTTCCCGTTAGATCCGCCTTGGCATGTTAGCAAGTCAGTGCAGATAATGTACCCCACACTGCATTGTTTTGTGCGATGAGCCGTCTCAAACATTTCGATAAAAAATTTCGAAACTAATTGAAAATTTTAAAGTTCCTTTTAAAATTTATTTATTTATTAATCTATATGAAACATTTGTAGGCGAGACCGGGGCTAGTTCTGAGAGTTTTAGTTTATTTAATTTTTGAAGGTGAATGGAAGATAATTTAAAACTGTTAATATATGGAATAAATAGAATGATACTTCGTATAAATTTCCATATAATGGGTTTTAAAATGCTTAATCTTCTTAATGGTACATAAATACTTGTATGCAGCAGTGCACTTTGTCATAACCTGTCCCTCTACGGGGTAAGTTGTGATTGGACTGGTTCATGTTCTGACACTTGTAAAAGAAACTGGAGTATTGTTATATTCAAATGGAACAAACGTCTCTACGAAACTGATTTATGTGTACACTTTTATTAAATCTTCATTGTTTTGAGTATCCGATTTGCAGTGAATATAAACATAATGTACTGCATTTTTAGTACAGTTTACACGAGCCCATTTCTTTTCTGCACCTAGTACTCTCCACCCTTTGATGTTCGAAATGGTTCTAATCAAAAAAGACACAGATACAGTTCTTTATCTTCTAAACTTTCAAATGACATTAGAACTACCCCACTTTCTTTTCATGAATCCAAAATGTCTACATGAAGATAGAGGCGTGATTACCAGAAGTACTAAAACTGGACACTTTTAAGCATCTCACATTCTTAAAAAATGCTTCATAAATGATAATAAGGCGGTGCCTGTAATCCATCAACTAGGATTTGCCATAACAGCCTATTGGATTCTTAATTAGGTGTTCTTCAAAAACTTTCAGCGGAAATACAAACATTGGAGGGATTGAATATCGTACAGCGTTAAGTAAAAAATGTTAGATTAAAACCCCTTTCTTCTGAATTCATTCCACTCAGTGTATACCATTTTCTGCTATTATTTTTTCTGGGGTTTTGAACTGTTCCTACCCCATCTTCATCTATGCATTGAATCCGCATTTTTCGAAAACAATGGCTACCCTGTGGTACACTATATATTTCAGGAGCTAAACTAAATCTTTCATATGTGACATACAAGGCTGCAATTTTGCTTTCTTAAAAAAAGCTTTCGATCTTTTTAATCAGTTAGCTTCTTGTAATTCCTATATTTCCTGAAATTAAAAGTATTACTGACAAACAGGTTCGAGACAAGTAGTGACACTGGCACAACTTTCCCCTTACATCCTGTCACAACTATCCCCGAGACACACTTGTATGAATTTCCGTTTTTATTTCAGGTTATTTTGCCATTCATTTAAACAAAAAACTTCAAATTTTATAGCTTAAGTAGTAAATTTTTCCTTGATACTAAGTAGTTGATCATACCTTATATTTATTGTTAATGAGTCTGACTGTAACAATCTGATAGATTTTTACACTATTGCTCTATTGGATCGATCAGTAAACACGATGTTACAGTTTCCCCCTGTCACAACTAGCCGCAGTCTCACAGATAAAAATGTAGTTGATAATGAATTCATTTTCGATTATATGATTCGTTAAGAAATAGATGTTTGAAAGAGAGGGAATATTGCTTAATGTGCTTCTATTTAGTAAAATTCCCAAAAGTCTTCACACTTTTGCTTTAAACTTTTGCTAGGTATAATGCTAAATGCACTCTATATGATGACATAAACTCCATATAGCTCTATTTTTTGTTGTTTTTCTTTAAATTCAAAAATTTAATTTTTTGACTAGTCTTTCAAGGTCGTTAATATTAATATTAGCGGAGATTCGTTCACATTATTATATCTATAAACACATGTGCTTTTAATAATGTCAGATCAACTTTCTCGTATATTCAATTGTTTCCTAAAAAACGTATTTTCAGAAACGCTCAAACGCCATTTTCTCTAAAAAGCTCTAATTTTTTTTCTTCGGACTTTTCGAATGCATAGTGCTAATGGTACTCTTTAATATGCCGTAAAGTTAATTTCGGTTTTTTTTGTTTCTTTCCAAAAATTACACAAATATAATTTTTTTGAAAGATCTTCACGCCGTTAATATCCACATTTCCAGCAATTTGAAAACACCATTGTATTTGTGAGTAAATGTACTTCAAATTACTTTATAGGAAGTTTTTCGAAAACTAGAAAAAAATGTGAAGAAGAGCTTCAAACTTTGAATTTACAGTAGCGCTTACACACCATTTTCTTAAAAACGGCTCCAAATTTCCAACGGCTTAATGACGGCGATGGTGTAAACATTAGTGCATGTTATAACCAAGTTCGGACTGTTATAACCAAGTTCGCGGGTTCAAACCGACCGAAACCGTTGATTTTTAAGGGCGAAGAAATCCTTCGTACGCCTTCCTTCGGAGGGGAAGTAAAGCAGGCTGTCTCATGTTAGTAGATTTGCTGCATGTAAAAGATCCTCAAGCCTCTGAGCTAAATTCAAATCGCCTGTTTCGTCACTCAAGAAATACCTTCTTTCTCTGCTAGTGGGAGAAAGGAGCGTAGCAAAATTTGCGTGGTCAGACGGAAGAGCAGGCCTGATGGCCTGAGTCTCGCCACGTAAAATAAGGCATTATTTCAATTCAAAAATCAATTAAATTATATATAAAAATGTTCTTTGGGCGGCGATAGACCAAAGGAAATAGAAAGCTAATACGGGAAAGTCTGTGCCATTCTGTTGCACCATTAGTTGACTTAGGAATGAGAAGTGAAAGAGGTGTATTGAAACAAAATATTAAATTATTCCGGATCGTTTCTAATATTAATTAGTGTATTTTATTCCTCTTTTATTTTATGTGGAGTAGTTAAACAACTGATTATTTGTTATTGTAGTATTTATTTTTAGTAATTAACGATAACTAATGTTGATTTGTTTTGTTTTAGGTAAGGGAAGATGTGTCTAAGCAGCAACTTTGGAGTAGATCCTAGCTGAAAAGGTACAGATGTTTCCATGATGCTTAACTTCAGAGCGCTTGTCTCTGTTTCCTATAGCACAACAAATTAACTTTGATGAAAATGAGTCACGCTGCCAAAATAATGAGGTAGAATTTGTTTATCTCTATGACCATAAATAAATATTAATATTGGCTCTAACTAATTTCTAAATTCATATTGTTTTAAAAATGCAATTAAAACAAAATAATTGTTTATCTAAAACATTAAATATTGCAGAAACATGATTCATTTAGGTTACTTCAAATATATTGAAATGTTAATCTTGTGGCTGTATTGGATGATCGGTTTTTGAAGCTCGAATAACAATATGTTCATAAACTGAAAAGTCAGAAGTTCCGAGACCTGAAATCCAATTGGGGGTCTACATATAAATATAGAATGGGGAAAGCAGCGGCAAGTATATGGAAATGGATAAAGCAGTATCAAACAACTTACTTGTCACCTGTCAGAGAACAAATCAGGGGTTTCTAATTATGAGCCTACGTCCCTTTGGCGCCCCCCGCCCCATCCCATACACACACAGGGAAATAAGAAACATAACTTGTAGAAGAATGAATGTGTGAAATTGATGCGTAGAAAAGAGAACAGCTGGCAGCAGACAACATAAATGAATATTCCTTCTCCAAGGAATTAGTTTATTTCGAATGTTGCAATGACCTTGCTCTCTCGCTCTCTCTCTCCTCTCTCTCTCTCTCTCTCTCTCTCTCTCTCTCTCTCCTCTCTCTCCTCTCTCTCTCCTCTCTCTCTCCTCTCTCTCTCCTCTCTCTCTCCTCTCTCTTCTCTCTCTTCTCTCTCTGTACCTTGCCAATCATATAGATTGCTGGCTATGCATTATTGAAACGTGTACAAATGGAAATTTTCATGAAATTTAATCTAGTAGCTAAATGTGCAGCGCGGCGCTGGAGTGTGCAGAAGCCCAACAGGCTTTAATTACAGAAGAACTCAATTCGTGTTTACGGTTTGGGTTTCGGTTAGGGTTTTTCCAGCTATGAGAAGCAGGAGTCCATGCTCCTTTTCTGAAATGTTTGTTTCTGACTTGGAATAACGTGCTATGTATTAATATTGTGATATGTATTAAATGCGTCAGAACTAAGTGAATGTGAATGCAGGAGGGCACTGACAGAAAGTTGTGACTGCCGGAGCCATTGATTAGATTTCGAGGCATTGCTACCGAATATCTCTTGTAGTTCAAGCCAAGACATTTATTGTCACAATTGACTGAACACTTGAAGATATTGTATGTAAAATGTCTAATCTTAGTAAAAAAATGCGAAAGCTGGCGTCGAAAGCCGAATTTCTTCCCCGCTCAGTTCCCCACGTTCTCAAGTTCTAGTGAAACATTAAAACGAAAGTACATATTTTTATCAGTTGTTCTACTCTTAAATCAGTGTCAAAATGTAACCTGAAGATTGTTCACCTCCCAGAACTGAACGCATTCTTATGCACAGCTCTATCCCATTATTTTTATTGGAATTAAATGGAAAATATCAGTGGAGAAGGAAGACGATGCTACTTAATACTGCCGTATGAAAATATTAATTTTATTTGTTAAATATGAATCATTGTAGGTGTTGATATTGAACTATTTTGGAAAAGAGCGCCTATTGAAAGTGAATACATGTAATCAGCAAATGTGTGATGCCGCCAAGAAAACTCTTCGCGGAACAATTTGGTTAAAAAAGAGAACAATATAACATTGAAAACTGAAATAAGAAATTGTGAGATAATGCATAGTGTGTTACCGGTAGGGAACATTTTTGCTTCTTAGGATATCAAATATTTCTTGTCCGGCGTGTTTCGTTGGCCTCTCGCAATATTAAAAATCACTTCCAAGAGCTGCATTTTTCGTTCATAGAAAACTCAGAAGAAAGAAAACTCATTCATACTCAGAAAAAAAGAAAACTAATAAACCCAGGGGAGGCAAAATGCGGAGATCGGGTTTCCGTAGGAAATTTTCGATTAGTTTCTGAGAAGTCACCGCAGGCGTTTGCTGTCGCAGTCAGAGAGTGTCGTGTGTCATAGCGGGCGAGGCGATAATCGAGAAGGCAACTGGGGAAAAACAAAAAAATCATTTTCTTTCGGAATGTACGTTGTGAACGCTGGAGAGAGATACAAGGTGATGAGATTCTAAGCTGCTTGAATTACAGATGAGGCAAAATGATTTTTCGTATTCCGTTTTGTTTTACATTTTTATCTCCTTTTACGTAGTTGCCATTCCAAAAGGTCAGTTGTTGATCCCCTTAAAACGAAATGGTGCCCAAAGACATATTGATGCATATGTTCTTTTCTATCCTAGAGCTCTTAAGACGATGTGAAAATGCAAAATAGTTTGTCTACGTTATATTCTAGAATTCTCTTCCCAAATATTTTTCATGATGAACATCTCTGGACTTTATACATTTTGTGTGTCTTAGCCTATTTTATCGAAAGAAAATGTATGTATTGATTTTGCAGAGGCGTTGCAACGTGTCGGAACCTAAAAGTTATAAAACTTGGCCGTTATTCACCCACCTCTTTCCTCGGAATTTCGAAGCTGTGATAAACTTCACTTAGCACAGTGTTGCTCTGGGAACTGAAGGCGGTTTGTGATTTTATTCAAATTCTCAATCTGGCAATGTTCCAAAATAATTCTGTCGCATTACGCTGTGAACAATGCTTCTAATTTACATGCGTGATCTTCTATGTGGTCAAAACTATAAATTAATTGTAGGCTCCTAAGAATTATTCATCGTTATTTTTGCATCCACATATATTTTATCAAAATAGTCTACTGTTATTTCCTACAAAGTGATCAGTCATTAAATGTGCTTTTGCCAATTCCTAAACAATAATTGTTAATGGATTTTTGGTAATAATAAAATAGTGAACATTTCAGTCTGTTTCATTCTTCATTGCGCTCCCACGAAACGAGGGTCACGGTAGGCGTGGGTAGGTGCTGGGTGAGTTCTAGGCATAAAGTCATCCGACCTACAGATCTTCTTATAAAAAAAACTTTTATTTTCTTTCTATGTATAAAACTGTGCTCGTGACAGCTGGAGAAATGTCAAGGTGGGCGTGTGGTTTGATGACGACAAAAAAGGGCGACCGACAAGGAGAGCTCTGAGAGCGCTTTATGTACTTTGGAAGCGAATTCTTTCCTGTCGCCTTTTCGTCGCCTCCCTCGCCACCCGCCGGACCCGACCTCGACGGAGCATCTCCCCCCTCCAGAAGTGTTTGCCGCGCCGCGCCGCGCCGCGCCTCTAGCCTGGCCCGGCTGCTCGGCGGCGGAGAATCCTCCGCAGCTTTCTCCCTTTCCTGCCGACAGCGCGGTGCTGTCATAGCAATATCCGTGGGTCAGTCGTCCGTCGCCTGCTTTCTCACCTTCTTCCGTTTGCCCCTGGCTACTGCCTCCCCTTACGTCGCATTCGCGTCAGGCTTTTGTTGTCCTGTACGACGTGACCACGACTTCACCCGGTGGTTGTGTTCGTGCAGCGCAGTCGATACTGTGATGCCTCGCGCGTCCGCCTTCCTTTTCCGAGCACTGCCATGGAAATCTGGATCATTAGACTGATAAGACAAAATAGGTTTTCCTGTTTTCACATTATTCTTTTGTCGACTCATATTTGGTTATCGCTCATTATATCGTCAAACATTTTTCCTTCCGAGTCGTAGAAATAGAAAGATTTAATACCTGTTATGAATCTGTTATTAGTTATGTTAGCCTCGTTCTTCATGCAATATGAAATTATAAAAATTCACTCTACTTCTACAACTCTGGTACTCCACATTGTAATGCCGGATGCGAAACCCTTTCGCGTCAATTATATATTTCTATAAATGAAACTATTGCTTATATTATTAGGAGCAATAAATTAGGGGCAGTAGAGTCAGAAGAGTTTGGAAAAGAAGAAATTAAGTGGCTAAATTTTCGCCCTTTATTGTAAATTTTCTTACTAAATCACAGACCCGAAGACTTGGTCAAGAGTGACATTCCTAATGCTACGAGAAGCCTGTGTATGTGTAATATGTGATGTGACACGTGCGTTTCTAAATGCAGCCACCCTCGTGAGAACTCGGGCCTTGCATCACCTTATCAAAAAGATTGCGTGATGTGCAAGACATTCTGTCCGTTAACAACCGTCTTTCTGGACAATCATCAGACGCCGCATTGCCTCTGACACGTGCTTCAACTTTGTACCACAGTTTACACATTTCGTTTTACTTCATTTGATTTATTTCGGAAAATACATTAAATATACAGTCATTGCATCATTCCACAGTGACGTTGCTTTTGTCTTTCTTCAAGGCATTTATTTTCAATTTTGTTAGTTTTCACTTCATTACCTATTTTCACAGTACAAATCTCGGACTCTCAGGAATCGTGTTCCAAGTCGCTCTTGCCAAATACGGAGATGCTATTCTGTTAGTTCTGTTCTTACATTTCGAATGCGGTGACCTGATAGTGTATTATAGGAATCCTCTATTATGTTCTTGTACGATTCAGTATCAGTGACGCTGACGCCGCTTCTTGATGTCGCTCGGCGCAGCGCCCAGCCCTTCCCCTCGCGGTTGTCTCGTTGTGCCCATCGCCTCCCTTCCCAGCCTCCCTGCCGGCCGCCACCCCGCTCGTGTCCGTCGCGTAATGCCATGACAACCGGCGCTATGGTGACACTGGTCTCCGGCGCGCGCGCGCACAGCCTCACAGAGATGCCACGAACAATTTCAGTCTGCGGGTGAAACTTTTTACAAGCTTAAGTGTCCCGGTGTTGCCCGTCTTTCCTATCATCTATTAGACAGGAATAAGAATTAATCTCTTGTGGGCAATAGAAAAAGTGCTTTTTACATTCCAGCCTGTTTCCCTCCGCTCCGACCCGCTCCACCCTGTCCCCACTGTGCTCTGAAACCCGCCGCTCCCCTCCTCCCCACCATACCCCTACACTACACTTCCTGGTCCATCTGTACTCCACCTGCAGTACATCGCTCTCCACCACCCGCTCTGTTCCGCCCGCCTGCCTTGCTTCTCCCCAGTTTCTCGAGTGTGCCTCCCCTGATTTGCCTTGCCCCGCCTTCTCTAGTTCGCCCGAAAAATTAATCCAAAAATAAAAAAAGGAGGCAAATTCTGTAGATGGACTGTTTTTTTATTTCTTGATTAATTTTTCTTTCTGAACAAATATATTCATTTATTTTGTAAATTATAAACAATTTTACATTTACATGTTTCTGGAGTTTTCTATACTTTTGCAATGCAGACTTTTGCCTATACTCGTTTTTCAAACCAACTGTTGAGAGCTAATTCCGGCTCAGCCATTCGGAATATCCAAGAAGCTTATTGGACAAAATATTCCTGAAATTGTCTTAAGAACGTATGTTCGAAGTTTCGACATTTCCTCACTATGTGTATATTACTGCCTTATAACGAATGGTGTAGCCAGAATGTTTTGTGGGTCCTTGATACCTGTCTGTTGGTGTGTGTCTGTCTGTTTGTTCGTCTGTCTCTCTGGCTGTCTCTCTATCTGCCTGTTCGTCTGCCTCTCTGTCTGTCTGTGCGTCTGTCTGAAATTACCCTTTCAATATTAACCAGCAAAAAATAATAAATGTATGGAGTCACCTTTCGTGTGCACATTTTAAAATCTAACACTTCTCCAGCCTAGCTACATTAAATCTTAAATAACCCTTGAAATACACATGTATAAAATAAAAACCTTAATATTATTTGATTGTTAGAACTTGGCAGCGCACTAAACGTTCAATTCAGGGCGTTAAAATAATATGTAAATATTTAAATCACTCGTGTGCTGTTTACCGATAACAACTGAGGAATACAATAAATGGATGCAGATACCTTTCAATTGAATACATTAACGCTAACACGTTCAACATTGTAACATAGCTATATCAATATCATCAATACAACCGCAAGTGCAGTGCAGTATCATTAATTGTGGAATTTCAAGCATTTAAATAACTTATGAACATTTAAACACAAGAGAGCAATAGCAGTGCAAAAATATTATGTAACTCAAAGCATTGAAATAACAAATGAACATTTAAATAACTCAAGTGTTTGCTAAGAAGCAGAAAACAATTTATGCCAACACCTTTCATTTTAACACGTTAAAGCTAACAAGTGTTTAGCTCTGAAACACTTTCCCTTTCCACAATATACGAACATACAAATATATATTCAAATTACCCAGCTTCATACCAGAGGTTTCACTTGTTTGAGCAAACTTTGAAATCACAGGAGAAGATAATTCCAGTACAACAAATCAGCTCGTGTCTAACACCTTCCCAATACCTTTGTAAGCAGTGGTCGTGCACGTGTTTGCACGTTTAACTTGAAGTCGAGCGGCACTTGCAGTATGCGGCACATGGCCAAAATAATTAACTGGCGTGCTATAAAACATCCTTATGGTATCACGGAATATCTTCAATTCTAATCATCGACATGTTAAACATTTACATTGCCACTCAGGTGTCACACGGATGTTTGTTAACGTTCAAGTGTTCCACGCACATCGCGTGTTGTGAATATGCTTCATGAACAATACAATATACCTAGCACGGACGTGTCTTCCGCCATGTCAGAGCTGAGAGTGCACGAGAGGCAACAGGCGTCGTGGGTGGAAGAAGGAGGCCAATGCATTGTGGGTAGACTTCTAACTGGTGCTCGTTTACAGCCTTTATGTGAAGATCAGACACCAGGATCGCCTTTAACAACTTAATACATTCTGCACAACACAGCATGATACAAGTTAAAATAATATGTATAGCTGTTAACCAGGCTGTCAGACGTATCAGACAAATTGTAAATACATTTATATATCATTAGTTTGCGTGAACTGAATTTATTTTCATAAACTCAAATACTACTGACATTGGACTCATAAAATTACAAGTTAAAATAATATTGGATATTTATTATATGTATGTATGAATATAGTGTCCCAAAGAACATTGGATGCAAGCATAGAAGGGCTATGGGGAATTCTAGCTCATAACATCTTCTAAAGTCATAACTTTAAAAATATGATTTTCATAAAATGTATTAATATATTTAATCGGAAACTTTCTCACTCGTTACACAGATACAAAAATTTAACAATATTTTCATAACTCAACATTCCTTTTAAAGAGTATATTAAGTAACTCCTAGAGAATGAGCAAATTCATATGGATAAAACATACCACCATCTTCTCTTCAATTAGATGAAAAATGTTTATCCCATTTTGCTTATAGCTTTTTCCATTCACCGCACTGGTGCGCAATCAGTGTGCGCTCAGGGCAGCTTTCGTGTTCCATTTGACCTCTAGAGCGCACTAGGACAAAGATGTAAATGTTCCATTCGCTCAATGACACGGAACGAGAGCGCACTTGGGGCGCGCTAACCTGCACCGAGACGCTCGCACCGGGATATTTTGAGGTTAGATACGGAATTTGTTGATTTGGATTTGTGGTGAATATTTGAAGGCAATTCAAGACCTGTGATGAAGAGACACTTCGGATAATGAAGTATATTATGTTTTACAAGAAATTTCTTAAAATAATTTTTGTGACTTACGCGAAGTTCGGAAAATTAGTTTGTGTATTCCTAAAATTCAACCTTGAATAACATCTGTTAACAAATCCAGTGCTATTTAATAACCAAAGGGTAGGTATGTCTCAATTTCGAAACGCTAATAAAGTAAAAAATAAAAATGGTGATCAAAGTCCTTGCAAAATCATTAAAATATATGTGGCAAGAAATGTTTCTCGCGCCCTTGTGCATTGATCAGCGAAAATTCCCTTGTTAATGTTTCTATGATTTTCGATAACCAAACAATTCTACAGAAGCCTTTCGGTTCAAAATCTAGTGTAGTTTAGTTCCACAACAAGAAGGGCTTTCTATAATCTCACTGCAAAGCGTACACGCACAGACTCAGTTCCGGATTCCGTTTCATTTGTGGCTGCCCTTCACGCGTAGAGGGCAGCACTGTTGCAGAGAGATAACGTTTTTGTCCTGCAGTAGGGTGGAGTTCAGCGCAAGGAATAGAAAACGCTATTAGATACGCTTAATTTATACACAGCAGGTTCTTAGCGATTTCACTTGTACTATAGCCTACGAAGAATTGTGCTTAATGTCAGTCGAAGGCCTTAGGATGTTTGTAAATTATGTTGAAGAAAACGTCTACTGTTTCGGATACAAACATTAAAAAAATGTTGTTTTTTTTTGTAATTTCGGGTGCATATTACTGAAGTACTATATCACTCCCAAGTAACCTACCAAAAGTCTTCAACCGCGCTCCTAATTGATCACGAAGTTCCGTTGATGAAGAGGCTATGAAAAAATTGGAAAATTACCAAAAACACATTCTCTGGAAATCTATTCTTCGTTGGCCAAAACTGTAAAGAAAGTATTTACTTCTAATATTATGAGTAACACTCTCGTGTGTTTGTTCATCCTGAAATTATTCTCACTGTAGTATAAGGAAGTAAATATATATACGCAGGTAAATACATTTTATAGACATAAATTAGCACAGGGTGAACGATACCATCAATGGGTGGGCTTCCTATATGGTGTTCAAACTTTGGACAGTATGGGTGAAGATTTTCATGTGGATTGAGCAAGTCACTCACCAACTACTTACGGCTTTTCACTTTTACATGTTTGCGACCTTATAAGTATTGTGAACAGGTCACGTAAATTGAAAATGAAAGTGATGTGGAAACTGAAGGAGAATTAGGGGATACTTTCTTGTAGGAGTACATAGAATGATTGGAGAGTAATTCAAATGGGCGATTGCAATACATACATGCTTTTTATATGCAGACACAGTGTGTACATCAGATTTAAAGGCTGAAATTCGAATATCGTTGCTTTCTTTAACGAATGAAGATCCTCGTCTTTTCAAAATTCTGAAAGTGCCAAGTCTTTTTATTTTCCCGTATACGTGCCTATATACGGAGTAATATACGTTCTACAGCGAAAGTTCAGTAATGCTACGGAAAATCGATTTCGACATTTCAACGGATATACACGTTTTGGGGTCCCTGATACCGAAATAGTTATTTTCAAAACGTTCCACAGTGGAATGAAGTGCCTAAAACGTGATTAAAATTCAATATATCTTACAAAATGCAAAACAATGGCATATTTGGGTTGATATTGGAGTTTTCGACCTCACTAAATGCTAATATGATATCAAAAGTGAAAAATTCAAAATGGCGAATGACATTTGGAAAAACGAGGAAGTATGAAACAAAAATTATTATATTTGAGTTTTCGATTACGCATTTGAAACATTAGAGCAAATAATATTTTAGACATCTATTAGTAAAAGCATTTACTTGTAGATGCACTGCATGCTAAAAGTGAGACGATTTTTAGTGTGAGATAAAAACAAAATACTTTTGTCTGATCGTGTACAATTGTTCTTAAGCCTAGATTACAAAGGCGTCGTCTGTCAGACGACGCAACTAGAGCCAAACGTTTATCACACCCGTTTCCCCTCACTCACCGTTTTTCAAACACTTTGTAGCTTCATTGTGTGACTAGCCGGGGAAACATATGTGTCGTTGTGCCCGTGTATATTTCTTGTACGCCTTTGTAGTTATGTCAGTGATATTTTAGTTCTTTATTCGTTAATATGGTAAATAATAAATACAAAATACTTGTACTGTAACATTTAAGTGTTGTTCTGAACTTTTAGAAATCATAATGGCTCAATGGATATCATAATAAAGATCTCGTGACGAGTTACTTCAGCGCACGTTTCTCGAAAGCCATGTGTGCACAGCACCAAGCAAGTGTTGCTGTGAGAGTCAAGTCATTTAGGTTTATCTATAAAACCCTTTAAAATGTATCTATATTTGCTCATCATACAAGTTCAATCTATTAGATTTAATGTTTCATTGTAAAAATGAGTTTTTCTTTATTTTTAGCGAAAGTAGTCTGTCAGACTACGCCTTTGTAACAACGCTGGTACACGACGCCTTTGTTGTCTAGGAGTAATGTAACATGGTACCCAATTAGTAATATTTGCCTTGAAATAAAATGAAAGTCAGTGTTGCTGACTAATAATATTGTATGACACGTCGTAAAAGCTGTTTTATTTATCTCGGAGGATTGCGCTACACAGCCTGTCGCCCTCATGACGCATCTCTTCCTGGCAAAATAAAATTTAATTTTTACTACTCGTATCATAAATAACTTTTTTTCGAGTCATTAATAAGTTTGGTTCTTTCTCGATATCGAAATGTAATTTTTAGTGTTCAAATTATTTGTGAATGCAACAAAGAAAACAAAATGCCATCGTCTTACTGCTTCATAAGATGACAGTAGACTGCTCTGGATTTTTGCTGCGGGATTGCCTACTGTTTAAGTTACGCGATACATATTGGAAGAGAAAGTTGTATTTCCTCAATATTTATTTTAGTGTGTCGTCCTTTATATGCAGTTAATATCGATTTATGTATTATATTTCTGAACAAAGGCCGTAATTTATACTTTTACATGAAGTTTAATGAAATTAGAAAAAAACAAGATTTTGCAGCCACCGCTAAACACATGACTCATTATAGGGTAAGTCCCTATTCGCACAATTTTAGAGAATAATAGTGATGTATATACTATAAATATCTTCAAGAAATTTGAATCAAAGTGGGATATTGTGGGATTTGTAACATATCTCTATTTTTGATTCATTTTTTAAATAAATTTTCTTATTTACCGGCACGAACATTCATTTTTAGAAAACGTGTTTAACATGAAAAAAATAATTAAACAAGGGCTCATAATTAAGTACATACCATCTGTAGCATGTTCCATTTTAACATTCAAATGATTATTTTCACAGAACAAAAATATTTGTCTACGACTAAAATTTCCGTCCGGCTTGGATGACGCCGCGGCGTCTTAAACACAACAGAGTCCTTTGTTGTACCTTAAATACAGCTTTCACTTGTGTGTTCCGGCCGATGCACGCGGGATTTAATAGTCCCAACAATAGCGTAGCCAAACTATGAGTAACAATTCTCAACTAGGAACTTTTTTCCGAATTTTGACCAGGTTTTAGACATTTTATCACAATGTGCGTCCGTCTGTCCATCTGTGAACACTATTAGCGCCTAAAGCATGCCTAGTATTTTTTTCCAAATTGAAGAGACCCCTGTCCATCTGGCTCGAGTCGAAGCTTTGAGATTTTGTAAAACATTCTTCAAAATTTGGGGGTACTTTACGTGAAACTCTCCAGACATTTTCAAGATTTTCACAAAAACGGCTCAACATTGTTTTTTTAAATTTCTTGTAAGAATGTTGTAACTTACACTTATAAAAGTGGCAAAAGTCCGATTTTCACGGTTAACTCTGAATTTTCGAAAATTTCAAAGGTATGAATTTTTTTATGCGTCTTCCTACAAATATAAAATTGAAGATAGAGATTTGCCTTCGAAATAAAATTTGTTCTCCATAATTAGTTTATTAATTAAAGTCATATTCATTTTTTTAAATTTTAGTAGTTTTCACGTAATAGTGCGTGCAATATTTGCAATTTAAAAAAAATTACAGAATCGAGATTTCTCAAAATGCTGCAAATGTTTTCTTGAAACTTTTGGTAGGAATAGTGCTTAATGTATTATAAGAGATGACATAATCATCAGTTTGGTTTATTCTTTTGTGTTGTTTTCAAAAATTACAAAAAGGTAATTTTTTTTTGACTTGTCTCTCACGTTGTTAATATTTGTATTAACGGCGATTTGTTCACATTTTTATATTGATGAGTACATGTGTTTTAAATAATTGCATACAAAGTTTCTCAAAAACTCAAGTTTTCCGTTAAAAACTAGCTCAAAATTCCTCATTTTCAATAATGCTCAAATTTCCACATTTTCAATCATGCTCAAAATTCCACATTTTTAAAAACGCTCAAACGCTATTTTCTCAAAAATGGCTCCAAATTTTTCTTCGAAGGTTTCGATCAGATGCTGCTAATGGCACTCTTTAATTTGACGTGAAGGTCATTTTGGTATTCTTGGGCGGCGAGCGAAGGCAGATGGCTAGAGTATGAGGCAAGTCCGAATAGCGAGCCTAGACCAAAGAAATAGAAAATTAATACGGGATAGTCTGTGCCACTCTGTAGCACCACTAGTTTCCTTTTCCCGTCAAGTAGTAATGCATTTGTTGCTGATATCGATTTTTATATCATTTTAATGGTACTTTCTTCAAAAAATATTTACAAGATGCAACAAACGTTCACATCAGAACTATTGAGTAGCCTATTCGATGTCTTCGCTCGTGTATTGTAATGTCAGCCGCTATGAGTACCATGTAATCTAAGGTTTCTATGATGCCTATCGGCACCTTTGTCGGCCACTTTCGCGATAAATAAAGGCAGAGATTTTCTTTTAAAGTACAGTCCAAACCAAGCGTTTGCAAGCTGAGTTCTCTTGCATGAAAGGAAGAAGCCTCGATTACATTAGTGACATATTTAACACCTTCAGTTGTTCATCAGAAGTGGTTTTGATCAATTTTTTAAGTAATCTTTTTTTGGTTTTATGGCATTTTAAAACATTTAAGAGCATTTTATTGACAATTTTTGGCAATGTTTAGGTTATAAAATTTGCCCCTTAGTTATTTAAATCCACATCAGCGATTCAGAAACTGTTGCATGCGTTCTTCTGAGGAATGCGTGAGGCTTGTACGTGTACAACTTGTATGGGAAGATTTGAAGAATAAATTAACCGTTAGTTTTATTCCTCATCCTTATTATATTTATTTAAAATACTTTATTATTACATTAAAACGCTTTAATATTTTAACTAGATACTTGGAAACCCCGAACTAAGACCTACGATCTACCTTCAGTGCGAAGTTGTAGAGTGATTCTCGTATGAATAAAATGTTTTCTCTCAGTTTCTGAGGCTTAGGAGCATGTGAGCTGGTCGCCAATAAAGGCGTCGTCGCTGCTGAGGCGAATAAGCTGCGAGCGCGAGCGCCGGCAGAGCGACGCGCGGCGCGGCGCGGCGCGCTCTGAGCTGCGGAGTGGGAGTGCCGTTTTAATTACGCGGGCGACGCGACCCGAAGCGACGGTCGCGCGAATTCCTTAAAAAGCTGTCGCTTAGTGAATGCAAATGGCCTCCGCGCCACCGCTGACTGGGCTTCTGGGAGAAAGGTTTATGTCGATGGAGCCGGAGACAGGAGGGACGTCAAGCCAAGGAACAAGATCGTTGAAGTGAAACGGTTTTTTTAAAAAAAGTAGCAACTGTAGAGATATTGGGAGGAAGAACGTACGAATTTCGTGCATTTGAATGTGAAGGAAATTCAATAACCAAATTCTGAACCCTTGTGTGTGAAAACTTTGGCAAAATTGATTGAGAGAAAAGGAGAGATTGGTAGTGTAGAGAAAAAGAACAAATGGCGAGAGGAAGGTAGTAGGTAGTGAGAGAAGTGCACATTAAGAAGCCCAGAATGACGTATGCTTCAACAATTTGAACTGAAGATTTCGAAAAGATCGTCAGTTATTTTCAGGAGGTTAATTTTCCTGAACCTTAACTTCTCTCTGTTGATGTAAATTGCGTAATTTAGAAATAATTAAAATTTGATTTATAAATTAATATCAATTCAAGGTCAAGGAGAAAATTATTTTTAATGTAATTTTTTCTTATTTTAATGATATTTATCATTAAGTGTAGTAGTTTGTATAGGCACGGTACAAATGCGTGTTAAATTTTACGTTTCCAATGGAATATTTTTGTCCGAAAGTTTCAAAGTATTGATATGCAAACACTGATGTAAAAATTAGTTTATTCGTTCCTAAAACTACTAATGGTAATTTAATAATTTCCTCAGAAAAATCTTTTTCATTTGTAGAACTTTAAAAAATGTGTATCTCGTATTTCTGCGAACAAAAAAAGGGCACAGACAGTTCACCAGAAACATAAATGAATGAGAAATGATGAATAACGTAAGCACGGCTAAGCACCAACTAGTGTGTGGACAGGTCATTCGACTTCCAACTCAGTAATAAATGCTTCACCGGTTGAACGCTAATTATGAGCTCAATGGGCTTAGTTGATATCGAGACAAAGTTGTGCTGCATTTACAAGAGTCTTTTCCTGTCTCCTGCATGAAAATTACACTTGATCATAATAATTATTCTTACCGAATGAGATCAATGAATGCAAAGCATTCAAAAGAAAACAAACGAAATCTACATCTTCAAAATGAGAAAAATAGTGTGGACCAACATCAGATGTTCGAGTCCCCACAGACTATATCTGTGAAATAAAATTATAAAATATAAAATGATAAATTTAATGTCAGATCTAATGCAAGTTTCGTTTTAACATTTACCGAATAATCACTGATTTCATGAGGAAATGGTGAGCCATCCTTCATAATCTCTCCAATATTTTCTTTTCTTGAGGAATGTGAATAAATTATTAAATGATAAGATAATGCACTTTGTAGTTTGCCTCGGTCTAACAAGTACAGAGCGACTAATTCATTATGTACCGCGATCGTGGAAAGTTCTGCTCGGCCTAAGAGCCCTCAATTGCGGGGGCAATGCCCTAAACTCCCCTGGGACCGCTTGCTCAAGGACTCGCCCTGCAAAGGGCGTGCTTTCCGGTCTTGATGAATAGTCGGTTTGTGATTGCTTGCTTTAACTTCTCTTCAACAGAAAGTGTTTTATTGTATGACAATTACGCAAGATGGGTCAAACCGGTATGTGCATCGTATCATAGAGCTTTTCTTCCAAATATTGACAAATTAAGAGCGTAATTACGGTCATGTTCAACAGGACTTCGCACACACACACACACACACACACACACACACACACACACACACACACCCTACTTCAGTTTCCTTAATAGTATACATGCCGTTTGTAGAGACAGAATTATCACACGTGGTTTGTGGCTTGCACGCTCTCCTTATGGCTCTGGGCAATTTCTTCCTTTGGGGATTCCTGAAAGCTCTCGTATACGCGATAGATTCCCACAAAATACAGGAACAGATCTTTGCAGTACTACAGAACATTCTTTACCGAGTGAACCAGAACTTGTGTACATGTTAAGCAAGTACCATGTTAGGATTACATCAGAGCCAATGGTGAGTGGATCCAGCATGTACTATAATGTGAGTACAATTTAAACCTTCCCTCTTCGGCAGTTCTCCCGGCTGTCATGTCTCGATTTCCCCGGCGTCCGTGGCCTCGTTCGCCGAGGGCATATCCGCGCGCGACTGGCACATTTATAAAATGGCAGCACTGTATTTTGCAGACACTCAATCGTTTAACAAAATTCGTTTTTACTTTCAGGTATACGTACGTATACACAGATTAAAGTACGTATTACAGAGAAAGTTATGTAATGCTGTGGATTATTGATTTCGAGATTTTAGCGAAAATACACTTTATGGACCCTGATAACGAAAAAGTGGTCAATCTGGAAATATAATTGTGGAGCAAATCGTGTGAACGGGTCAGGCGCTAACGTTGGCCCACAGACAAAGAGGCAGACGTTTCTCGTCAATCGATTTTTTTGGTATCTGCAACCCACAAAACATGGATTCTGACTACATGTGTTAGATGAAGTAATTTGCTGCATATAAGAGCAAGATTTATCCATTTTTTCGTTACCATGGCCCGAGTTTGATCGTAAAAAGTCGCTGATTTCCAGTCCTTAATTACAATACGTTCTCTTTACTACATACGTAGTAAGGCAAGAAATAATTATCAAGTCAACTCTGGGGTTGAATTACAAAATTTTGGTGAAATTGTTCTCGATATACGCGATTAAAAAACACTCTTTTTTAAAACCTGAGTCCATTTTAATTGTTTATTGTCATCTGGCAATGTTCTGTAAAATAACGTACAGATATTGTACGAAGAGTTTTCCTATTTTGTTGATGAATATGGCATTTGAAGAATATTATTCCTACGGGAAACTTTGGTTCTACGTCTTCATCATGCTGCTTCAGCGATATGTGTGTTCTGCGTTAGCTTTATGCATAATAAATGTACGAAAATTGTACTATCATGCTCGGTACAGTTGCAGATTTGACGTGCTGCCTCTCTGTCACATCACTTGGCTTATTATACTCCTTTGTGATGCAATAAATACCTTTGCGTGATATGCATTTGTTTTTTTCCTCTTGCCGAAACCGCCGTCAAGTCCCGGAATTTACATTTTGCATTTGAAATTCAAACTTTCCCTTATTAACAAGTTTTGTTGACAAATAAACATGACTGTTGCAATTATGCCGCGCATGGTGTATTACTGCCTTGAAACCTTATACTCATTTCGGCCCCTTGTGGCATTATGAAATAATTCTGACCATACTTGTTACTCGGCGCAGTCATGAGGTTTTCGAGTTTGTCTCAACGTATGAATGGGTGAAAACCAGAACAGTATAATTGACATTTTATAAATTCGAAGAAAACGTGTTCATTTTAGGCTATATTTCATGGGCAATGTATTTTCATAGTTTTAATGAACAATTGAAATGCCGTGGTTTTAATGATGAAACAAATCATCACGATTTTACATTAAAATTGACTGAAATAAACATATTTCTCTGAATTTGTAAAATGTCACTTGTATCGTTCTGGTTTCCACCTATTAATATTCGGATGTTGGAAGTCAATTCTCTGGGTTGTGTACCAACCTCAGTCGTGGCTTCTTCCTGCGTCGTACGTGTAATTAAGATAATGCCTCGGAGACGACCCTGGCCTACGCATGTAGCTGGACAACTGTTTCTGGCAGGCAGGATCGTTTGCCGATCCCAAGGCCAGACAAGAGGCAGATTCGCGCACTACGACGAGCGCCCCGGAGGTAGAGCGGCTCCGCCACTGACAACGAGGGCGCGTCCGAAGGAGGTAGCGAGGGCTGCGCTGGACGAACGCCTCACATCGTGGAGAGGCATTGCGTGAATTGATCGTTCTTATGACTTGTGAGGTATTTGGAGGAAACGGTTTAATTTATCTCTGTCTTCTACACGTTCGCAGCAAGATAAGTAACAACGTTTATGGTTGAAAACAGAAAATGAGAGTCGTTTGTTTAAATTTATTTAACTAACTGAACTCTTGCGACTACATCACACAAGAGGAAGAACTGCAGATCAGTTAGATAGGAAAAGTACAAAATATGCACTAAAATTGAAAGCCTCAAAAATATTCGTTGTTGTGGTTCAGTACTTGTTCCCAAAGAGTAATGAAATGAGAGAGGTACGTAAATTTCAGAACAATGCAATCTCTATTAACAGTGAACACAGAATCAAACAAGTTTCTGAAAATTAAATTGGAATATTGTATATTTACCACCATATGTACGTGTTTGTTATAGAACACTAAAGGAGTAAATTATCCTATCTACCTTCAAAATTTAATTAATCACGTATAATGAAAATCACTGACCATATTTTTGTAAAAAGTCACTTGCGTCAAACTAGTGCTTGATATTTCCCTTGCATGTACTCGCTTATATCTGCATTTAAAAGCCACTCAATCTCCAAATAAAAAGCTCGATCTGCTCCTCGCTAACGTGAAACTTCACACTCGCTTCACGCTCTCTTGCGCTAAACTACGAGAGTTCGATTGCTTGCTACTCGCACAACAAAAGGACGTAATGGACAAATGATAATCGTTCTTTATAATAAATTTAAGATGTTCGAACTTGGCAATTAAATGAAACCTGTTAATAATAGCAAATGAGAACACACATGTGGCCCACTGCAGGATTGGAGGGCCGAGATCGCTAAGGCAGTAGTGCCGTAGGGATCTCGGACTGAAGGATCGCGGGATCGAGTCCCACCTCAGGCATGGTAGTATTGTGTTCGTCCTTTCACACCCCTATCATCATCATAGCATGTTATCCTCATAGTTACCATACTGTTACACGCAACAGTGGTAGCTAATGACCTAGAAGTTGATGCGACCTTAAAAAACAAAAAAAAATTAAATAAACATGTGGCCAACTAGCTTTCATTTTAAGAAAAAAACACGAAAGTTGTTGTAGTAGATAGCTCAAATTTCGTTCTAAATGAAAAAGCGTTTTAAATATATAGCAGTAAGTGAAGTGTGAATATTTTCATGAAATTTGGTTGAACTTTGCTTCTGTATAGGCAACGTCTGTATAGGTATTCCTTTCCATGTCATCAAAGCCTCTTCTGAAATAATGATCGACGCTGCCTTTGAATATCTGTATATTATTTCAATTGGATAGATCCCTTTTCCATCAGGAGAATTGAGACTTTTAACAAAGTAATGGTTTGAAAAGTGAAATTGAGGTCGACGATGATTGATTTTGTGTTATAAATTACCCTTTTAATAAGTATTTGCGCGTGCAGCCCGCAACACAGTTTACCGTCGTGCACATATCGAAAACGATCAGTAACAAGGCCTTAAATCAAGATTATCGTTTCGCAATGGGACTCAAGTTATATTGTTTGCCATAATATACTAAAAGAGACCTTTCATGGAGGTTTTATTACATTTTTGGAAGGTTCCTTCATCCCAAAGCATGGGTTGACAGAAAAGCTGAAAGTTGAGTTCCCGCTGGAAGATTTTCAATTTGAAAATCAAAGAGAATTATGCAAAACAAGTTCTTTCACATGCAACATTCTATTAAGCAGTATTCTGCAAAATGAAAATCTGTGGAACATTCTGATTCACTATTGGAGATTTGGCATTTCTAGGTATTCCCACTTCGTAGCCTCCGTAGTTTCTTGAAATCTATGTAAAATAAAATTGGCTCGTCGATAAGTCATAATGGCTCTATAATGATTTAAAATTCAGTTACGGGGAAGTTCTTTCTATGTTGGGGTAGAGTATGAAGTTATGTTCACCTTCAAAACAATGATTTACAACGTTCGGAATGTTCACATGGGTACAGCTAATTGTATTTAAATTATCGCGTCCTACTGATAATCGAACTGTAAGCTAAAGCAACCTTAATTGCACTCAACAGCTCGAAATCAATGTTTCGCAGTGCTTATTACATCACGTCGCGATGGCATCCAAACGGTAACTGTTTTTTGTGGAGCATGAAACCTCGTGATAGACCTACTCTATTGTACATTTACATTTAACGCTCTGCTGTTTCTCATTAAAACCCTGCTGGGTGCCCCAACGTGCCGCTCACTTTTTGAAGGTATCCGCTCGAATATCGGGAGCTTCTAGAAGGGTGATATTTCGACAAGAGATACCTGAGATCCGGGACACACCACGTATATTCCACCTCCCGAATCGTAGTTTATCTACAGTTGACTACATCTGAAGATGCCTTCCGACCCAATTGTTTTTACGTATACTCCTTCTTCGTCTCCTTAATTTTATCTGACCTTTTCCCTAATTTATTCGAACTCTAACATAATTGTTACAGCGAAATATTCCTGCGAGATGTACGGTGATGGGATGAACACATGACTCCTTCGTCCCAAACTCTCACGATAAATTCAGTAGTGAAATCTCTTCAGTATTTGTAAATGTTCGTTATTTTATTGGATTATCTTCCGGATATAATATTGAACACCTTTCAAAAAGAACTAATTACCAGTAATTTTTAATCACTGTATGGACATAAACGGAAGGGATGTATTATACATGGACAGTTGTGAGTGAATTTTACTTACTCCATCTAGTAGAACAATATATCTAAAATGTAACTAAATTCTATTTGTGCAATTGGCATATGAAATTAGTTTTGCGAAATGGAAATGTCCAGGGTTTGCTGAGGTGCTCGCGCTGCGCTGCAAACGCATCGCCGTGGAGCGGGCAATGCCGCGGAACGGCCTCCGCCTCCGTCCCCCGTCCCCCGCAGGGCTGCAGTCAGGTGGCCTCGACGGGAAGAGGGCAGTGCAGAAGGGCTGCTATTGATGAAGCGGCAGACAATGGATTGTCAATGTGTGGCTTCCTACTAACAGGCGTGGGGTGGAATATTGTGTTATTGCGTGCGATTGCGTCATAAACGCAGTTACGCAAATCATGCGGCAAACTACCGTGCTTCACGCAGTCTGCCTGGGCGAGACTCAGCAACAGAGCCAGCAAAATCGCTTCGTTCACTTGTGTGTTCGCACTTCTGATTCTTTTAATAGAGGACAATTGAAATGGAAAATTGCGAATCCTTGGTCATGGAAGTCTGTTACCATTAAATGGACGTTTCTTTTACTCCCGTTAAGTTTCAAATTTTTATTTTCGAAATGTTTAAAAATTTATATAGTTCTTAAATGTTCGATCACCGAAATAAACCTAAAACTGTCTACAACCGAAATATATTACTTTGAATTTATTGTTATGCGCGAATGAATTTCTTTTCGATAAATGTCTCGATGTTCTTGTATACCTTGCAATTATTCATACCTCGATGGATGAACAACACATGACTCACTTTTTTATATTGAAAGCTTTAATAGATAATATCAGGGTTGACTCTTAATCTTATTTTGACACACTGAGATTTTTCATAGAAAAAATGATACTTTAATTGTTTTTCATGTTCCCATTTATACACAAACCACTTTCAAACACATAACGAACTTTTGAAGTAAAAAGACAATGTAATAAACATTTCTTTTCGCGTTGCTTCATGAAAATGATTCCCTTACAATAAAAAAAATAATCGAATCAAGAGTGAAAAGACACATCCCTTTAATCCAATTATAAGCACTCAAAGACATTTCAGATTAATTTCAAGTTGTTTTGAAAGTATTGACTTTAAATTGAGTTAAACTAGAAAATTAATTTCATTTTCTTAACACATCACTTGATAGCAGAAAAAACACAATTCATTCCTTTCTTATTTTTTTCCTAATCACATTAATATTTTAAATCCTCCAAGAATTGAATTGAATTCCTTAAATACGTTTACGAAACACAAATTTTTAATTGAATTAAAAGTCTAATTGTGATCATAACTTCATTGATTTCCTTGTGCATAACTTAGTATTTTCACTTTACAAATAATTCCATTCTAGGCGAAATTCAAAGAGATTTAATGTTTCATGAAATATCCATCATAAGATATTACACCAAGTTCAGAAATATATTAAATAATAAGGAAACAAATATTCTAAACGAAATATAAATCTACACTCTCTCACTTATACCATACTGAAATTGCAGTTTGCAATTATTTACGGTCCAGTTTATTTAATAGACCATTCTCTACAAAAGTATTAAGTAGTACGTATGCTGTGGTTTGTTCAAAGTACACATTCTGCCACCCCTTCCGAGTTCCTGCAGACCCCTTACTTGACACCAGTGGAAACTTGACCGTGGCGTGGCTTCTTCCATTACCTCTTCTCGTCTTTCAATATCTCGCCTTCTGCGCGTTTTCTGTGGCTATACATTTGGGAGTTTTTATACATTCTTGCTAATAATGTTCTTGTTATCACGGAGAGACTGGAGACTGAAATTTAGGCAGAGGTTATTTTAGCGAACGTTTGCTTGAATTCCTGCGGCAATGTATCGACTCGGAACCATTACATCGTTTTGGTCATAGATTCAGCACACACCTATCAGAATATTCCCGTAGATATCTTACACCTCCTTTTTGCCAGTTTTCGTGTAATATTGGGAATAAACAACCCAAGACGATTTATAGGTAGAAATAAATTCTAGAAATACAATTTAGCAATCAAAGATGATACTCATCATATCTCTGTACTAATCGAATCTCATATTCTTAGACACTTGTCAATTTCAAACTTTTTAATATCAACACTTTCATAAATAATCAATATTACAACAAAATTAAAATTGTAAAAATCTTCACTTCTTTATTATTTTCTTACCTTTCTAGTAGTAAAGAGAAATCGGTGGAATCTTGCGGCGGAAATATGCGGTTTTTTGGCAGAGAAACTATTATAGAGCCCTGATAACGACAAAATGGATAAATCTTTGTTTCTAATGTAGTAAATTACTTTCTCAAACACCTTGTGTAGTCATAATTTATGACTTGTCTCAGCTTTTGATACCAAAAATTGATTGACAGCAAAACGCCCTTCTGTGTGTGTGTGTGTGTGTGTGTGTGTGTTTGTCGTCAACGCTATCGCCTAAGCTGTTGAGACGATTGTCCCCAAAATTGAAATTCTCCGATCAATTTAAAGGAATGGGTGCCCCTGCGAGTTCGAAACGGATATTTGAATTGCCTTCTTGCAACACGTTCGCCGGAAATCCACTACCTTACCGCAATCCTCGACCAAATGAGTATCGTCGGTTTAAATCCTGCTCACGTATTACACTAATTTCGTGTACTAATCTTGTTTTATTAGGTCAATTGCTTTATTTAGTCAATCATCTGGCGGTTATGATATATAATTCCGTTAGTTGGTTTAAATTGTGAGAGAACCGTAGTACTAATATGACTGCAAAATGTCTCATTCGATTCGTACCATCTCCTAATCACGGGCAAAATAATAACTGTTATGAAAGATTTATTAGTATGATTGAACATCCCGTAAACACGCAAACTAATGTGGTCGTGAGACGTTTCAGCTTGAAGTCCACATCACTGCCGATTGATGGCATCTTTTATCCTTAATTTTTTATTAAGTGCTTAAATAATCAGTAATAAATAAGTGCAGGGTAATCCAGTAGTAACAGAGTTTTTCGTAGTGTAATGTATTTTCACGCGGGAAAGTTTCTGTTTTAGTAAAAAAATCTCAGTTTTCTAACTCTGAAGGAGCTACGCTTTTACGAGAAGAATATGATATTGTCCTGGATAAAATATCAATGATCCGTTCTGTGGCAGTTGGCAGTGTCCATCATTAACTGAGAAACATTATGATTGAAGATAGGAAGTGAAGTAGTATTCCAAAGGGTGAAAAGGGTATATTTTTCTGTGGATATTTAAGGCAACTTGCTACCTGGGCAACAGAGTTCTATAGCACGAAATCCTGCATTTATAATTCAGCAAGATTTGAATTTTCCGTGTAATTTTCATTTGATTCCGAATAAACAAATGTCAATAAACGAGCATTTTCTAAGTGAATACTTATACTATAAAATGGGGCACTTCAATATTATCATGGGGACGTGACACAAGTATTCATATTCCTAACAAATGCGCAAAGCATTGATGTAGTCTTTATAACCGAAATGTCCACTGAAACCAATCTGAATACATAATAATAATAATAATAATAATAATAATAATAATAATAATAATAATAATAATAATAATAAAACGTCGATCACACCTAAAACACTACATCCATGCATCGTGAAATTGAACAGCTAAGAATAGTTCATGTTACAAATTAGGTTTGAGATCCGATGATGTAAAATAGTACTTATTGATCTTAATCTTAATCGTATGTGACGGTTACTCTTTCATCTCGTGTTTTTGCCCCTACTTTGGTCAAATGCGAGGGAGTATAAGGGACGTGGACAGAAAAACTGTTGAGCTGTTAAGAAACTGCGAGGTTTCTTTTGCCGATGCAGCGTAATGAAGCGGCGATGCGTCCTCGTCGAAGCGGGTGATCGACATGGTGCCCGTGCCCCGCGAGAGCGCGAGGGGCGCGGAGGCGGCGGGTGCGGCGCTGTTCCTTTGATGCTGAGGAGGCACGCGTCTCCGTGTCACTCACCGGCCTTCTCATTCCCGGCAGGCGGGCTCCTTGCGCCTCGCCGC
>BOPP01000009.1:14528407-14543449 GCA_017312745.1 Gryllus bimaculatus | reverse complement strand
CCCCCCACCGAAACCGCCGCCACCTTCCAGCACTTGAGCGTACGGACGTGGCACTTCTCGGAATTAAAAATGTAAAAAGTGAAGGACGTCTCTCGTTCCAAGGCTTCTTGATGAGGTGGTCTGCCGCTACCGGCCTGCTTCAATGACTTCTTAGCCGTAGAGTGATTGCACAATTCCGTATTGAAGGAATAAATTTTAATAGTGATATGGGACATTTACATTAATGCACCTAAGTAAGCAGTTTGATTTCTGAAGACCAGAACACATTTTCTGCAATTTTTTTCTGAATAGACGTTTTACTATGGTTAATGTAACCTCCTGTTTTGTTAGTCAAATGATTCATATTATTATTATTATTATTATTATTATTATTATTTCTTTACATTATTACTCGGTAGATTCCTGAACTCTATCTGTAGTTAGTTGTCATTCAATACGCCGCAGACAAAGAAAAGTTTCACGTATTAAAATCGACGCCCTGGAGGTAATACTACCATAAACAAAAGTTTTTCTTTACCCTTTATTCATTAGCTTCCTTTCTCTTCAAGAGTGATTTTTTTTTCTTTTTTAAGATGCAACAAATCTTCCTTGTGTTGTTCACACGGTGTGATGTTGCCCACTCATTTATTGCTTGAATATAACGAGGCTTTCGTGGGCTGATGTAAAGGTCAAACGTAAATTGTTTAAATCAGAAACAATGTTTTAAAAGTCAACCCTTTATTACCTGCAATACATAGCTTATACGTGTGTAGAAAGCAAATTAATTTATTCTGTTGGATTGCATGTGTAAGTGACATTTATCTTGTGGCGTGTTTTCCATTGTTTTAAATATGCCTCTGTTGGGTCGTGTGTTGAGGTTTATCGCTCCCATTGGCCTCTGTAATCACGTTCTATGATTGCGCATGCGTGTAATAATCTGAATGTGCAGTACGGCAGCACCGCGATTGTTCCCTGCCGGAGCGCCCCAGTCTCGCTCGCAGTCTCAGTTCTGCATCTCGAACAGAAGTAAGAGCTTTTGCTTGGCATCGTCCTCTGAAATGCTCCTCGTTCCATAACTCAGCTTCACGCCGACTTCTCCATAATAGCTTCCAAAGCAAGGGTAATCATTTGTCACCCACAGAAGCAGGCTGTCAGGCGGGCGGACCTCTAATATCCTAAGTAGTAGCTATAAACGTGGCTTATGCCTTGGTGGTGCGCGAGAGGTACGATTAAGATAAAGAAGCAAAATGAAGGCAAAGGCCCTTCGCTAAGATTAGCGCCGGAAGCCTTCTCGGTCTGTGCGGTTGGCGCCTGGGCCAACACTGAGTCATCGCCCGCCGCCCGCGGCTCCTGGAGAGCCAGCCCTCGCCATTTTTACACTGCCTAATGGGCCGTCTGGTGCGACTCTTCATGCATCGCGCCGTGGCGGTCCCCGAGATCTTAGAGAGAGAAAGTCTCAGGGATGAACGGTATTTTACAGGCATGACATCGATTGCGGTAAAACTCAAAGGAAATATTGTTAGGGACCGTTCTCTTGAGGATTTACTTTGGTTGCTAACCTAATTTTTCTTAAATTTCTTTTGAATTGCAGTGTGCCATTCATCCCCATAAACATTAATTACAATTTTATTATTTATCTGTTAACCGATTCCTTTTGTATATCGCAATCTCTATTCATATAGATATTTTGCAATGAAACAGATTTCTTTCAAATTATAGATTTACATTTTTGTCTCATATGATGCACTTATTTACTATTTCATCATTCCTCAGGAATAACATTTAGAAACGATTAGGATACGTCTCGATTAACGCTAAATATGACTTTCGTTAATAGGAGCTTTCAAAAAAGTAACTTCATTTGTTACGCGTCAGCGGCAAAGCATGTGTTTCGGAACCAGTTAAATAATGCCTATTTCCATTTGTAATATTAATCCAAATTTGTAAATTCCATCTAAGTTTTGTATCTAACAAGAGACCAGGGTAGAAGATCGGATTGTAATTTTATCTCTGGTAGTTGATATATTTTGTTACTGAAGAAGAGAGCTGTATCATCAGCAACGAGAACTGCATCTGATTAGGTTAAAGTGGGGAAGTCATAAAGATAGATGTTAAAAAGACGAGATGAGAGATGAGACCCTTGAGGCACACTGGCAGATATTGAAAATAGTTGTGAAAAGATATGATAAGTTTTAACACTGAATTCACTATTTATAGAAATTTTTGGATTATTTTAAACGGGTATGTTGGAGTTCAAGTTTAATGTAATTTATAAAACAGACCATTACGACAAACTTTGTGAATTGCCTTTTCGAATATCTAAGAGAATTGCAATAGTGTGTTGTTTTACATGGAAATATATTATATCCCGTTAGTCCAAAGAGTAGCACATTAACTGAATGCCAAATTATACATAATGTAATATTAAAGACATAATTTCTGCAAAACATACTCATATACATTAAACATCTCCTTCGTTGGCAGTGGTTTCCTTTCGTACGAAATAGTTATTTATGATATGAGCGGTGAATTTTACTTTTTATTTTGCTAATAGAAAATGTTGCGCCACTAGGGCTATTGCCGCAATTCTTCCAGTAAAATAAAATCACTTTCTACCACGTGCGTTTAAACTATTTGTTGGCCTTACTAACTTTGCCTTTTTTTTAAATCCTGATATATAAATTACTTAATTGGGTCAACGTTACATTAAGATCAGTTGTAGCTGATCAGACGAATGTGTTTTGTTTTCTTTATTGCATTCACAGTTTTAACTGAACATTTGAGCATCTCACTTGATTCTTTCCATCGCATTAGCTTTTTAGCATCTCTTTCATCTCACTAACATGCATCTTTTAGCACTAGTGCTAAAACGAATTTTAAACACGCTATGCATACTCGAAATGTAATAGATTTTATTAGTGTCTGTCTAAAAAGTAGATTTTCTGTAACAATTAAGCGTTAAATGTCTTTCTCTACGGACATTTCAGCGTAGACGATATAGAATAGAGTTCATTTTGCGTTGACTCAGTGAAAATATTTATTATTTGTAAAATTAAAAGGCATACAGTGTGTGTTGGATTTCAGGGGAGAGAGCGAAATGTGCTCTGATACTGTCGAATTTGTCCCGCATAGTTATGTTGTTGACGCTGGTTCTTGATAGATTAAATGAAACTCAGATACCGTCTGCCTGTCTTGAATTGTATGTCTTAAGTGTTTTCAACAATATTTTATTGGACTTTTTAGATCGTAGAATTAATTCAATTCGATTCATGTGAAAATAGGACTGCACATTTTCAGACAATGAATGGAAATCATTTAATAAAGATTATATAATTTAGTACCTAAAATAATTTTAGGTTGTAAATATTATTACTATTAAAATTATTATTTTAGGGTGATGATGAGGGGTGAAAGAACCAGGATGATGGTAGGAGGTGTTCGTGGGATTTTTGGAACCATTCCAGCATTCGCCTTGTCGCCCGAGGAAAACAAAAACTCCAGCCAGGATGGCTGGCCCGGAGAGCGAATTCGGACCTCCCGATTGGGAATTCAGCGCGCTACGCACAGAGCCACTTAGCTCGGTAAATTATTATTATTGTTATTATTATTATTGTTTATTATTATTATTATTATTATTATTATTATTATTATTATTATTATTATTATTATTATTATTTCTGATTGAATTTATTACAGATATGTTTTTAACACACGAGCAAATAAGGACAGCTGTACATTATCATTAATGGCAATACCAATAACGACTTGTTGGTAGAATCGTGCACCAACTGGAGGCTTCTTTCATGGTTTCACCGACTGGCAATGCGATGAACGCAGCTCGGCAGCGGCGTTCTCCCTAGTCTTAACCTCCCATCCCACCTCAGACTCCCGCCCCAACCCCTTCCGATCTCACGACGCATGGCGAAGCCTCGCCAGAGCTCGGCATGCCCTCGGACGCGGAAGCCCGCCAAACGCGTGCTTAGCAAACAGCGAGTTTCAAACTCCTCCGTTTTGTATATTGCCGACGAGGCGGAAATCGCCTCAGCGCCAGCCTCGCTTCCGCTCGCGTCGCCTACTGGCCCTCCACATCGTAGAGAATCGCTGCCGCAACATTGCCTATCCCTTGCTGCACTGTCACATTGCATTCGAGGAAATCATTGGGAACCTAAGGATGTGTGTTTCATGAGTGTCTAGAAAACGTTTGTTGTAATGCGTATCTCTTATGCATTCTTTTATTATAAGGGCCCGATGATTTGAATTTTATCGTATCGTGGCGAGTATCTGTTAATTGTATTAATGTTATTTTGGTTCGATATATGATGTGAAATATGACTTCAGTCTTTCCCAGTTGTCTTCAGACTGCTCAGACATTTCCTACTTTATTTTGTCATTCTACTTGCATGCTGTTTTCTTTATTATTTCCAGAAATGTCCCCTGTTTCCGGGGTGACCAGCGCCTACCTATTTTACCTGAGCAAAGCCTTTATTTAGAAATTATAATCATTCTTTCGAATCATTATTTTGCATCATTTAAGCATAATTGGTGTCATTATATCGAGGGAGGCAGGAAAGCGTACTCTCATCAATTCAATTCGCTCTTTTCGTAAAGAGATACGTCATATTTGCAATAAATACATGTAATAACATCTTTCTGATTTGTTCTATTTCTTATAGAACATGTATGAGTTTGATTAACGTGCTGAATTTTTCTTCCAGAAAATTTAAATGAGACGATATGACTTCTTTGTTAGCTATTGTGTGCTTTTTCATTATTGTTCCATAGCACATTGTAATCCTGCGGTTAATAAACTAATACTTGAAAGGAGTATCGGTGTAACTGCTTCTCACCCTTGAACGTGTACGGTAGCGTTGTCCGCTTGTGCTCGTAACGCGCAGGCACCCTCCGCGAGAGCAGCGCTCTATTTACATCCGTTTCTGCGGAAAGGTCATCGGGCGCCGGCGTTGTATCGGACTGGGCCGCGCCTCCTCCCAGCCCCTACTTCATCTCCCCCTCCTGCCCTTCCACTCCCGGCTTCGTCCACCCCTTAGTTACGCGGACGCCCCGCCCCGGACTCCGTCCTTTCTCCGCCCCGCCGCCTGCTGCCGCGTGTCCTAATACCCCCCCCCACCCCACCCCACCGCCACCCACCCCACTGCCTCCGAGGCCTTCTCTTTCTAACTTGCTCCTGCCCTAGCCATCACTTTTCCTTTACCCACGCTTTCGTTTTGTTTTTCTAATGTTGCGAACCATACGAAACATCCTCTGTTTCTCTCTCTCTCCTTTCAATAAATATCTCACTCTCTCCTTTTCACGCTCATCTTCGCGTTTATCTTATCCTATCTCACTCCTAGTTCATCGTTTTCCAAGCGACGCAGCATCGCCTCCTTCTGGAATGTTGAACATATCCTCTGTCACCGTCGTCGACCATCCCGATAGGTCGCTTCTTCGTTCGCTCCGGCACCCTCTATGAACCAGGCCTTCTCTGCGCAGCCGTCGGAAACAGGCTGTTCTCAACACCGACAGCACCAGCGGCGATGCGTGGCGCGATATTAAAAATCAGAACGAACGTAGTCTTAATTAGCGGCTCGCGGAGAATTTTTGAGACGTCGAATGTGAGCGCCGTCGCTTTGCACCACTCCCGCGTTGTTTCCGCACTGGTGTATCCCTTCGACGGGCCAGGTAGACACCCGCGTCCACTCTTGCCTGACTTCTGTTCTTATCTTTAGCAATTCTGTATTTTCCCCGTACACTCCAGTGGCTACTGTTAAAATCTGCATCTGCAAATTTAATGTCCAGTTCAGCTAGGCTGCACCCGCTTTTTGGATTGTCCCTTTCATTCCTACTTTTCTAAGTTAACTTTCTTGTCTTGTTGATTCCTATCTTCTCCATTTTTACGTACTAATATACGGAGTAAGTAGGGGGAAAGTTATGTAATATTGCGGAAAATCATTACGATATTTCAACGAAAATACATGTTTGGGGTCCAATGAACCGAAAAAGTGTTTTTTTTTAAAGTCCGTCGTCGTCCGTCATCCGTCCCGTCCGTCCGTCCGTCCGTCCGTCCGTCCGTCCGTCCGTCCGTCCGTCCGTCCGTCCGTCCGTCCCGTCCGTCCGTCCGTCCGTCCGTCGTCCGTCCATCCGTCCGTCGTTCCGTCCTTCTCGTCCTTCCGGTCGGTCCTCGTCCGTCCATCGTCCGTCCGTCCGTCCCGTCCGTCCGTCCGTCCGTCCCGTCCCTTTCCGCCCGTCTTCCGTTCTGTCTGTCCAGTAATTAGGGAAAGTTAGTAATATTGCGGAAAATCGATTACGATATTTCAACAAAAAATACATGTTTTGGGGTCCAATGATACCGAAAAAGTGTTTTTTTTAAATGTTCCGTCCGTCCTTCCGTCCGTTTTCTCGTCCGTCCGTCCTTCGTCCGTCCGTCCGTCCGTCCTTCCGTCGGTCCGTCCGCCTCCGTCGCGTCCGTCCTATCCGTCCGTTCGTCCGTCCGTCCTTCCGTCGGTCCGTCCGTCGGTCCGTCCATCCGTCCGTCCTCGTCCGTCCGTCCGTTCCGTCCGTCCGCGTCCGTCCGTCGTCCGCGTCCGTCCGCCGTCCGTCCGTCCGTCCGTCCGTTCCGTCCTTCCTTCCGTCTGTCTGTTCCAGTAATATAGGGAAAGTTATGTAATATTGCGGAAAATCGATTACGATACGTCTGCCGTCTGTCCGTCCGTTTGTCTGTCCGTCCGTTTCTTTGTCCGCCCGTCTGTCCGCCCGTTTTAAAAATTACAGAAACAAGATTTTCTCAAAAATGGCTCCAAATGTTTTCTTCAACCTTACCAAAAAGATAGTGCGCTCTTTAATATGATATAAATTTCATTTCGGGGTATTTTTTTTAATTACACAAATATATTTTCTTTGAAAGATCTCTCAAGCTGTTAAGATGCATATTTCCAGCGATTTGTAAATACCATTGTATTTGTGGGTAAATGTGCTTCAAATGACTTTGAAGTTTTTCGAAAACAATAAAAATATCTGTGAATAAGATATTTAAATTTCAAATTAAAGTATGTCTTAAGCGCCATTTTCTTAAAAATGGCTACTCATTTTTCAAATGAAATTGCCATTTAGGACGAGCTTTTTAATATTCTTAAAATAATTTCTCCGTTTTACTATTAGGAAACCGAAAAATCAAGAAAATGTCAAAATATGTAGTTTGGCCGGCGATTGGTGGCAGCTGGTAAGAGTATGTAGCAAGTTCGAATATCTAAACGAGACCACAGGAAATAGAAAACTAATTCGGGAAAGTCTGTGCTATTGTGTAGCACCACTGATTTTCGTCATTTTCAATCACGCTCAGACGAGGACGTAAAATAAAAACTGTGTGAGAATCTGGCGCACCTCTAAAGACAACTTGCTGACAAAGTCTGTTATCTAGACGCGATGTGCAAATAACTAGAATGTGAAGAAATATTTTTTAAGAAAAATCGATGACACTTCGAAAAAAATGTTTATCATATTGAAATACAGTGATGAACTTTGTTTATTTAAACTGTTTTTTTCTCTAATACGTCAACATATTTCTAATTTATAGAATCTCGGACAAATGTTATAGTAAATAGGTGTTATTTCTAGAAGTGTTTGGCGAATCTAGGAATTACTAAAACCTTCTTGTAATCGATGCATAAAAAATAGGTATTCACATAAAATCTTAAATCGAAATTAGAACTCCTTACGTCTCAGCATGCCTCCAAGGAAGCGGCTACCCACCAGTAAATATTTGCTTTTCTCGTGTTTCTTTTCTGTTTCTAGCAACTCTTTTGTATGTTGGGTACGAAAATAAATGTTTACCGTGTATCCGTGTGTACTGTACTATTTTGTTGAGACTATTTTTTTTTTAATATTTAATTTATCGAAGTGTTATCCAAGAATATTTTAATTGTTATTTGCCTGCTCTTTTTTTGGAAAACCGTTTTGTGTGGTTTTGTATAGCAGCATTTTAGCTGCAGCAAGCCAGTAGCATTTTTGTATTTGTTCGTGTTGAAAGTTTTGTTAAAACCAGTAGCAAATGGCATTCTTCTTAGTGCCGGAGGCACTAAACACTTCCTATTTTATACAAAAGTATTGGCTTTCCCACGAGAAAAATGAGTGATTCTCATTTGATATGAATGGTTTGATTTCATTAATTTGATGGAATATATACCCGATTAGACGATTACACACTGAACAGATAAGGAGGCAAAGTTTTGAAAAGCGATGAGAACGAAATCAGTTACGGGTTGCTACCTACTTACACATAGCTTGTGCACGTGTAAGTCTATTTCTAGAACGCTGCAAACTAGTCCCACTGCAACTGGCGAAGATTCAGGAAGGGCAGTGGATGAGAATGTACTGGCTGAGTCATGTTGCAGGAGATTGTATATTTCATACAAGTATTATAGTTAAGTGTAATTAACTTCACACAAGGCAAATGTTCAGAAAGGGATTTTGCACGAGTAATCTGATTTTGAGATTTTTGAAATCTATGAAGCTGCTACATTCGGCTATGTATTTCTGAGAATATGATCACTTAAGCTCAATGATTGTTCGTTTAACAAACTAGTGTTGGTATTGATTTACTTTATACATTATATCAAAGAATGGATTGAATACCGTAGTTCGAAAGTGTAAATATAGAATGTAAGAGCGAAGTCTGAATCGAATATAACTCTCCCTCTGCTACAAGAATGAATTGAGGCGAATCTTCATCATGATTCTGGTATTATTTCTGACTGCGAAGGGGGTTAGAAGATTGTGTGAAAAGCGCAGGGGGCGAGGTCGTCGCGGGTCACGGCGACTGGCGGCGCTGCGCGAAGCGACGCGCGCGCCCGGTTGCCCTGGGCGACGACCGACGTGGCGCGGCGCTTGGCGGCGCGGAGACAGCCGTGGGCGGCGCGGGGCGGCGCGGGGCGGCGCGGGGCGGCGCGGGGCGCCCACGCGGCGAACCCCGCTCGCCGCGCCCTTGACGTGGCGTCGCCCTCGCCCTCGCCTGCGTTGTTGCGCAGGGGCTGGGAGCACGCCCCGGGGTGACAATGCGGGCGGACGTCAATTCCCTTTACATCCGGCGCTGTGATTGAAGTGTCCGTGAAATTTCAACTCCGCCTATCCTGCCGTGTCGCGAATCCGCTCCCCTCGTTTTCGCGGAAGCCCCTGATTCCCAACGAAGCATCCCGGGCCTCGTTCACGCCGCCCTTCACCCACGCCACTTCAGTGCCTACGCCTTGCGGCAGCTACTTATGAATAGTTCCTTCGCTTAAAAAATTAATTAAAAAATAGAAAGCAATTATGTGATTATGTGTTGCTATTAATTTAAACATATAATACTATTTACCAAAAGTCGGGATTCTGGCTATCAAATCTCACATTTGTGTCGTATTTGTTTTTATTTATAAAATTGCGTACAAGATGGTGATGGAATCAGGGGATGTTCTACTCCACTATTCTACAGAAAACTACGACGCCATGCAACTAAATTATGAAAATACTGATCTAATGGAATTTTTCGAAATAAATGTATGATGATGTAATATGTCGCATGATCGATGTCGCATGATCGCTACTGTACCAACCACTGCTTCCTATGGTCGCGACATCTACCGGCACGACCGAGAATGGCGCAAAGTGACGTAATGCGAATGTGAAGGCGGGGCTCATGTGCACAGTTAAAAATATCGCACTATAGAACAAGGTTTTACTGTTATTTAATATTCTTAAATTAGATTTCCATTCTACTGTTAGGAAACCGACACATTAAGAAAATGTCAAAATATGTGCTTTGGGCGGTGATATATGGCAACTGGCAAGAACTGTAGCAAGTCCGAATAGCTAGCCGAGACGAAAGGAAATAGAGAAAAAGGGAAACTGTGATATTCTCTTGCACCACTAGTTGCTTACGAGATATTGTGTGGGAGACTTCAATCCTTTGATGTGTTAAGCTATAATGGGAATAATTCTTATTGTATTCGTGTTATTATCAGGCTTTCCCACTTTCCTAGTAAATCTGAGTAGATTTGCTTGCCAGCGCTGTTGTATTCCTTCGCTAGTCCCAGTGGGTACAGTCACTCAAGATCGCAGCTGCAAGGTAATTTGAGAAAGTAAACGTTAGAAGACAAAAGATGCAAGATGTTTTGAGTATTTTTATTTCAAGGTGGTTTTATTCGTTGTTAGCATAATTAGTACATAAACGTGACATAGAATCTTCCATTAAAAGCGCTCGTGTAATCGTATATTAAAGAAACTGGTTATGAAAATGTGTCAAAAATTGAAATGTATCAAAATGTTAGTTATGACATATTTTCATTATGAGGTCAAAGTGTGATCAACTACCACTTCTATGGTTTGATTTTACTGTCCTCGGAAAAGAAAATAGTTGTTCGCAAACTTATGTAGTGCGAAATTAAAATATGATGTTTCCAGTACATCTGGAATGCGTGTCCGGGAACATTTTTGTGAAAACTTAATAAATTTGTCGCACAATCGCGACAGGGTTGTTGTTATTACACCTGACATCAATTAATTTTAATTGAAAATCAGTAATTATTTTAACAAAGTTTACTGAATAACTAATAGAAAGAATGTAGCTAAAAAAATCCATTTCCGGCATTGTCAAATTTTGAAAACGAATTTCCATTTCCTTAGAAATTTTTTTTAAAATAACAATGCAACAATTCTATTTGCTCTCTTCTGATTTTGACCATAGTAACTTTCGAAAACGACAAAAATTCATACGAAAAAACTTCCATTGTGAGATTCGTTCAATCTATCGCTGTCTGTACAGGACTTCGCCATAGAGTGTTCGAGAGGCAGCGTTCGAGGCGTTTCTGATGCAAATTCGGTAACTTGCACCAGTGGTCGTGACATCATTGTACTTTTCGAAGGAAATTCTCAAGCTGATATGTTGCGTTTTTGCAAGCGCGACACATACAATTAAATTGTGAGCCAGGAATCTTCTTTTATGAGTCATGTGCACAAACGCTTACTGAAGTAAATGAAAGCTGCGACCTCCCTCCGCTTCCGTTCATCTCGTGTCTGACGTTGCCGATGCTCACGGATGTGCCCAGCGAACAAAACGGGGAACCGCACCCGGTGTTTACGATCGTGCCCACCCACATACTGAAATGCAGTCAAAGTCTCAAAATTGTGTCCTTTATTTACGTATTTACTATTTACGTCCTTAACTTATGTACATTTATGGTTTTTTCATGTTGCTGCTAACTGTTGGAGATTAACTCGTGTAAATCTCTTCTTAAAATAGACGTGGAAATTAGAAATGTCCCGAAATTAAAGAAGTATAGTTAAAAATACAGATTGCTTATAATTTAAATGTTAATTACTTTAGGTACGTCATAACACTTGCACGTTGTTCGCCTTCCGTAAACTAATGAACATAAGCGGATCGATAAGGTTGTCGAAGACTAGTAAGTTCAATTGTGTTCATAAACCATCTCTAGGAAGCGGAACTTTGTTGAAAGTCAAGGAGTTTACGCTTCGAAACCTGAGTTAGCAGATTAGCCAAACAATAGTGTGTCTCAAAGTTTCGCTGGTTTTCCGGAGCTGTGATACAAGATATAGAGAAAACTTTCTTATTCTTTACACCATTAGAATTTTCTTGTTACATGCTGTTAAAAATGCAATGTCACGTCTGGTAATAGTGAAACTTGTAATGAATAATTTCAGGGAAGTGTGATGACGTGAATATTTTATCAGGGTAAGAAAATTGTCTTCTGTGTAGTTCGCGTTTGATAAGAAAGACCGCGCCCAATCAATACTGCTGTGTTTTTACTGGAACGAGTAACAATTTTTTCAATTGTGTGTTCATATTAATTGGTAATTCGTACTAACTTTGCGTGGCGTCTCCAAATATTTTCACCTTTTTTGTGATTGTTCATTTTTTCCTTCTATTTGTGCTATGCAAGTTCATAATTTTAAGCTTCATATACTTGCTTGGTTCGACCATCTTAATGCGTAGAAACTTACCTGAAACAGTATAAATAGAAACACTTTAAAAATGTTTTGTTCTATGTTTATAACAAAATGAGGTTTAATTATTGTGAATCTAATTGTGTGATTGGTATTTCCGGGCACGACGACTTGTGGTCATTGGCACAGTGAGTGTTATATCTTGCGAGATGGCGGCGGTGTTCCTTCCTCACTGTATCGTGAGATCCGATGCCGACCTCCACGTCGGCTTGCTGGGATTTCTCCGAGACAGCGAGACTCTGCCCCAGCTGGGGCAAGCTCTAGGCTCCTGAAATTATTGGTAGTACAGTGCTTGTGTGTGTGTGTGTGTGTGTGTGTGTGTGTGTGTGAGGGTAAAGGAGAGGGCAAGGAAGTGGAAGGAAAGATCGCGTGCCGCCTATGGCCCGTTTGTTGGCACTGCTATGTCATTCGCCTAATATTGATCGGGAAAACTACGGAACAGAGCAACTGGAAGCTGCAATAACAATGCAACAAGCGCAGGGCTCCTATTTTCCTGTACTACTCACGTTGTGTAGAAAAAGTATTTCATTACTGCCGCCAAAAACGTACATTCTTCGTCAGAAAAACTCATGTTTTGGGGCCCTGATATCTTGTTCCTTCATGTAGTGAATTATTTCCTTTGACACTTTGTGTAGTAAGAATCTACGATTTGCGTGTCTTTTATACCGAAAAATTAGTTGACAGCAAAGCATCCGTCTGACTGTGAGTCCATCTGACCATGTGAGAGTCTGTCCGTTTGGCCTTTTGTCGTCAGCACTATTGCCTAAACCCTTCAGATTATTTTCTTCGAAAAAAAATCGTTGATCGATCTGACCGAGGTTTAGACGCTGCAAATTTGAAAAGGAAATTTTGATTTTGGGAGATACTTTAAATGAAACCTTGAACATTTTCAAAAATTCTCAACTATGGGTACACTTCTTTTATTATTTTTTCTTCGGATGAAGCCGAGAACGGTTAAAACTGGTGCCGGTTACTTTTTCCTTGAATTATCGAAAATAGCAAAGTTCCGAATGTGCGGACAAGTTCGTAGAAAGTTCCATCAGAAAAAATATATTTTCAATTTTAAATGACGTGTGTTTTGATGATGTTTTCTCAAAATATTTGAATAGTTCGTAAAGAATATCTTATTTGCTTATTATCAAATATTCTTATTATCTTATTAGCCTGACAATTTAATTCAATGTTTGAGAGTCAATTAATTCATGATATGTTTTACTTACGTCAAAACCTAGCTTAACATTAATTTGTTAGTTGGTTTCTTTGGTTGCTCTAGATCTTCTATGGATTTGTTAATTCTTAGTGTTTGATGAGCTATAGTTAAACGTAAGCCACTGAACGAAGAATAAATAGGACTGACGAAGGCAAAGCCCAGAGGAGTGACGCGATGCTCGGGGCATGCTCTTGGCGAGGAGTTTCGCAACGAGGCCGAGCGGCCAGAACGATGGCAGTACGTTGACTTGTGCGTCCCACGCTGGCAATGCTCTGCCAACATATACGGCTTAGGACGCAAAATTAGAGAATCCTTAAGATTTTCTTGGTTAAATCTCGTGAAAGAAACAATAAACAAATCTGGAAATTCAAATTATGTTTCCATTAATTTTATGGACTTCTTTACTTCCTAATGTTGTTTTCGAATAATTCCCGTTAAATGGTACAACTATGTCCAATGGTATAAAACAAAAGGCGATGTGCGTTTTAGAGAATAATCTTTCCTTCTACGATAGGCCTATATGTGTTTATATTCTGATAAAATAGGAAACGCGTTCAATACATTAAGGTTTCCCTAGTACCCGATTGAGAGAATCAGTGTCTCTTCATCTTGCGTGACGAACGTACACCCTGGCACATAGATGTGCCATTTGACGGTATGTCCGACTGTTTTGAAGTACAATTGCTGAAACACATCACAAATATTAAATTGCCTTCTCCAAAATTATTGCTGTCGTAAATTTTCTAAAATATAGAACAAAACCAGTTCATAAGCCTGTTTGAACTTCGTTGTTGTCCTTTCTTCATGAATATTGTTAAGAATACATATTTGGGAAATGTGATGAGTCTCAGTTCCAAGAAAATATGTGTATTTTTGATTCCAAGTTAAGTAGGAAAAGCTAGAGAAAAGAATTTTAGGGTAGGTAGTCTTTTTTGTGAACAGTTGTATCCTTTTTTGTCTTTTAGCGGAGCAATGAGAATTACGAAACTTTATGTAGTTGCAAAATAATAGTAAATAAATTTGACAATGAGTTTTCAAATGTGATTTAATATTTTAATATTTTTTTACGAGTACTACAATCTTTGTTGAACAATCTTTCAATTTGTATTACACTAGCGGAACCCAACACACATTGTTCTGTCCTTCATCTTCCTCATTCTCCTTCCCTCTCGCTTTCTCTCTGTGTCTCTCACATCGTCTCTCTCTATTCGTCTCTTTCCGTCTATCTGACTCTGTATGTATACGTCTGTCTGTCTCTCTATCTATCTCTATCTCTGCCTCTCTCTGTCCCTCTCCTTTCAGTTTAGTTGCAGATTATGCACGTCTCTTAGCAAGGGTGGTAATATGGGCAAAAATGAACCAGCAAAAATGTTATACAATGTTCTAGAAAATTTTAGCTTTTAATGCCTTAGAATGCTTCGTTTAGAAGTTATTTAACGACATAGATTAAAAATGTCTGCTGGATGTTGCGGGTTGCATTTCACACGCGCTATTTGGTGAAGTTACGAAACAATTAAATGCACATAAATCTTCTGGGTGAAAAAGCACGTAGATGTGCCAACTTTCATTGAGATCGGTCAAAAGAGAGGCAAAGGACAGGAACAAATATAACATCTTATCTACGGGAAGCTTGTGAAAAGGGGACTGGAATATTATTTCAGAACACTTTATTCTCAAACCCTTTTTAGTTTCATGGTGTTCAGAAAAATGAATTTGAAGAGGATGGTGAATGTTTGATGTAGTGAAATTATGTCAGTCTTTAACCTTACATTTTAATGAAATTATGTTATATTGTACAACCTAGCTGGTGCTTTGGATACTGTCACTCGGAAGTTTAACCGCCGGTTCGGGGGGGGGGG
>BOPP01000009.1:14499661-14519466 GCA_017312745.1 Gryllus bimaculatus | reverse complement strand
TTCCTCTCTCTCTCTTTTCTCTTCCTCTCTCTCTCTTTTCTCTTCCTCTCTCTCTCTCTCTCTTTTCTCTTCCTCTCTTTTTCCTCTCTCTCTCGCACGTTCCCTAGATTTCTCAAACGTATGTCACGTCAAATTAATTGTTGTCTTTCTGTGTATGTGTGAAACAATTTAAGAAAAGTAGTCGATCTATCAACATGAAATTTAAATACAATATATACACTAACCAAGAGACCGACTTAGATGTCCTTAAAGGCTCACCGGGAGGTGTAGCTCAGAGCATAAACTCATGCCATTGTAGTGCCACTGACTGAGGGGTCCCGTGTTCGAGACCTGGCGACAGTATTTTCGACACAACCAGATAGCTAGGTCGATTTCTGTCGCTGTGAGGAGGAGTATTCCAGCGGTCGGCTGCTTTGATCGGTAGTTTCCCATGCTTTCTTTGATCATCGCAAGCGAATTCCGGGGCAGTACCCTACAAAACGGGCCACGGACCGCGCACCATCTTTTCTTCCCATTCCTTGTCCCTCCCTACCATTGACGTACACACACTTACTCTTATGTGCCCCCCAGTACCAAACTTACCAGGAGACCGGTCGGGAGCTCAGAGCTTGTTCCGACTGGGGCGATACCCATCTGGTGGAAAGCACCTGGTTGGAGAAAACCTGCTAGCCTACGGTAGGTAGGCGCCGGTTTTATCCATCCCGGAGGGGAGATCACCACGACCTACCGAGCAAAACACAATACTACGGGGCTAATGCCCGTAGCAGTTGATGCGCCTGGAATCACTATCAATCAATCCACCTAAACCGTGCAGCATATTATCTCCCAAATTGATATTCCCTGATCGATCAGAACGGATTGGAGCCTTTAGGAGTTTCTAACGGCTATTTTGATTGTTGTGCGTTTTACTGCATGAATTAGGCATTTACATTGGTGACATTTACAATGGTGTCGGCAAGTTAACTCTGAAGTTCGAAGTTCGGGTCTCGGGGCGTAAAAAAATTGCTGGTTAAAAACACTTTTGTTGGTTTATAAAGCAGTGTAATATTGCGGAGCATTGAGAAAAAATGCGAGAAAGTATGTGCTTTAGTAGCGCTATTACTTTAACATTGTATTGGGATTACCATCTCAATAAGACCGCGCATGGTAGACATAACAGTTAATTTCCCATTTCGCATTAGGAGGGATGTCATCTCGTAACGTACAATGCAAGTGAATCATGTATTTTAACTACGCGAACAAAATATTTGTCATGATTTGAAAAAAGACTTCATGAACAAATACTGGAGAGAGAGAAAGAGCAAGAGAGAGAAAGAGCAAGAGAGAGCGAGAGAGAAAGAAAGAGAGAGAGCGAGAGAGAAAGAAAGAGAGAGAGCGAGAGAGAGAGAAAGAAAGAGAGAGAGAGCGAGACAGAGAGAAAGAAAGAGAGAGAGAGCGAGAGAGAAAGAAAGAGAGAGAGAGCGAGAGAGAAAGAAAGAGAAAGAAAGAGAGAGCGAGAGAGAGAGAAAGAAAGAGAGAGCGAGAGAGAAAGAGTGAGACACTTCAATCATGTTAGGCATATTGTCAATGTTCAGTACCATTAAGTACTTTAATATATCAGGAAACTGTGGTTTTGCCAAAGTTCCTGATTACAACTAAAATGTTTGCTTTTAGTTTCGAAATGAAGCCAACATTTGTTGAAATGCTCCCCGAACTTATGGTACTTTGAAACGGGCATGGGGTGTCTTATTACGAATAAATAACTCTTCTTCTTCTTAGGACATTTTGCAGCCAACTGCCGGTTATCTTTTGCCCCCAGAGGGACGCATTTTCGACCATAAACTTGACATTAAAACAATTTTCGAGCTCCTCTGATCTGTGGTCAGCAGAAAGCGAGACCCTCCGCGTTCTGCTGAGAGACAAGGAACCATGCTCAATGCATAACTCGAACTCACGAACCTTCGGACCAAAGCCCTGAGTTGGTCTTAGCCACCTCAACCATCCAGGTCCATAAATAACAACTTACCTTCAAATTAATATGTTTTGTATGAATAGAGCTTACATAAAAAGTTAAGATATGCATGCACAAAAATGGAATTCAAAAATTTCAAACAATTAAACACTGATTCGACTTTTGTTAATTACATTATTAAAAAATGTGCGACCTAAACATGTTCAATATATTTATTTGGGTTTTACAGCATTTTACACTCAAGTCAAAAAGAAATATAGGAAATTTCAGTGAAGAAATAGGCTGCCTAGTTCCTTCACTAGTGAGTGGCGCTGAAAATTTCATTTCAACGTGTTCGCTTTCAACACAATTTCTCTTGAGTAATTCTTATCTCTTCAGGAAACGATTTTTTCTACGAACATTCCTTCTATCTCATCAATTGCATTCTGGGTTGTCTTCTTTAAATTCTATTTTTCCTGTAAAAATATTGTGTATACCTGCAAATTATGCAGGAATACAAATTCTTCGGTTGTCGCACTGTGTGTGCCGAATGGATTCTATAAACTCCCATTTCCGGTAGTTCAGCTGGGAGCCAGCACAGCGCTAGCGTCTGCTGGACCTCAGTACCCCTTAATGTGGTGCGGTTGTCCTCGGTTCCGTGGAGCGTCCCGGTCGTGCGGGTTGTCTATCGCGAAGGGTTTCAGTCAGAATTGTGCACTTTAATAAAGTCAAATATAGCTTACAAGAAAACCATTAACACGCAAATTAAAATATTTTCAGCTATCACTAATTTACATTTGTCAATGTGTGATATTTTCTGTGCCAATATATTAGTTTTATTTCGTTCTCTAATGTTAGTAGTTGGTACTGAATGTCCTTACCTTTCAAAGTGTTTTTATAGATAATGCAAAACAGTTGAGAAGAGAAATTTAAGAGTTGAAACTCTGTGGTCCCCAGCATTGTACATTCCCCATCCGGATAATTGGTTTTATAGGGAGAGGGGGAGTGAGAGAGAGTTATGTAGTGCTGCAGGGGAAATACGGCGAATGTTCGGCAGAAAAACTCTTGTTGCCGTGTCCTGGTTACGAAAAAGTGGACAAATGTAGCTTCTAAATTTAGAGGGGGACAGCTCTAACATGTGGTTTAACAAAAATCTATGCTTTCAGGCTACTTGATATCGTAAAATCTATTGACTGCAAAACTGTCCGGCCGTCTGTCAACAACGCTAGCAGCTAAACTGTTCATTCGATTTTTCCAAAATTGATTGAACTTGATATTCCCGTACCTATCTGGCTGATTTTACGGTCCCTTGAATTTGAAACCGAAATTTTAGTTTTGGGGGTACTTTAAATGAATCCCCTGATATATTTTCAAAATTTCCAAAAAGAAAGCTCCAATTTGTTTTATTAGACAACCTTATTGAATAGTATGAAGGACATATAAGAGATTAGTGCAGGTCTCATGTTCGTTAAAAACCCTTATATTTCGAAAATTGCAAAAGATCAATTTTTTTCGTCGTCTTCCTACGAATACAATTATAATTACGAAGATATTTTTTCTCTTAATGTGATCTGTAAAGATAAATTTTGAAATAAGGTCATATAGAAGTTTTCGGAAATTTTCCTTTTACTTTCTCCGTAATTTTTCGCAAAATGAGGCAAATTTTAATTTTATTGAAACATTTTTTTCTCAAAAACACCAACAATTTTTATTAAATTTGACCTCAGATACGAAATAGGACACTAAAGAGAGTGGTGTTGGTCTCATATTCGTTAAAAAAGTTAGTTTTCGAAAATTGCAAAAATCAGCGACTTCCTGCAACTACTCTTATGAAGATAGTTCTTTTAATGAATTGTTTTATTCAAATACAGGTTTTTCAAATTAGTCCATATGGAATTGTTCGAAAACATGAGTATTTTTTGTGTAATTTGATGTCAAACATAACCGCCCTCGCCGAATTTCCGACGCTTTGTGAACGTAATAGAGGTGATTCCATTCAGTTCAATGCTACGTAAGTGAAAATATGTATATTATTTCAAATTTCTTTGTTCTTTGCGTACATTCGAGCTTTTGTTTTAAGTTTACAAATTAATCTTTTTGAAAGTATTTAACACCTATTTGAAATATATGAAAGAAAAATTGCTAACCTTCAGAAAATATTGAAATGCAACAATAACATTTCGCGCCGCGAGACAGCAGTCGAATTTCTGTTAATTATGTCTCATTGTTAGGACATGATTAAGCTGTATGAAAAGCAGTTGTAATTGTCAAATTTGGGTTAATAAATTTGCTTGAAAATATTTAGTTTTCGCACTAATTGTTCTACGACTTGTTTTGAGTTTCACAAGAAATGATGGCTGAGATTTGTTGATTCGGAAAAAAATTGTGGTATAAAGAGTATTACATTACCATTATTAAGGGCAAAAAGGACGTGCTGTTGTAGCACCACTAATTTCTTTTGTTGATCCGTTTCTCTTATGTATACGTGTTGTATGATTGACTTATTGGTCTTCGAGCCTTTCCTCTAGTTTATGCATCTACAAGGTGCGTGAGAAAAGTAATGAGACTGGTAACACTGCGGGCGATCTGGCAACGTTGTGTCTATCGGCCTGTGCTAGACCGTTTTGTTTATCCCTTCCATATCCTCAGTCCGAGTTACAACTCCGTACAAATAACACATTATTTTTGATAGCGCCATCAGTGAAGTTGTGTTTTTGTTGTGTGTTAGAGAAATGGAGCATCGGAATTTAGAGCAACGTTGTGCAATAAAGTTTTGTGTTAAACTTGCTGATTCCGCGAGTGTGACTTTTGAAAAGTTGAAACAGGCCTATTTGGAACATTGCTTATCAAGGGCACAAGTTTTTCGCTGGCACAAATCATTCTTTGAAGGTCGAGAACACGTTGAAGATGACCCTCGCTCAGGGAGACCTTCAACTTCAAAAACTGTCGAAAACGTTGAACGTGTGAGGGCTCTTGTGAGATCAGACCGCCGTTTAACAAGGATGATCAGTGAACAGTTAAATTTAAACACTTTCAACGTACATCAAATTTTGGCAGACGATTTGAACATGCGAAAGATTTGTGCCAAAATGGTGCCGAAATACCTCACAACTGAACAGAAGGACAGTCGAAAAAACGTGTGCGCTGATCTTCTTGAAAGGATTTCTAATGACAAAGAATTCTTCAATTGTGTGATCACAGGTGATGAATCGTGGATATTTGAGTACGATCCTGAAACGAAGCGGCAAAGCGAAGAGTGGCACACTCCGTCATCTCCTCTGCCGAAGAAATGTCGAATGAGCAAATCGAAGATCAAGACCATGCTGATTTGTTTTTTTTGACAGTAAGGGAATCGTGCACAAAGAATTTGTTCCACCAGGACAAACTGTCAACCAAGTGTTTTATAAAAGTGTCCTTGAAAGGCTCAGGAAAAGAGTGATTCGTGTGAGACCACACATTGCAGACGAGTGGATGCTTCATCATGACAATGCCCCGTGTAACACGGCCATTTCCATCAGTGAATTTTTGACCTCAAAACTCATTACTGGTGTTCCTCAACCCCCATATTCACCTGATTTGAGTCCTTTTGACTTTTTACTTTTCCCTAAATTGAAACATGGCCTAAAAGGACGTCATTTTGGAACTTTGGAGAACATTCAAAAGACCGTGACCGACCAGTTAAAAGCCATTCCATTTGAAGACTTCCAGCGCTGCTACAAAGAGTGGGTACAACGAATCCGCCGGTGTATAGCTGCCCAAGGGAATTACTTTGAAGGGGATCATATTGTTGTTTGAAAAAAATAAAAAAATTAGTTAGTATAAAATCAGTCTCATTACTTTTCTAACACACCTTGTATAACACACTTGCACAGTGATGAAATGCTGAACAATGACACTACACTAATGGAAGAAAGGGAAATGTCGTGGTTTGCCATTGTACTCCACGCCAAAAGCACGTTTTGAAAACAGTCTTGCTCTTACGCGGGATTCGAAGCCACGACTTTTTCGTGCGCCGCGCTGATCGTTTCTTCACCACAAGTGTATGCTCTTCAGAGGCCGGCAATTTGTTTCCAAGATAGAATAAAAATAATAAAATGGTTGGAATTTCATCTGCCGCTTTCCATCTGACAAGTCGGAAAGAGGACTTTCGAGGGGTGTTTATTGCTGGAGCTGCTTCGCTTGGAGGCGTCGATCGCGGGGCCCGCCAGCCGGTCGGCGGGAACTGACAACGCGGCAGTGCCCAACACATAAGACGTTAACTTAAAAGCTTGCAAGCTTCGAGTTCCTGTGCTTATGCTTAAGTATGACATAAGAAATGAATCAATCACAATACGTTACCTCAAAATCGACAATCGAAATATGAGCAAAGTCGATAGACGAACTAACGCTGTATGGTCCATGGACACAGTCGATACCTCGAAATCGATTCTCACATCCAATAGTAAACTTTATTGTTTCACAGCCAATAGAAACTCTTCGTTTGCTTACATTTATGTTAGACATTGTGAATACTTGAGTCTACCACTTTCATTAATGTTTACGCCTATGCGTTATGCTTATAGTTAGGTTTGCATTGTGAATGTGCCTTTAGGGCGCATAGTCCCTGCCGCGACGCGTCCTTTCGCTGTGGGGGGGGGGGGCAGTAGCCGGCGTCTTCCCCCGCGCAAAGGTCTCCGCTCTTTTCGATTGCGCTCTCGCGTTAGAGCACTTGGCACTCGCCGGCCCATTGAGTTGGACTGCGGCCTGCCGAAGTTCTTTGGCCTTCGTTGGAACGAATCCCGACACTCGACGCGCTCCACAAATATGCGGGGAAATTGCCGCCATTACACACAATGTCTTCATTATGTTACGTGCGTCATAGTTTATCCGTGGAAATTTAGTGAAATGTCTTATAAATTTGTGATTAAGCTTAAATTACTGTCTTTAAAATGCAAATCATATTTTTCAACATGAATTGTTATCGTCAATTTGATATAGGCCCTTGTTTTAAATTGGGGAGTCTGGGTCTATAATGATAACTTAACGTTTTCCGAATACACGTAGTGTTAGAAGTGTATATCAATTACCATTCTGTAGATTAAATTGTCAATTTTATGACCAATCAAACATGAAAAGAAAGTTAGGAGCAAAAGTGTCACCAAGCGACGGATTTAAAATCATTTCGAATTCAGTATTCCAAAATGGATATTAAGATACGAAAAACATGAAAAATAGTATAGGAATGGCAAATTTTGTAAAATGTTATCTGTAATTAATTATTTTATTGTAGATAAGATTCGTAATGTAGTTCCTTCGACCGGGAGGATCTTAGGGTTCAAGTACCAATGGTGGAAGGATTTTCGACACTAAGTAGGTCGATTTCAGTCACCATCTGGAGTAAAATTCTACCAGCCAGTTCCTCTGACCGGTAATTTCTGTGTTCCGATCAATACCAGGTGAATGCTTAAGCTTAAGACACTTAACAGCACGTGTGGCCAAGCACGGCACATGTTCTGCCCTTTCTCGTTCTTGTCCTATTCTCACTCTTTACTTACACACTCTACACTACCACACATGTCGAGAGACCAGACTGGAGCTTAGAGCTCGACCCGGCTGGGACTGTGGTGGGAAATACCTCGACGAGGAAACCCCTGCAATCGAGCGTGTAGGTCGGCGACGAACCTTGCCGTCCAGCAGAGGAAGATCGCCACCACTCTTGATAAAAATATGTTATACACTTACAGAACTAATGAAATAGTAGTTGACGCTTCAGGCAAAAGAAACAATCAATCAATCGATATACAAATTTGGATCCGTTTTTTGAGAAAACTTTGTTTTTGTAATTTTTTAAAATTGCACAAATAGCATACAATATTGCGTGAAATCTACTAAAATTTTCAAAAAATGTAAATGACCTCAATGGAAGAACAAATAATGAACGGCAAATTTTATTTCAAGTAAAAATGTCTTCAAGTTTGTAGTTAAAAAAGACTCAAAAAAATTACTTTCAAAAATTTTCGAAATTTCATAGTTTACAGGGAAATTGGGATATATGCCACTTGTATAAATTTTTACTCTGTTCTTACAAGGAATTTAAACCAAAAAAATTGTGCTATTTCTGAGAAAAGTTTTAAAATGTCGCATGGGCTTCATGTAAAGTAATTGAATGATTTTCAAAATTGCTATTTTGAACTTTTCAATTCTAGGTCTGATTTAGGCGTTATTGTTGTTCACACATACCAGACGGTCAGACAGAGTAACGGACGGACGTTGTGAAAAAACTTTTTTGGTATCAGGAAATCCCAAAACGTGTATCTCCGTTGAAATCTCAAAATCAGTTTTCCGCAGCATTTCATAACTTTCAGTATACGTATGTATACGGAAAGCGAACAGGCCAGGGCTTACCAGCTGCGTCCTGGCCTTGGGTTAAGGGGTACGTGTGGTTAGCACGAAGACTTCCGCAGGCCTGATTAAGGTCTTCCCAATCTGAGAAGGGCGTCTTCTCGTCACATAGCAACATATACTGGGACGTTGCAAGGATAGCGCATACTATAATCTTGCCCGACCGTAATCGAACCCGGGGTCGCGTCATGAAGAGCGAGCATGCGGACCAATGAGCTAAACCGCAAGGGCGTTAGAATCGTTAATAACGGTTAACTCGTAAAACAACCGTAGCAAATAATTGTTAATTATTTCAGAATGGGTGACTGTATATAGATTACGGTCGCAGATTCCATATAAATACTAATGTGTAGAATATTACTTATGCCCTTTACCGTAATATTTCTTATGCTTATTACTGTTGCTATGTTTGTTCTGCAATTTCTTTATTTGAATTTTTAAAGAATCGTTCGCAAATTTTGTTTGATTATCGTCGGCAATTGTCATCCCCCGCCAATGTACGAACTCTAAGGAAGAAAGAATGACGTATCACAACCCTATGACCAAATTTTGTGTGTTAGACCGTATTCCCTCAGTTTCTGCAGTCCCGTCCAATCTACTGTTGAATGTTTTCCATCTCATTGTCGTAGTTTCATGGTATTTTTTAATACATTATAATTTCAATTGTTAGATCAAAGTCGTTGCACATAGTTATTTTAAATGTTTGAAATTATTGATGAGAAACGTAATAGAAGTCGAATAATTCATTCGAACAAAGAGCGCTTCGTTCGCATCCTGACAGGCTCACTGCATGACCATCCGTCATGCGGGCTGAAACTGTCCGCTCCAGGGATAACGACGGGCTCAAGTGACCCGCTCGATTCAGCAGTGTATCCATACACACGATGGCGGAAACACCAGTTGTGACAACAGGAGACAGGGAAAGCCAGGCCTTAGAGCCTTTACAGAATACGAAAACTTTCAAGTCAGGAAAGGTCGAATGCTACATCAATTTTTCTCTTGCTTGGGACAGTGGACCAAAGTTTCTGATGAGTCAAATACTGTGATTGCGAGGGCAAAAGATCAGACACCTCACCCAACTTCCCAAACTTTGGTTCCGTGCTAAGAAGAAATGGGCCCCTGAGATAAGATTAATGTCTAATTATATCACTGCTTCAGTAAGGTGATTTTGTAATTTTCTTGTAAGGTACTGTTTGTGACTCCATGCATTTTACTTTCTCGTATACGCACATATATACGGAGATATATGTACATAGAATAGCCAAACTTATCTAATGCTGCCGAAAATCGATTTCCAGATTTCAACGGAAATATACTTTTGGGGTCCCTTGATACCAAAAAAGTATATTTTACAAAACGCCCGTCCGTCTCTCCGTTTGTTCGTCTGACCCTTTATTTTTAGAGTTCAATGCATGAAGCCTCTAGAATACTTTCAAAATTTTCTAAAAAATTGCTCTAATTTTTTTCTCTATGTTTTTTGTAAAAATTGAATAAAATACTCTTACAAATACGGCATAAATACGTTTTTTAATGTTAACTGAATTTTCGAAAATTGCAAAATGTTGACATTTTTTCATCTCCCTACAACTACAATATTGAAGATGGAGCTTTTTCCTTTTAATGATGTTGGCACATTGGCAGCCAAATTACTTAAATTTTGGCGCTTTGTTTTTAATAGGGCATTTTTGATGTTCTTTGACGGTGTTTCAGTGGAAAGGACTATACATTTCAAATTTGGCACCTCGGAGATTAATTTTAATTAATTTTCTCAAAAAAGCCGCGCGAAATTCTTCTCTGTTGACCAAACACTCGTTTCTTTCGTACAAATTTCCTTGAAGTAGATTGTCAGCTATTTCCTGTTCGGAGCGTCACCGAAAGATCGCATCAGCTCCTGGGCAGCCCCGCAAAAAATTGCGATTGTTGTAATACTAGGCAGTCGCCAATTTTCTACCTCAGATACCTGCTCGCATTGTCATCACAACCTAATGCAGAAAGCTGAGTAAAAACCACGAAGTTCGTAAGGAAAGGTTTGATTTCGTTTGGACAGAGGTAACTGTGACAATTTCTTCAATACTAGTTAATTCTTTCTCCAAGTAACAATCTTTGTCAATTGTGTCTCGTCTCTTTTCCAGAACACTCTTGTCCGACAATAAAGTACTGATAGAAGAGGTGATGTTTCGTTGGAGCTTGTATCAAAATGCTCTCCCAACTTTTCTTCGACTATTTCGCCGCCTGAACAAATGAAATTGGTTAGCCATAATTATCTCTTTCAATAAGTCCTGATTTTTTTGGGAAAATTTTAGTTCTTTTTGGGCAATATTGCGTGCAATGTGTGCCATTTTAAAGAATAACAAAAACAACTATTTCTCGAAAACGCTTCCAAATGCCTTCTTTAACTTTTTGGTGAGGACATAGCTAGATGTACTCTAACCGATGGCATAAATATAATTTTCCTGTATTTGTTTGTTTTTACAAAAATAACCAAAATGATTTTTTTGACATTTTATGTCGTCGATGCATTTATAATAACGTATTAATATTATTAATAATGTATGTACATTTCCTGCGGTATGTTCACATTATTGCATTCATAAGTACGTGTGTTTCAAAAGATGTCTTATTTTCTCAAATACTCGAAAGTTTTCTTTGAAAATTAGCTCAAAATTCCGCATTTTCAGAAACGCTCAAACGCTATTTTTTTGGAAAACTTCTCCAACTTTATCTTTAAATGTTTTGAACGGATAGTGCTAAATTCATCCAACAACACATCAATGCCACGTCGGTATTGTTTTTTGTTTGTTTTTAAAAAAATACACGACTGTATTTTTTTAAATATCTCTCACATTGTTAATATTTACATTCTCATCAATGTGTACACGTTATTGAATTTGTAAGTAGAAGTGCTTCAAATCAAATTTCTAGAAGAATCAAAGTTTTCTGTGTTAAAGAGCTTCATTCAATAAAACATTTACAGCAAAGGTTTTCTCACAAACCTCTTCGCATTTTCCAACAAAAATTGATATTTACGACGACGTTTTACTCGTCTTTAGTATTTTAAAAGACATATTGTATCAGTTCTACCATTAAGGACTGAAATATTGAACAAATGAGACAAAATGTACTTCGGGCGGTGATAGATAGCATATAAGAAGAGGGTGAGGGCAGTCCGAAAAGCTACCCTATACCAAATAAATGAGAAAACTAACTATAAAGTCTATGTTGTCTTGTGACATCATTTTGTAGATTACGGGTCAAATAAAAACTATTCCTTAGGAGTGTTAAGATTAATGTGTTTTAGAAATAACATTAATGTTTCTTTTTGTAAAAATATTGTTACTTCTTGCGACCTGTTTGATACTGCCGGAATGTTACTTTCATCCGTAGGAGCAGAGGCGTTTTAAACAAGAAAACCCCCTTTGCAGCATGGACCGCAGCTGAGGATACCATCCCAATGATCCGTTACTTCATGTTAGTCCAGTTTCCATTGTATAGGACACCAGTCGCCTGGTGGGTTTTCCCCGACAGCGTTTTCTCCAGGATCAGCGACGTGTGATGGTTGTCTTTCTGTATTAATAGATCAACAGTCGCTCGGGTGAATACCAGCTTGCAACGTAGCGCGCAGATATTTAAAGCACACAATCTCATTTAATTCAAAATTGTGTTTTTAATCTCAGACATGATTTAAAATTTTTCAAAATTATTATTGTAACATTTTATCCATTTAACCTCTGATGTTCTCTATTTATAAGTTGCTTTAAAAAAAACATTTCCTTTCCACTAACTACTTACACTTGTAGATTACATTAATTTAAATTTTAATAACATTACTTTTTTTGTAATTTTAATATTTAATACATACTCTGTATATTTGGGACATGTGGTCAGGGCGGAAGAGCGGCTGATGCCCGAGCCTCGCCATATTAATAAAGGCATATTATTATTATTATTATTATTATTATTATGTTATTGTTGTAGCAACAACTAGTTCTCTCGTATACGTCCGTATATACGGAGTAATAACGAAATATAGAGAACGGCTTCCTGCAGAAAATCGATTTCATGATTTCACACAGAAAAACGCGCTTTCAGGTTCCCTAACACAGAAAAATGTGTCGTTTTTCTTTCTTCAAAGCGTCCGTCCGTCTGACCCTCTGCCTTTGCGGCTTTTTTTTTTGTGAACGGATAGTGCTAAATGGACTAACACAAGAATCTACTCCATTTTTGTTTCTCAAAAAGAACAGAAATGTATTTTCTTAATATCTTCAGCTGTTAATATTTATATCACCAGCTATTTAATATTTTTTCATAAATGCTCCAAATTCTTTTTTTTAATGTTTTCAGTAGGTTTAGTGTTGAACGTACTGTAACAGATCACCTAAATGTTCATTTTTTTTGCCATTTTGTTTTTTCCTAATATTTCCACAATATTATGTTTGAGTTTGTCTTCCACGTCGTTAATATTTACATTAGCGGCGATTTGGTATACATTACTGCTCTTAAGAGTAATGTGCTTGTGATATCATATAAGTGATGACTTATGAGTTGTAGTCAAAAACTCTGTTTTCTGGCGATAGTAAGCTCAAAATTTCCGCATGCGTGCAGAAACATTTATACATAATTATCTGCGAAAACGGCTCCAAATTATTTCCTTCAAATGAATGGGTCAAATGACAAACAACGAAATCAATCTTCGATATTATATATTTTGTTTTTTCAAAAATTATACGATATTTTTTTCAAAACATCTCTCACTCTGTTAAATTGATATTACATTGTATTCAAATGAGTTTCAATGACGTTTCTCCATAATTCATAAGTTTCTTGTGTACAAGGGCTTAAATTTTTGCATTTACTAAACGCTTAAAACCACATATTCTCAAAAATGACTACAATATTTTCTTCAAACGTTTCCTTATAAGACGTCGTTTTCACTCTTCTGTAAATTTATTTAAGTCACATATTATTTTCGGCCATTAGGGACCGAAAAAATTGAGAAAATGTGACAAAAAATCATTTTGCGGCCGATACCATAGATGGCAGCCTGGATGACCACAAAAAATTAGAGGTAACTAGTAAGAGAAAACTCTGTCTTCATTAGTATCACTATTTCATTGGTATGTTTAGAAGGCAGATTCGACATTTTAGGTGTGACAAATGGCGCAGATGACTAAGTTAACAACTTTAAGGAGCAATTGATGGCTCTAGGGCTTTGCTGAGCCCCAGGCGCCTCGATGAATGGCCACGCGTGAATGGTCTCGCCCCACCCACCGACAGTGGGACCGGGGTGTTGAGAGGGAGGGGTGTAACGGAAGCGACAACGGCCGTGGCGCGGGCGGGGTGGGACAGCTACGCATCCGCGCGGGTCGATTGCTCCGAAGGCGTCGGCCGTGAGGGCCTGCGCTGCCCCGTGACCCCGTGACCTCCGCAGGGTGCGGCGTCGCCGCCTCGGATTAGCAGAGCACTGCCGCCCCGACACGCCGCACCGGCGCGGGACCGATGACCGAGCGAGGGCCGGAAGCGCGCCCCGCGCCGCCCGCGCGCCCCCCGCGCCGCCCCGCGCCGCCCCGCGCCGCCCCGCGCCGCCGCGCCGCGCCGCCCGCGCCGCCGCCCGCGCACGCCCCGCGCCGCCCGCGCCCCCCGCGCCGCCTCGCGCCGCCCCCGCGCCGCCCGCGCCGCCCCGCGCCGCCCCGCGCCGCCGCCCGCGCCGCCCTGTCCGCGCCCCGGCGCGCTGCCGCCCGCCGCCGCCGCCTCTCGCGCCCGCCCCGCGCCGCCCCGCGCCCGCCCGCCGCCCCGCGCCGCCCCGCCTCGCCCCGCGCGCCCGCGCCGCCCCCGCGCTCCGCCCCGCGCCGCCCCGCGCCGCCCCGCGCCGCCCCGCGGCCGCCGCGCCGCCCCGCGCGCCCGGTCGCCCCCGCGCCGCCCCGCGCCGCCCCGCGCCCCGCCCCCGCGCCGCCCGCGCCGGGCGCCGCGCCGCCGCGCGCCCGCCCGGCGCCGCCGCGCGCGCCCGCCCCGCGCCGCCACGCGCGCCCGCCCCTCCGCGCCGCCCCGCACGCCGCCCGCGCCGCGCCCCGCGCGTCGGGGCCCCCGCGCCGCCCCTGCGGGCCAGCCGGCTTGCGGCGGCCTAACCTGCGACCGCCCCGCGCCGCCCCGCGCCGCCCCGCGCCGCCCCGCGCCGCCCCGCGCCGCCCCGCGCCAGGCTCTTAACCTGTGTTATTTGTTATAATTTTTAGTAAAACCATACTCACAATTACTACATGTACATGTAAGTACAAATTCATGACGTCTAATGCAACTAATAAAATCACAATTTATTTATTAAATGGTAATATATTTGTATACTGAAGTTTTGACATAGATTTACCTGAAGGCATCAGATTATAGTTCGTTTGCTAACCTCCGTCACAGAAATAATATAATATATTCCTCCAAATATATTTAATGTACTTCATTAGATGACTATTAACTTATTAACTGACATTGTCCGAGTATTCATCACAGTCATCATTACATCACATCATCATTAAACAGACCCGTCCTTAACCTCTCATCCTGCTCTTTCTAAATATTTTCGACTGTAAAAAGAACTTGTACGAAGTGTGAGAGCAATCGCTCCAGTGATTGAAATTTTTATGAGGGAACAAACATTCACATATACATACATTATCCATTTCCATTTTACTTTCTCTTCTACGTAGTAAAAATAAAGTATATTAATTCTGCAGCGGAAAGTGGCGATGTTTCTGTAGAAAAAAAAATTGTTTTGTGATACCTGCTATAGAAAAAGTTCCCAACAAACCTTGATTATTTGTGTAGTAAATTACTTTCTCTAATTAAACATGTAATCGGAATCAGCGTTTTGTACGTTTTGTAGATCCTTAACACGAAAAAAATTAGTTTACTTCACGTCTGTTAGTCAGGTAAATACTAGTGCCTAAACCGTTCGAACGAGTTTTTCAAAAATTGACTCTTCCATGTCGATAGGCTGAACTCTAGGTCCTGCGAATTTGAAACTGATATATTGTTTTTCGGGGTTCTTTAGATGAAGTCTCAACATTTTCATTTTTTCTTAAAAATGACTCTTGTTCTTTAATGAAAGCTGTTCTATAAAATTAGATCTTTAAATAAGGTCATGTATGATTTTGAAATGAGTAATTTGTGTTTACGTGTAAATTCTGCTTGAAATGAAGGCAATTCAAAATATTTTCTCAAAAATTCTCTAAATTATTATTTTCACTTTTTTCCTCATGCAGGAAAAAGCATGCTTATAAAAGTGACTTTTGTTTAACGTGACACATAATCAAGCTTCGTAACGACTGAAAAAAGAATAACCTCTTAAGTTTGTCTTTGGATAATGCCAGAACGAGTGGCGATTCAGGCCTTCACCACCTGAATGTCAGGGGGAGACATTTGTGCGACACACCTTGCACTCAGAATATCCATGCAGAAGTGGGATACGATTTCCCAACCTTTCTATTCGAGGTAATCACAATATTCCTGACTTAACGACTTAGCCAGATCAGCTAAGTATTTTTTTTTCTTTTTTACCGGGAGAGATGGCTCAAGATATGAACTGACGTCACTGCCGCCCGCCTGACCGGGAGATCCTGGGCTCGAGTCCTGACGGTAGTAGGATTATCGACTCAAGCTTGTCAGCTAGATCGAATTCAGTCGCTGTCTGGAGGAAAATTCCAGCGGTCGGCAGCTTTGATCGTTAGTTTTCCGTAGTGTCTCGATCAACACGAGGCGAATACCCTCACAAACGGGCCACGAACCCCGCGCGATATTTCGTACCTCTTCCTTGTCCTAATCTCACCCCTTACTTACACACACACACACGCGCGCGCGCAAATATGCACTACACAACTACACATGCCGGGCCACATGTTGGGAGCTTAGAGCATGTCCTGGCTGGGGTAGGGACCTGGTTGGGAAACCCCTACCCAACGGTAGGCCGGCGCCGCATCTCGCCATACAGCGGGGGAAGACCACCGCTATCTCCCGATCAAAAACATGCTCTGCATTTACGAGACTGATGACCTCGGTAGTTGACGTTGATCACTCACAATCAATCAATAAAAAAATTGTTTTTAGAAATATTAATGGCCTGCTCTTTTTGTGTTGGTTGGGACTGTTTTGTGTAATTACCATGTATTGATCGGAGAAATCACGGAAAACTACCGATCTGAGCATCCGGCTGCTAAAATACTCTTGCAGACAGCAACCGAAACCGACCTAGCTATCCAGCTAGCACCAAAAATCCTGTCCACCGTCGGGAATCGAACCTATGACCTCCCGGTCAGAGACACTGCAGTGAAAATGTGATGCACACCAGTAAATCCCTGATCCACCTCTCCCGGTCGAAACTCATCCATATGAGATGTTGGATCTAATGTTCTGGGAATTATACCACGAATGCGGAAACTCTTGGGATGATTAATAGATCGTAGTACGCACAACTGCACGCGACGTTCGTTCCACGATTGCCTTTTTGTCGCACTGCTGCCACGGCGCCAAAAGCAAATAAGAAGTTATCTTTATTACAACAAACGCCCTCGCCCAACATTAGTTTTAATACCGCGAGGGCGCGCAATGTCCGAGTGCGGGGGCGCCGGCGCTGGCCACTGAATCGGCGCCGCGCTGGGCGTCGCGCGGCACAACGCTTCGGCAGGCAAAGCGCGAGAGCGACCGAAGTGAATAGGCCGGGATAGCATTAATCCGGGCCGCGGGCTGCTCAGTATTCACTCCGCGCGCGCCGAGAGAAATAAGAGACGTGCCGCTCCCGCCCGTCCGGTTCCGCATTCGAGGTCGTTTCGCGGCCTGCGAACGCATTTACGCACTGACCTGGCCTTCCCTCCCGCCTCGGCCCATTGGGCTCCCCTATTCCCATCTCCTCAGGCCGCGTTGCATTCTCTGCTGAGGTCCTCTGATTCCAGGTCGTCCACTGCTGAGGTCTCGCTTTATTCGGTTCGGTGCCTCTCAGATCTGACCGGAACGCTTCCACGTCTCTATGTCCCTCACTTAACCCACTTCCCTTGGACTTATTTTCCTCGCAATCCTGCTCCTCTCTTCCAACTTTCTGAAATCTGACTTCTCACACCCAATACGTCACTGCTTATGACACAGTTGATGTCGTGCGACAGCAAGTCTCTTAGGAAGAGGTCGCCCGTCATGAAGTATTTGTTATTTACGTGTTCCGTTACGGAACAGCATCTTTTTTATATTCTTGGTATGTACGAATACTTGCATAAACATGCTCTACTTATTTGTTACTGCGGTATTCGTGTTTTTGTTAAAATTGTTTATTTATTACAAAGTTATATGAGAGTATTGTATTGTGGCTCTTAAGCTGTGTGCGTACTACGTTTTAGAAAACTATTTTGGGTGGTTTGTTTACCATCATTTTTGTTGCTTCAGGTCTCTAGTCACAAGTCATTCTTTTTCCTGAAGAACGTGGTAAAATTCGGTACCATTCCGAGTGTCCATCACGGCGAATGTTACGTTGGCGCGGTGATGGTGTAGCCGAAGCCGTGGATTTTTAAGGGCGAAAAAATCCTTCGTATGCATTCCTTCGGGGGGAAATAATGCAGGTTGTCCCATATTAGTAGATTTACTTGCTTGTAAAAGATCCTCAAAACTAAATGACCTCTGAGCTAAATTGAAATCGTCTGTTACTCGCCCACGAAATACCTCTTTTCTCTGCTAGTTGGTGAAAGGAGAGTAGCGAAATTTGTGTGGTCAGACGGAAGAGCGGGCCTGATGACCCGAGTCTGGACATGTAAAATAAGGCATTAATTCAGTTACGTGTCAGTGCAAGTAGTTGCAACTGCGTCTCTGACTGGGAGACCGTAGAAGTCGAGTAGTAACGGTGGCTGATTTTTCAATATTAGCTGCATAGCTAGCCCTTCTCATCCTTTCCCCTCCGTCTTATCCCTCCTCCCCTCCTTACACGCACGCTCGCGCTCTTACCTGCATACAATAATGCATGTATGGAGAGACCATTTAGGAACTTACGGATGATCTCGGTTACGGTGATGCCTCAGCGAGATTCCTGAAAGGAGAAAACACCGCCAGCCGACTTGTAGGTCAGCTCCGAAGGAACGGAGGAAGACGATCACCTCCGTGCTATAGCATGCCCTTCACTAAGGGGGAAATGGACGTAGGAAGCTGACGCGTCTGGTAATTGACTTCCTCTTCGGAAACGCGCAGACGGAGGTGCGACGACGCTGCACACAGCCACGAGCCGGCCGCTCAGAACGAGAGAACGTAGGACGCGGTCTGCGCTCGCCCTGCGCTCGCCCTGCGCTCGCCCTGCGCTCGCCCTGCGCTCGCCCTGCGCTCTCGCCCTTTTTTTGCCCCCGGCGCCCTCGCCCTGCTTCTCGTTCCTCCTACGCTCCTGCGCTCGCCCTGCGCTCGCCCTGCGCTCGCCCTGCGCTCGCCTGCGCCGCCTGCGCTCGCCCTGCGCTCGCCCTGCGCTCGCCCTCCGCCGCGCTCGCCCTGCGCTCGCCTGCGCTCGCCCTGCGCTCGCCCTGCCCGCTCGCACCTGCGCTCGCCCTGCGCTCGCCTGCGCTCGCTGCGCTCTGCGCGCCTCGCCCTGCGCTCGCCCTGCGCTCGCCCTGCCGCTCGCCCTGGGCGCCGCGGCAGCACCAGACGGCCCCGCGCCCACCCCCCACCCTCCTCCAGCCGCTCAGCCCGCGAAATTGTCGCACATTAGAGGGGAAAGCTCCGAGAGGAAGAAAAGTTCTAAAAGGAAGTGTGAAGGAAACTGTAATTTATTCGTTGTCTGGTTAAAAAACTTAACCAGTGGAAAGAAATTTTAAACCCCTGACAAGAATTACAATCTGTCGAAATTGCATTCTGTAGGAATAATACGGTTAAGAGTGGTATCGTGACCGCTTTTCCAAGCGTTTTGTTGAGCATTTGTGGAGAGAGTGGCAGTTAAGTTCTTTTTCGATTTGTTTTGTAAATATTTAAGGAAACGATGTTTAAAAGTATTTTTAAACGAAATATTTAATTCAATCAATGTATTAAGATAAATTGTGTCATCCTCCTAATTGAATTTTCCCCTTATATATTTTTATTTCGCGATACTGCCTACGTTACAATCGTTCACAATCATTAACCTATTCAGTTTCTTTGGAAAGAAAAAAATAGTGACGGAAATCATTAACCATTGTAGAATCACGACCATTGATGAATAATGAAATAAAAGAAAATAACTAACATTTATTTCTCGTTTTGAGCTAATGAAACAACTCCTGCGTGGATGTAAATATAATGCAACCAACAACTTACTACTAGAAACTCTGCCTAGTAGAAGCATTTGAGCTCCACTTGCGCTGCCAGCGGACAGGAATGGCAGCGTCCAGGAGCACGCAATGGAGCGCAGGGGGCGCCCCCTTGACTTCAGCGGCGCGTAGAGAATCGCGCGGCGTGTGGAGGACGTGACAACAAATCGCGGCCGGCGCGTGCCCGGTGGCGCCCTGACCTCTGGCTCTTT
>BOPP01000009.1:14418759-14491419 GCA_017312745.1 Gryllus bimaculatus | reverse complement strand
CGCGGCTTAGGCCCTCTACTCCGGCCAAGAACGCACCCACGGAAAAGAGAGCGAGTGGGAAAGGCGTGTGTACGCAGAGCGTACAGGCGGACGTACGATGATGTCGATACATCAGTATTACGGAGATTTAATTTTATTTTTCAATTGCAGATTTCGAAATATCGAATCTTGGCGCGTAATTTGATATAAAGAGATGGTGTAAATTTATTGAATGTATGCATTTGCCCGGTCGATTAATACATAGAATGTATTTGTGTCGTTGAAGTGTGAATAATTAAAACATGTTCTTGTATTTTAATGAAAATTCTTAGAATTACACATTTCACATATTCGTCAAAATTAAATGGGTTGTGATAAATAACAAGTACTACTACGTCACACAGACTTTCTCAAAATAACATTTTATCCATATAATATATTAACATATAATTATAAGAAAACAAAACGTCATTTTCTAAAAAAATATTAGCAGTTTTCGAGGAATTTTGAGTTAATTCATGACAAGTTTCACAAATACATAAGATTTCACCCCTCAGTCCATCTGCCTATTCGTTCATTGTGTGTTTGTCCATTTATCTGTCCGTTTCCGCTGTCCGTCACTTCACCGTCACAAGGCTCACTTTTTGTACCATAGTACATCATCTAAAGAATTGATTTTGGGGTTAATGAAAATTCACAAATGTGTAAAAAGCGTAATTCGGAGTGTCAATGAGTCTTCACATGGTCAGGTTGCAACTGGTGAAACGAGGAATTTTATTTTTATGTTTTTTCACATTAAGTCCGTGGACTTGTGAAATAGTCAAAAGTAGTTTGTTGTTTTACATCCGAATGTTCTGACCCATTTTTTTGTTTTCAATTTTTTTAACACACATATAATACCTATTACCCGGAGCTTGCCAGCTTACTTCATCTGATTCAAAGAACTCTTTGACATTTTCTTCAACATCTTCAGGAATCATGTAACATCTTTTCTTTTTTTATTAATACAAGTCAATAATACCACTGAATGACTCACAACCTGACAAACATACCGCTTTCTTAAGAGTGCTTGTTGAAGCATATAAACCTATTATTTATTAGGTGTTTTCATTTTGTTTTGTTAATTCTTCTCCGGAGATTTCTTTTTGACGCAAATTCTGAATTCGTATTCTTGTTATTTCTCTTTTCTATTTTAGCATCTTTTCATTTTTAATCATTTTTTATCCTCTTGCTTTTCAATAAATTTCTATTCCCATTTTTCTCAAGAAATTCATTCCATTTGTCTGGATTTCCGTTCTTCAACTTTTCCTTGTTTTTTAGCGACTCCTCCAACTGAAGATGTAGGTACGATTTCAGTGTAAACAAAATTGAAAGGTATAATTTCCATTTATTTTCTCAATGGCAAATAGTATGAATTAGAAAGACCTGACTGAATAAATGATATGATTTCAGATGCATCCTAAAAATGATTTATTCTTTATGAAAAAATTAGTAATTAATAGTATAATCAATAATAAATAGTGGATAATTAACAATATTAATAATTAAATATAATTGCTGTAGATTAAAAGACTAAGAAATAATTTTATAAAAAAATTGAGAGGAGTGAGAAGAAATGAAAGTAAGAAAATTATATAAAGCTATTTTGAAAATATTTCAATTAGAATTTGTTAAATCGTAGATCATAGAATTACGTATTATTAAAAATTTGTCCAATGTATATAAATTGTTTGATTGGCATTTTGTCAACGGGATTTGAAATTTATAAATTCAATATTCCTCTCAATTTCTATGATGGAAATGAAAAGTATGATGTTGAAAATATATTAAAAGAATAATCATTAGTTATACGAGTGTTTAACATTTTATTACATGTACTGAATAGTATCTCTGTTATTCCTTTTTTTCTGTTTTGCTTATATTTCTAACTACAGATTATTTTTCTTTGCAGATTTTACCAGATACGCACAGCATTACGTGTATCACCTAAGCTTCCAGTCAAAGTGGAGGTTAATCTACCTAGAAATCAAAGTAAGATATAATTTTATCGATATATAATCGAATATACATTATTATCCATCATTTTTTAAAAACATTGTAACTAAAGGATTATTGAAGTCATTATTTTCAGAGTATTAATTTATTTTGTGTGTATTAGGGAGTGACCTTGTATTTCCGGCGTGTGTAGTCAATGGCACAGGAGTAAGCAAGACCTTTCAGATTCTCTATCGCAATGAAGAGGTGTTGTTGGATGATGTCATCATGTTCCGGGCTCATATTCTTGTTGATAGCCACAAGGTACTAATGTTTTACAATTCAACATATCTTCCTGTTAAATGACAATTCAGATAAATAGTTAATTATAGATAGTCCATTAGTTCGGTCTTGTCCATTAGTCTTGAACTACAATTAATTATTATTTAAAATCAAATTTGTCACAATAAATTTTTAAAAAATCATATTTCTCTTATGGAAGTTTCTTTTGAGTTATAACTTTTTTTCATGTATTAAGTCAAAATGTTCGTAAATTTGCATGTCCATTACCAAAATTTTAGATATTACATGAATGAAAGTTACATAACAAATTCTATTTTAAGTATTTATTTCTCCCTCTATTCAAGTAAGGTGTCGAAAAATTATTTCTCTAAGTTTTATGAGAAATTTTCGAGTATGAGAAAGAAATTAAAAATACAATGAGTACTTAATTATTTGTGTTATCAAATCAAAAAGTGTACTCTATTTTACTTTGATTACAGATTTTCCCCCGTTTTGTGCGTTTGATTTCAGATTGAAGATACACTGGAAAGAGCTGACTTCTCTCTTGCAGTGGAACTATGGTTCACAGATCAGAACTTTGGTCCTGATCAGCATAGTTCTATTGCCTGTGTGTCAAGTCGGACTTTGCAGCTCCACTTCTCCCCTACACGGGGGCTGCACTATCATCTTCCAGTCTTGTTTGACTATTTTCATCTTGCAGCAGTCACCCTCACTATCCATGCATCCCTTGTTGCCCTCCACCAGCCATATATTAAGTGAGTGAAGTTTGGTCATATATCAATCACTAAATTAATTTCCTTTTTTTACAATTACATTAAGAAAAAAACATTGCAGAATATTATATCATTACAGATACATTATTTTATTTTGAAGGCGCATAATACTTTGCGATGACTTCTTACAAAACGTGTATGGTGTTTAGGAGTGTTGAGACAATTTCAAAGATGACACACTTTCTCGGTCTTTTTTATGAGTGTGAATCTTAAATACCTCAATATACAACGCAGTGAAACCTACTCTTACGGCCACCTCCTATAAGCAGTCACTTCTGGGCCATTGTTTCGTGGAACCTTCAAATTTTCCCATACGACACCTGTACACACCTACACACACACTTACACTTTTTCAAGCACACTGGCCCCGGGGCCAACGACCAAGACTATTTTCTACAGTAACCCCATTATGTGTTCATCTCTAGCGAGTTTTAACTGTATTAGAATAAGAAGCGGATAAGTGTTGGAGATACTGTTGTGACAACGCGATCAGTCGCAATGAATCATTACTCAGAACAGTGATGTATTGAAATTCTTTATCTCACAGAGAGATTAATGTCTGTAACAAAGATGGTTTTAATAAATATCTCTACGATATAAACCGGAAGGGGTGGCTCACTACATCTGATGTCACTGCGGTGCCTGTGGCCGGGTGGTCCCAGGTTCGAGTCCCGACAGCGGCAAGATTTTCGACACTAGCTTTACAGCTAGGTCAAATTCAGTCGCTTTCTGGGGGAGAATACTAGAGGTCGGCTGCTCTGATCGGTAGTTGTCCGTGGTTACTTCAATCTCTACCAGGCGAATGCCGGAGCAGTTCCTTAACAAACAGGCCACGGACCGCGTGCGATCTTTCCTTCCTCCTCCTTCCCCTATCCTCATCCCTTACACACACTGGACTACCTATACACACTACCTACACACACTTACACTTACAATACCACACATGCCGGGAGACCGGTCGGGAGTTTTGAGCTTGTCCCAGTTGGGGCGGTGCCCCGCTTGTGGGAGACCCTGGTTGTGGGAAACCCAACTAGCTGACGGTAGATCGGCGCCGGATCTCGTCATCCAGCGGGGGAAGATCACCTCCTTCCGAGGAAAAGGGGCGGTGAACCCAGTAGTTGACGCGCCCGGAGTCACTGACAACCAATCTAAAATATAACAAAATGTACGCTTGTCCCATCCCACAGCAGTCTTTTGAAGCTTGCTAGTGCATCCCCTCAGTGAAAACTAGTAAACGACTGCGAAGCTGATCGGAAGGTCATTCGCGAACTCGAACATGAGACGGCCCTGCATGTGATTTGCATTTTGAAGACTAGTTAGCTTATGTGGTTTGGTAAGGACAGAAAGAATGAAACGAATGAAATGAATGAATGAAGGAATGGAATGAAGAAATGAATGAATGAAATGAAGGAATGGAATGAAGAAATGAATGAATGGAATGAAGGAATGAATGAATGGAATGAAGGAATGAATGAATGGAATGAAGGAATGAAATGGAATGAAAGATGAATGATGAATTAGGAATGAATGGAATGGAATGAAATGATGAATGAATGAATGGAATGAGAAATGAGAATAATGGAATAATGAGATGAATGGAATGAATGAATGGAATAATGAATGGAAGTGAAATATGAATGGAATGCAGAATGAATGCAATGAATGATGGAATGAATGAATGAATGAATAAATGGAATGAAAAATGGAATAATAAAGAATGAATAAAATGGAAGAATAAATGGAATGAAATAAATGGAATGAATAAATGGAATGAATAAATGGAATGAATAAATGGAATGAATAAATGAATGAATGAATGAAAAATGAATGAAATGAATGAAATGAAATGAAAATGAAAGAATGAAATGAATAAAATGACATGAAATGTGAATGAAATGAATTGAAATGAATGAAATAAAGAATGAAAATGAATAAATGAATGAAATGAATGAAATGAATGAAATGAATGAAATGAATAAATGAATGAAATGAATGAAATGAATAAATGAATGAAATGAAATGAATGATGATAATGAAATCGAATGGAAGTGAATGGAAATGAACGAAATGGGATGAGTGAAATGAATTAATAAATGAAGGAATGAAATAGGAAGATGATAATGGAAGAAATGATGGAATGGATGAAGGAATAAAATGAAAGGAATGAAAATGATGGAATGAAATGATGGAATGGAATGAAATGATGGAATGGAATGAAATGATGGAATGGAATGAAGGAATGAATGAAGGAATGAAATGATGGAATGGAATGGAATGCAATGATGGAATGAAATGATGGAATGGAATGGAATGCAATGATGGAATGGAATGGAATGCAATGATGGAATGAAATGATGGAATGGAATGAATGGAATGATGGAATGAACAAAAATTTGCAAGACTTTTTGTGTGAAAAATGAGTTAACTCAATTGCGTGAACAGATGCCATGTATTTTATTATTATAATTTTGTTCATTTTTAAGTTTGTTTTGTTGTTATGGCAGTTAAAATTATTTTAAGAAAAATATTCTTAATTTTATAACGATAAGCACATTTGGTCCAGATTTACAATTTCCATAACTTCATAACCTTATTTAGCGGCCACCTCCAACGGCCAACATGAGTGACCGCCTAATACATGTTTTATTATATCTGTATCTGTAACGTGATATTAATATAATCTGAGGACAAACTTTGTGAATAAACTGTGCTAATTGTAGTTGTAGTGTAGTATTATAGTAAAAACTCTATTCAAATATTTATGATGTAACAAGTGCAGAATGCTGAGATGTCAGACTAGCAAGTACAAGTATGTATAGTATTGTTTTCAAACTCTTATATTTTATTTAAGAGTTTGTCTTACGTCTTGATATCTCTTCTCTGAGACATGTATTATGTCATCATCTTTGAAGAATGGAAGAGAGAAAACCATTTCACAAAAATATTATTTTTACAGTTTGTCCTTTTAATATCTGCATTTTAATACATTTACTCATTAGCATGGCAAAATGAACTTAATTTATTTACATTGTTGTGTTAATTGATCTAGGAGAATAATGCGCATATATTATAATTATTAATTATTTACTTATTTCTTGAACAATACAGCCTTTATAGTTTTAAATGTTGTGTGGCCACATTGAAGCATGAAGCAAGAAAAATTTCATCAATATGATGAAATATGGCTACTATGATGCTAAAGGCATTAATAATGAGTTTCAAACAAAAAACGCATGTGATAGAGCTTCTTTATTTTCAGCATAGTGCCACACATTTTACACACACTAGAGGCACAACTGACCAAACTGTACTGTTAGTATGTGTTTTCATTCTGAAATTAAAGCATTACAGTTTTGAATTGAGAATGCTTGCTTGTCACACTCTCACTTTTAATATTAGATCACAACGAGAGTATAAAATTGAATGTAAAGAAGCACTTTTGTACCTACATTTACATGCGAAATTAATTAATATGCACTATTAAATGTATTGATGTAGAATTAAGTACACTTTCAAAAATACACATGTTCAATAGTAACATGATTCAATGTTCACTTCATTTGCATGGTGATATTTGTGTTGAAGTTGTTTTTGAAGAACTGAAGCCAGGGTCGGCTCAATCTTATAAAACAATGATATACCATACACATAGACATTCAATTCCAAAAGTTAAATGCTGGAAAGATGAGATAAACTTTGAAATGGGTTATTGAGTATTGCATGAAAGCTTTGGAATTTGTGTTCAAAATAACATCTTTCACTGTCTGGTTTCATTAAATTCAGTAACTACGACCATGTAATTGGTGCAACAAGGTAATTTTAAGAAATTTGAAACTTTAAACAGATTTATTAATTGAAAAGGACTGCGTAATTCATCTGATAATTAAGTTTGTAAATACCCATTTATAATAGATTCAGTAAGGCATCTTGCTACTGTCTTAAAAGCTAGATTGTAAATCACAGTTGAAGCTAAAGATTTTGCACCATTGAATAATCCAGGGAGACTGTCTCAACATGTCTGTAATTCATGCTAGATCCACTTTGGCAGCAAATCAATGGGTATCATATATTTTTGTCAGTTTATATGAGATGGACATTCAAAGCTAATGTTGGTCACACCACCTTGTAACACGAAGACGCTATTAATCCCCGTTGTCATACCGTAAAACCTCTTCATGAGGTAACTTAACAGTTATAATAAAAATGCGTGTGTTGTAAATGGTTTTCCTTAATTATTGAATGAAAGATAAGAAAATTAAAAGAAATTAATAGAATGGACATTTTTTCGTTTTTTTGTATTGATTCTACTGGAGCCGACCCTGTTTAATTTAATAATAAATTGCTCTTAAGTTGTAACATAAGGCTCTAGGTCAGAGAACACCAGCTGATTGTGTGCACAACTGTGCTTTTTTAAGTTAAAAAATGGTTAGTATGCTTAGTAGACGTAGACTTGCCTTCCCTCCAATCTCCTATTTTTCTAATCTGAACAATGGAAGCAAAATAGATATTGTCATAGCCTAATCCAGAGAAAGAAGAGTTGAAAAAATAACTTTTATTCACATAATAAAATACATTTTCCTGAAATAAACATTTGTTGATGTACATTATATTTGAGATACCACTCTGTATTACCTTCTTGTTGTTTTCCATGAGCAATTATCATTGGAATGTTTATTCTTTGTTGTGCAATGATTGCACCATTGTAATTGTGCAAGTATGGTGCTCATTATTTTCTGTGTTCCTTACCTTTCCTGGCCCTAATCCTCTACCAACTCAACAGCTTTTTTTCTCTTCTTGCTGCATGCTCAGGAAAAGCATTCTGCATTATGTGCAGAGCTGGTGAGTCCATTGAAATTAGCAGGCTTTTTTAGCTCAGGATGTTTTCTGTCCATGTATCATTTTCATCAAAGTAGCAGTGGAATTCTCAATATGAATAACAATTATAATTTGAAAAATTAATTGTTCCTATTATTCATTGGCATCATAATTGTATATAGAAAATACACATATGCACTCAAGAATTGCACTGCTGATCATTCATTTGCAATTTGATTGAATTTTTAATTTTATTTGCCAGAGTATGATCTTAAAATATATTTTCTTTTTTATTTAAATAGACATTCTGTTTTGCATGAGAGCAAATGTTTAAAATACATATTCATTTGACACAAAATATTCCCACCAACCTTTATTTTGAAAGTATTCATTTTACCATAACATATGCTTTCATCATTTGAATGTTACGTAGTATCGAAATTTTTTATAAATGTTAATCGTAGATATGTTGACATGTTGTTCATTAAACATCTATGTTAGGTCTATTATTGATTAATTATTATGAATTTGACCCGTTTGTAATTTTTGTGAAATGAACTTTCCATTATATTATCACCATGTAGGTAACTGATAAGTAATAAACAAAACAAAGTCTGCCGATGCCTGTGTTTTATAAACTATTATTAATACTTGGTTTCATTCTTTGTCTTGTTTAATACTGGTTTCCACCTTCAGTTCAGTATTTTTTATGTAGAGCATCTTGAGTTTTCAATGATATAATAATTTATGTTTTGGGGCATTTCATTGAAATAGTCAGATAACATTAATAATATTTCCACCATTAGTGTCAGAGGCAACAAAGTCTTTAATATTGTATGTAGGAGTAAGAGCCGGAATGCCTTTATTGTTTTACCCATTTGCTTTAAATGAGATGCAAGTCCTTCTTAAGATACTAACTTGAAGGATTTTTGAGTTTATGTTTCTTTCCTGTTTGTTTGCTACTTACAATTTAATGTAATTTATTATGAAGCTTAGATTTTCTAGAACATGTAAGTAGAGACATTCTGTTTTTCAGCACACCTCGCAGTGCAAAACCATGGTTGGGAGCTTCACAAAGACTCAACTTCCGACAACCCCAGTCCACTATGGAAACAGTATTTTTTGGAAATTTGGTAATAATTTACTTAAAAATATTTAATATCTAATTTTTGATGTTATTACATCATATTCATTTTAAAATCAAATGACACATGTTCGGTCAAAACTCACAATTTGCAATGTAAAGATATAATTAACACACAATTTGCAATGTAAAGATAAATTTGTTCTTTACCAATGAAACTGTTTCAATTTATATGAAAGAAAATATTTTAAAAATTAGATAAAATTAAGTCACTGGAATTACATTGAGCCTTGTGATTACTCTGTTACAACAGCAAAATAGCACAAAGTGTGTAAGCTCAAGTACCCGACTGGCTCATGCAAGACATGTTCATCAAGAAGTGTGCAGTATTCTTCTAGCTTCATACGAAACATTACAAGCACGTCTCCAAGAATATATGAAATTGCTTCCTTCATGGCAGCAATTGAAGCTTGAAACAGCAGATTGCTTCCAGCGTTTCAACAACCTCTCGGATTTAGCTAAGGTATGATGTACTACTTTGTTACTAGCTTCCTAAGGATTCCCTGCAAGCAATAAAATAACATGGGTATTTGAAGTCAAAATCTATTTTTGAAAACTAATTTATACTTTAGTAGTGTTCATAATGATAAAAATTATTATACTAAAACAAATGTTTTGTATTTTAATTTTCGTATTGTGGGTTGCTTATCTGAAACATTGATAATGTATCTTATATGTACTTATTCTATGTAATAAATTATTCTGACATCAAAAATGTCTTGAATAATCTGAAAATGTTAAGGTTTTTGCAAAACTTGTTTTCTTTTTAATGTACTATTTCATGTTTTCATTTAAACACATTAGTCTGCATAATACAAATTTAACCTCTTGTTTTTACCAAGTTATTTTTAATATTATTCATGTAACTGTTCTTTTAAAATTGCTTTTTAGCACTGAAAAGGATTTCCTAAATTTCTAATTACTTTCTAATATTTTTTCATATTTCTCTTCTAAAAATTAAACAGTCTCATTAGGCATTGGTGCATATTTAGTTTTATTTCTTCTCTTATAGCTCTACAATGTATAAATAAAAATATATGCTCAATATATAATCACCAAGGGTGGCTGGTTGGCTTCACATGATAAAATACATTTGCATTATTGCAATTTTTAATTTTAAATTGATGAAAATAAATATACTAGTCACTGTATAAGAATATAATAAAAATATTAGTTCTGATCACACTTAACTAATATTTTATCAAAATTCCTTCAGTTAAGAAAAGTTATTCATGTTCGAAATTTTATAAAAATGTTAACCTTGCTTCAGGCTTGTCGAAAACAATGACTAGGGACACTGTCAGCACGCGTGTTGCCACCAGGGACAAGGGCTTCGTAGAAAGCGTGCTGGGAAGTCTAGGTTTGTAGAAGGGGGCGGTGCTCTCGGTGTTTCCAGGCAGAGATTACTTATATCCCGTTTCTATAGTACTAATTACCGGTCAATGAGCGGTGCCTTTTCTCCGGACCACAGAGAACGTTCCTCGAAGTGCAGCAGAAATCGCATTTTCGTTGCGACGCTGCCGGCCGCCCGCAATAGGCAAAAAGGGGTGAGCAAAGGATCTGATGATCTTGGGGCCACAATGTCTTGATTCCAGTTCGTTAGGCTTAGTTTTACCGTGCGTGGCTCGTATTATTGCTAGGCCGCTTAATCATCAATTAACCAGACAACATATGCTCGATGATCGTAATCACTGATCAAAAGAATCTCGTCTCAGACAACGAATACTATTGCTCATTATTAGAAGGTCGCTTTAAATATAAAATATATAAATAGAATGAATAATGAAAGTTATTGCATTAAGCATAAAAAAGAGAATAAAGGCATGAAAGTAAAATTATTTCAACCCACTTGAGGGATGAGTTATTACCTGGATAACTTTGTTTTTTGTCAAAAAACTCGCCACTTCCGCTGCAGCAGTACAATAATTTGTCTTTACTACGCAAGTACGTAGTAAGTGGGAAAGTAAGAGGAGGATGAGAAGAGAAACAAGAAAAGAGGATGAACAAATGCTGAGTAGTCTGAACAAATGTGAATAAACTGATCACCCGATATTTCTGTTAAATGTTATCATAGTAACTCTTCCCTCAAGTAGGGTGAAGCAATTTTACTTCCCATTTCTTTATTCTCTTTGGTATGCTTAATACAATAACTTTTATTATTCATTCCACTTATATTATATTTTCTCTTTAAAGCGGCTTTCTAATATATATATATATATATATATATATATATATATATATATATATATATATATATATATATGTATATATGTATATATATGTATATATATGTATATATATGTATATATATGTATATATATGTATATATATGTATATATATATGTATATATATATGTATATATATGGGCTCTGGTGTTTGATTCCCCAAAATTGTTTAACGGCAAAAAGCGGTCTGGCCGGCAATCCGCCCCCCTTCTCCCCGTCTGTGATTAACGTTACGGCCTAAACTGTTCAGACAATTTTCTTCAAAATTTATATTATCCAGTAGATTTGGCCGAACTCAAGTCCGTGCGAATTTGAAACAGTTATTTTGATTTTAAGGTACTTTATGTTAAGCTATAACATTTTCAAAATATTCTCAAAAATGGTTCAAAATTTTGAGATTATTTTGTTTCTCGGATAGGTCAAAGGATCTTTAAAAAAATAATTACAGGACATTTTTGTTGAACTCTCTGAATTATCAAAAATTCCATAAGTTCAATTTTTTTCGCGTCTTCCTAATATTACAAGTTCTTCTATAGAGAGACTACAATCTATAGAGTTTTTTCTTGAGTGAATTCTTCAAAAAATCTTTAAACTAAGTTATGAATAATTTTTCGAAAATAGGAGCCGTCTTCACGGAAATTTGCGTGATATATAGGCAGTTTTTGACAATTATTTACGAAAAGAGGCTCAATTTTTTTATTAAATTGTTTTCTCGAATATAAATTTCTTTAATAAAGGTGTCACAGGCCCCATTTTTGGGAACACTGTATTTTTGAAAATTACAAAGAAATGACTTTGGAAAAAGTGTAATCTTGATCGTTAAAGATTTTCTTTCTTTGATGAAATCTATGCAAAAAAATGTTTTAAAAAATGTCATACAACTTTTTTTAAATACTTATAGTTTTTGCGTATTTTTTTCTTGAAGTAAAGGCAATTTAATTTTTTTTAATCTCAAAAAGATCATTTCTTTTAATTTAATTTTTCTTTGAATGGTGCGAGAACGCTTAAAATACGCCCCAGGTCTCAAATTGCAAAACAATGTTAGAAAATCTGTTCTGTTATAACACTGCTAGTTCCTTTATTTTTATTCTTCTTTGTTTTGTTACTTTTCTTCTTTTTCTTGTCTGGCTAGATTACTACTTTTGTCTTCCAGAATCTTATCACCTTCATTGATGCTAATTATATTTATTCTTCCGAGATTTAGGGGATACTTTTCACTTCCCGATTAATTTTGTAAATGGTCGTTCTACCCTGGTCTTTGCCTTCCTCGTTTTCTTTCGCTTGGTTAACTTAAATGTTATATCATGATTATTTATATCAACAGTCACAATGCCATTGCTTATTGATAATTATTAATACGGTTTATTATTAGTAAGGTTTTGAGGGAAAAGAAAGCGCTACAGAAATCTGTGATACATCTTTACCCCACCTTTGTTGATCCGTTCTACCCTTGAGTGCTTATGCTCTACGTGCTGGTCTGAATAGTGAAATGAAACTCAATTTGTTTTTATCTGTCCATGAACGTGTTGCACAGGCGTCATTCCTAATGTCCAATGCAAAACTTGAAGGGACAATCCAACGTCTGTCTTCCTGCCGGAAGAATTGCATTATTGCTGACCAGAAGTTCAAAAACTGAATACAGAGAGAAAAATGTTTGCTATAAAGATGTCATTTCGTGAATTTGTGTTTTGTTTGCTATAAAGATTTCATAAATTTGATCTCTTTCATTTTTAATCACTTCAAAATATACGAAAAGTGGTCGTTTTTAGTTATTTGGAGAGTAAAGAATGATAATTCTAGTTTTTAAAAGATTTTTGTTTACAATACCAATATTTTTGTGCTCTTGCGACTAAACTGTTGGTTGAAGAAAAAATCGCATCGGCAATAAATAAAGGTAATTTTATCTTCTTTTATTTCAGAAAACGGTATAAGTAATAACCATCTAGGGTGGGAAAACAGATGGCTTTTGAGATACTTTGAAAATAACAGAAAAAAAATAACATTGGTTAAAATCGTGTTTCTAGCCAAAATTCCTGTTGGCAAACTTGATAGTCATCTTTGGTGTACCAAGAAACATAGAAACCAAATATCAAACCTATGCCACAACTGAGGTTTTGGAGGCATACACTATAATTTTGATTTTCCTTTCTTTGATTGATCACACTTCTTACACAATAATGATCAATGTGAAGCATTTCAAATGCATCGCAGACAAGCCTTGCTGAACCAACAATAATAATAATAATAAAAATGCAGAGGTAATGTGTAGTGTGGCACTGGAAATTTGGTTATCTTTTCGAGATTTTAAAACGATCAAACAGTTTGGTTTTGGCATCTATATTAACATTAAAAAAGGATTATTTAGTTGAGTTTTTTGAGTAAGCTCATGTCTTCCCATTCTTGAAAGCAAACAGCCACCGGAAAATGTAATAACTTAATCGTACATGAATCCCAGATCCTGACATTTCAATTCTTTTTTTTAAATATTTCATGAATAGGAATTATTCACCAATGACAATGTTATATGTTTTGTGTAGAATTTGATTCTGTGTCAAGAACTTCATTACTATTCACAAGTTTATCGAGTAATTTTGAACAAGTTTAAAGTTATATTTCTGTCGTCTGTACTATAAGAAGATAATGAGACTTCCATAGCTTAGTATAAAACTAATATTTATTTAGGGTTTGAATAATTATTTCTTTGCCTTCTGTCAGAATTCATATTAAATTGCTTTCTTTAAATTCTGTGTTGTTGCACTTCATATTAATTTTCAGTAGATATTGTTTTATATGCCTCTATTAGCGCAGTTATTTTCCAAAGTTTTTTGTTCTAACATTGTTTGGAGAACCAAACCCTTTTCTTCAATCTGATTCTTGTGAAACCTGTAGTGTCATTTCTTTCCAAATCCATATTGTCTTCCGAAACCAAGGAGCTCTTCAGTTGACGCAATTGACAGTCGATAAATTGTGTAACCCTGTACATATTCTTTGCCTTAAGGAATGCCACAGGAACTTGCTGGCAACTGTGAACCACCGTTCCTCCAACAACCACCACTCCGACGCCCACTGGGACCGACTCAGGGTAAATCCTTCACTTGCCTTGCCTGCCCCATTTTAGTGTCTGCCTGCCCCTCTATAGGTTCCTCATTATGTCCTGCATGTTCTTCTACAACTTTTTCCAACTTAAGTATATTTGTTTAATTACATTAATGCTAGCTATTATGTCATGCTTGTAAAGTTCATAAAGTTAATAAAAAAACAATAATAAAATATTGTTTTTATTTTCTGAAACACTGAGTTTCTTCTGCTTACGTTTACATGTTATATCACAAAATGCATGGTATGACATTAAAGTGAAAAAGCCTTTTCAGGAACTGGTTTGACAAAATGCATGACATCTCATTTAGAATAAAATCGCATAATTCACTTGCAATTTGTCTTTAAAACGTCCTGTGGATGATTATCATTAGTGCAGGTATTCTTTTAGTTAAAAAAACTATACTCCCAAAAACCTTTGTGTTCTTAGAAGTGAACAATATTTTTTTCTATTACTTGGTAACTGGATATGCCTTGGTAAGTATTTTTGTTAGAGATTAATAAACTGGTAAATAAAGGAAAAACTTGTAATTTTTTGTGTCTTAAGACTTACAATGGTATTTTTGCCAATAAATTATTTGCTATTAATTGTTATTACTAGTTTTGAATGTTTTCTGTTTAATGCATTGTTTGACTAGGTCATACGCACTACTGGTGGAAATAATCGAGAGGACATTGTCAGGACATTTATTTATTAATATCAGGAACACCCCGTCACATTTCACTCAAATCCGCTACACCGCCCCGCCCCACCCCGCCATCCGCCCATCCGCTCCCATCCCGCCCCATCCGCCCCATCCCGCCATCCCGCCCACCACGCCCCACCCCGCTACGTTCCACATAAATAGCATCGCTCCGTCCTCTCTCTCTCTCCTCTCTCCACTTCTCACCACTCCGCGCTTTGTTCCCCGCTTCGCACCCCCCCCCCCCCCAAGCCGTTTCGATCCGCCACATCCCACTTTCTCCCGCCGCTCCACCCCGCCCCACCCGCTTGCAACGCGCTCCGCCGCCGCCCGACCCCGCTCCGCCCCGCTGTTCCCCGTCTAACCTCCTTAAGCCCCGTATCACCCCGCCCAGCTCCACTTCGCTCCCCTCTGCGACCCGCTCTTCCACGCCCCGCCCCAACTCGTTTCGGCAGCTGCGCCACGTTCCACCACGCCCCGCTCCGCTCGCCACGACATCGCTCCTCCATACCCCTCCCTTCCTCGCTTCGATCTTCCCGCCGTGCTTCGTCGCGCTCCGCCCCGCCGCCCCCGCGCCGCCACAACCCGTTCTGCCCCGCTTCGACCCGACCCGCCCAATCAAAATTAGTAACATTATGAATAATATCCGCCAAACGCGTCATCGTGATTGACCAAGAACAACTTCGTGTGTCCAGGAACACAAATCCGTTTTAACTCGCGTTGGATTCTTAACGTGGTGTGTCTCCAACAGTTTGCCAATTTTGTAATGCACTCAGCAGTCTATAGAAAATGTTGGTGGCTTGTCACATTCGCAATAAATGAAAGCCACTTGCGCGGAGCTGAAAATGGAGTTACCTCCATTTGTCTAAAAAGTGAAATTCTGCCGCTATTATAAAATAGTGCTTCCTTATTAAAGCATACTATGTAAAAAATTAAATTTATTCCAATTCTGGATCAAATATTGTGAGATTTAATCGGCTGAATAAATATACTGGATGCATTGTTTCCGGAATATTTATTGAAACGTGATCAGGAGGATTTCCGAGGGTGAATCATACACGAATCAGATAAATAAGTAACCGGACAACGAAGGGAAATAGCCAGTCTCTTGAATGAAAGTGAATCTTATGTGTATGTTTGTAATAGTGGTCCTGTATTTGTGTATTTATTGTGTTGCACAGAACGTTTGAACAACTGAAGCTATTGCCTCCAATTTATTTCGAGTAGCTTAGAAAAAAAAACATTAAATTACGTGCTTCAAAATGTTACCCCAAAATGTGTTGTTTTAGTTACGTTTTTTACTTCTTTATGCTTAGATTTGGCTTCGCTAAGCAAAACTAGGGAGGAACGGCGGGGGCAGAGAGAACTGGGCGGGCAGGGGTAACGGTTGGAGCTATTTAATAGATAATTTTGGCATGTAAATACCCATAACGCCGAGTTACTTCAGCCAATTTTCTATTGAAAAAGTAAAACTATACCAGACATTAAATGTTATTTTAATTCGTACCTCATTTATATAAATTGAAATGTCTGTTCTGTGATTTCAAATGTATTGCCTTTTGTACAATTTCATATGGTTTGTTCATAAACATATTACAATTGAATTTTTACATCATGTGAATTACCATAATCTTAACAACCGCAATCTTCAAAACGACAGAAAAAGTTATTGTGTACGAGATTTCTTATAACTTTCCTATCCGTTAAAGGAAAATAATCACTCTTTTAGTTTTTTTCTGGTGTTTCAAAAACGGTGAGGAAATCCTCCTAAGTGAATGTTGCTAAAACCTCATAAAATGACCTGCTAAATTTATTTTCATTCATTACGATGGCGATATCACGTTTTTTCACGGCGGACAATGTAGTTTCTGAATCTTGCCGGGAGTATGCAACAATGCATGCATCTGTTTTCATTAATCCGTAGCAATAATGATCGTGTGAAACAGGGCAGGGCGGGCCAAGGCGAGCCAGAACGATGTTGTTAGGGCAGTCAGTAGCGGAGGGAAAGGCCGGGACAGGATAGGCAGGTCAGGGCAGCGTAGGGCAGTTCAAGGGTAAGGCAAGGCGGACGGAGATACCAATATTCATTCCTTTTCCTCTATTGAATTGTGACTAATTCCCGGGGAAAAGGCGGAACTTCAGCTAGTCTTTTATGAATGCTACATTAGGAGTTCCTGATTTGTTCCATTGTTACAAAGATTATGAGAAAAATGCCCCATTATTTATAACGAAGTATTAAAATCTTTATTTAATACTTGTGCACATACCTATTTGAACTTAAAATAGAACAATATCTTTCATAAACCCACTTTTCTCGGACAAAACAAGGTTTTTAAAACAATCCAACAGTATTATCTTAACCAGTCCTTTGTTCTAGCCACTGTATTAAGTATTATGTGAAATTAAATATAAATGGCGTATTAGTCACTGTAGTTTATAGTAATTTATGGTACAAATGGATAAATACGGTTTTATTTATAAATGAAAATGAAGGCTCATGTGATAGCAGGAATCATGAGTGCTTAATCTCATGTATGACCTGCATTACATTATTTTATCCACAAACACTATTTAAACAAAAGAGAAACTGTTAAATGAAATAATTTAATTTTGTAAGTTATTGCTCAAAATAGAGCAAATCTTTTATTGTTTCAAAACTAGTGTTATCAGAGATACAAACAAACTGGCACATCTCAATTTTTGTAAATATAGTATTGGTAGTGCAACAAATTCTACAGCCGTGAATTAAAGTAAAACTATTTAACAAAGAATGAAACCTTCATTTATGTAGCTAAAAGTAGATAAATTAAATACATAAAAGTTTGAATGACAGACTATTTGATATTACAATTTTTTGTTGTTTGAACATTTGGTGCAATTTCATTTTGTCATTATTATCAATCTTGAATTATTAAAAACTGTTTTTCACAGGAGATCTTTGCGAGAAGAGCATGAATTAAATATGAACAAAGTTTGAATATTTTACAAGAATCTTTGAAAACGAATTGGACTATGAAATGTTTCTTTTTTTTTCTTTCAGCTTGTAGAAGTGGAAGAAGAATTTGTGGCTCTAGCAAACAGTGATATAGCTCAACTTTGTGCTGAAAACATTCTGCTGTGGCAACAGTTTCTTGAAGCGTTCACATGCAAAGATCCTGTACATCAACATCTTGCCAAACACCATCATCATTTAAGGGTCTGTATTTCTTAGCACTTGAGAGCTTTTTTTCCTCTTAGAGTTTGATATTTTTTGCAGATTCTAATTTTCTAAATATTCCTATGACATTCTTGTGACAATTCAGTTGCTGTGGAAGACCTCAACTTAACTACTGCAGATAAATGTTTGAAAGTTCAATTTTTTTAAATTGTAGGTATTTTCGTGTTTCTTGTGATTGTTATCCAAAAAACAAAAAAGAAAACTCAACATACCATAAACGCAGGTGGCTTTGTGCGACTTTGGGAAGATTTTAGTAAATAACATGTTTATTTTTCATGTAATTAACAACTTTGGTTTACAAAATTTTCAAACATGCTTTGTCTATTTTTGTGTGGTGATAATTATTTAAATAAATATCTTTGAACAAAAAATGTTACCTAAATTGGGCATATGGGATGGGATGACTTTAAGCAACTTCATTTATTGTGCATTGTTCATTGCTGGACAATGCGTGGCCGAGTTTCACCTCCTCTTCATGTTTGCTTTGTAGCATGGAATCAATAAAAGAGCTTTATTTAATGAATATTTTTTTCATACTACACCATTACAAATTATCCTACTGCTATGGATTGAGAAGATAGTGAATTGTGAGTGCTATTAACTGGATTAATCTGCATTAATGTACAATATGCAAGTAGCTGATGTTAAGGTAACATTTCTAGGTCTCTCAATTCATTCAAACCTCAGATGGAATGTGCATATAACAGAATTAAACCCTAAATGAAGTTAAATATGTTATGCAGCCATAATTCTTTCAAATTCTGTGAGACTTCAGCTTGTTGTGTTTATTTTGCAAATGTACATTACGGCCTGAGATATGGCATAATATTCTGGGGAAGCTCATCATGTTGTATCAAGACCTTTAGATTGCAAAAAAAAATTATTCGAATAATGAAAAAATGCCATTCACGTGATACCTACAAGTCTCTCTTCATTGAGCTTGGAATCGTGCCATCGTCATTATTATTTATTTAAGAATCTGTAATATTTGTCAAAACTGGCTTACTTAATGGTGGGAAAATATTTTCATGCAATACTGATATTTATAATTACAACATGCGTCATAGATATCACATTCATGCAGTGTCAGTATCAACAGCTCACCACTGAAAATCCAGATACAATACATGTACGTTACTTATCAATGCATTGTCACATGACATTAAACAATTGAAGTCTGTTCACAAATTTAAGTTAAAAATATAATATTTTCTGTTGCTTCTTCTATACAATTAGAGACTGTAGTGATCATCAAGAAATGTAATCTTTATGTTAGCAAAAGTGATATTAATGAATTAGTTTAAATTTGTATTGAATAATTTCTTTTAAAAAAGACCTTATATGCTTGTAACAAATAATGTACTTCAGCTTCTGGGTTAATGACCCCCATCGATCAGGTTTTTGTTCAGTTTCCCTGATCCATTGAACACATGCTGAGATGGCCCCTTGTTTTGCTTCGGGACGTAAATGTAGCTTCACTATGCGCACATTTTGTTGAACTCTCTTTTTGCTTGTTCTGGTAGGAGAACAAGCAGTTAGTAGGAGTAAGAGCAAGTTACCATTTTTATAGCAATGCAGGAAAATCAAATCTGCAGTTTGTTTTACCGTGGCAAATAAATTTTCTATAATTCTAGAACAAAAAGTCTAGTTTTACAAAATATGCACAACTTGCACTTTTTTAAATTTTACTGTTTTTTTCTTAACTTTTACCAATCTTTCAACTATTTATAATTAATATGATAGGAAGCGATTCTGGAACTCAAGAAAACGTGTGCAGATTCTCCCCCTTATGTCACATACAGTTTTTACTGCTTTTTTACTAAATAAATCCAAATATATTCGCTATCAATTCGCTAAATCCAAATCTATTTAGTAAATCTACAGTAGCGCTTAAAACACCATTTTTTTAAAAAACTGGTCCCAATTTTTCATAGAAAATTGCCATTTAGAATTAGGTTTTACTATTCTCTAATATTCTTAACTAAATAAATCTAAATCATTAATCATACAATTTCTCGTTTTCACAAGAAACTAAATTAATAATTTAACTAATTTAAAGAGAAGTGTCAGGATCTTGAAAATATCGTATTGAATATTCTAGAGCTACTAGTAGAAAGACACTTCACTTTTCATCCATTTATCTCTCAAATACAAACTAGCTGTGCTACAACAGCACACTTACTGGCGTTATTGGAAACAACTACTTAATATTAATGTTTTACATTTTTCGTGTTACTAACACCTCATTCATTATTTGAAAACGTCCAATTCAAAGAAAGCTCCTGTGATGCATATCTACATTCATTTCGATAGTCAGCAGCAACTATCATTTCTTACTTTGATAAATGAAACAAACGGGAATACATTTGAATGATTTAGTATTCGCAGCAAATTATACAGAGAGCAATGCACTGTTGCCAGCGCAGGGTTGTCGAAACCATATGCTTTCGCTTGGCGAATAATAATAATTCTTTGCAAAAATGCTTATTTCCATCTGTATTCAGATTATAACTTTTTTATTGGTTAGTCGTAGAATATCATACTCAGTTGATAAATAACTCTAATACTAATAAACTTATTAAAATACGAATATTCTGCGATTTGTAATATTAAGTTAATTTTTACCGCCTTTTTTATATGCCTTTGACACCATCTCAAACGAAGCGTAAGGAAAATAAAATTTGAAGGTAATAAGTTCGTTATATCGACCATGGACAAGAACACCCAAAAAATACATTAATTGAAAGTAAAATCTCTGTTTTTCTGTGTAAAAACAATTTGGCCCTTACCAGCCTTCTTAACAAGAGAGTTATGTAATGCTCCGCGAAAATGGAGAATTTTCTTCAGAAAAACTCTTATTAAAGGTACTAGTAACGAAAAAGTGGATAAATCCAGGCGATAAATTACACTCCAACACGTTGTGTAGTCATAATCCATGGTTTGTGAGTCGATACCGATTGATGGCATAATATCTGTTTGTCTGTGAACAACGCCAGCAACTAAACTGTTCTGCCAATTCTGTCCAAAATTGGTATTCCCCTATCGATCTGGTTGATGTCGTGGCCCCTTGAATATGAAATCGATATCTAAATTTTAGAGGGTACTTCACGTGAAACCCACTGGGATATTATCAAAATAAAAAAAAAAGTGCCTGCGATTTTGATTAAATTTTGTTGGTGGATATCTGAAGAATGTTTGAGAAAATGATGTAATATCATGGTTGGTTGAAAACTCTTTAGTTTTTGAAAATTGAAAAAAGTAAAAATTTTTTCAGCCTCTTTCTACAACTACAATTATGAAGATACTTTTTTTCCTTCGTGTCTTAGTGTTCATCAATAGCAGATGTTTAAATAAGGCTATGTTAAATTTTTCAAATTTATGAGTATTTATTGTGAAGTTGTGTGTCAAATATTGGCAATTTTTATTTTCTTTTAACCACTTTTTTCTTAAAAACTGTACATTTTTTTTTATTAAATTGGGAACTTAGCATAAAGGGCGCTTAAGAGAATGGTGGTCTATTGTTCATTGAAACGCCATATTTTGCAAATTTTTTTTTTAAAAAATTACAATTGGGTGTCTTTCTTCAGCTACAATTGTGTAGATACAATTTCGTTTCTCAATGAAACATGTTCATAAAAAGCAAATCTTTACATAAGGTCATGTTGAAGTTTTTGAAAAATATAGTATTTTTGTATAATTTCGCAACAAGTATAATAACCCGCCCGAATTGACTGCGCTTCGTTTCCGGCGTCTTGTAAATTCGTTTGTGAAAATACTTTTTTTTTCTTAATGTAATGTTTTTATCAAAAATAGATCTTCAAAGAAGGTCATGTTAATTTTTTTTAAAAATATGAGTATTTTTGGGTTAATTAGGCGACAAAATTAAATGTTCGCTGCGAATTTACTGCCCCTTGTGAACGATCCCGGACAGTCGGATGTTTCCTGTATTAGAACTTGTATATTATTTAATATTTATTGTTCGTTTCTCATATTCGACCTGTTGTTATACATTTACACATTAATCTTTTAGAAATTATTTAAATATTTTTTGAAATATATGAAATAAAAATTGCTAGCTTTCAGGGAATATCAAAAATGCAGGAAATGCAAAATGGAATTTCGCGTCGCGCTTGCAAAGTCTTGTGAAGTCATCTCATTGTTGTGAGATGATTTAGCACTATAAAAAGAAGTTGTAATTGTGAAATTTGTGTTGATGTTTGCTTGAAAATATTTACGAAAGGGGCTCGAAGTTACCACAAGATTATGGTATTTCATACCTTTCAAAGTACTATTTCTCATTTTTCCGTCCCGAGCCAAAAATAAATAATTTAATATATTTTAAACTAGATAGGAAAGGTTAATTTGTCCTATTGATCCTGAAGTACAGTGTTGTTTAATCCAAATGTTAATGAAAATCCATAACATTGTGAAAGAAAGGTTAATTATTTAATCAAGAAAAATATTTTTATATTTTTAATAATTTTAATTTTGTTTTTTATTCTATAAAACATTTCTGAAATATTGTACCCGAAATTACAGAATGGTTCAGAGTAAATATTAAGACATTTTAAGGCATTTAGGCGGGTGAACATAACCTTTCCCGATAAACAAGTGTTGGGGAATTTTGTGTAACGAAGTTATTCATATGAAATGTTTGACTTTGCGCCCGATCGGTAGGCAACCCATTCGGCATTGAAGCCTGGAGGGTGTTCTCCACCAACCTCCGCCGCGTCATCGGCCACCAGCCTTGTGACGAGCTTACATTTAGCTGCCATTCTCATTGCAAGTCAGTCTTGCGATAACGCTTTTTCTCTCAGTCCACCGCTCGAGTCTCATCGATAGCGGATTCTAGATAGCTGGATCAAATTCAGCAAGCATTCTGGACAAGAATTCTAGCAACCGGGCACCTGAGAATCGATAGTTTTTCATAGTTTCTCCAATCAGTACCATGCGAATGGCGAAACGGTGCCTTTAAAATGGCCACAGGCCGCGTGCGAACTTTCCTTCTTAATCCTTTCCAAACTCACTGATTGAATTGGCTGAAAGCCAGCATTGTCGCGGTCTTTGCGGCTTCTGTGAACGAAAGGTTTTAGGATTCCGAGTCCCGTTTGTTGGTGGCGGATTTTCGACGTTAGCTAAATAGCTAGATAGAATTCAACGTCTGGAGGAGGAATCTAGTGGTTGGCTGTTTTTATCGGTATCGATACCAGGCGAGTGCCGGAGCAGAACTCGCAAACGGGCCATGGACCACGCTTGATCACTCTTTTCTCATCCTTGTCCTAACGTCTCCCCTTAGACAAATACTAAGGACTTACATCTATAATACTTACGTATACCACACGTGTCGGGAAAAAAGTTGGAATCTTAGAGCTTGTCATGGCTTCTCCGACGTCATGGCGTCATGGATAAGAAGCGTTCACTACACTAATTGACTAACGGTAGTTCACGTGCCCGCAGACGTCACTAATTTTTTCCGTCCCTGTTATGAACGTCCAGGCGCGAAGGACTCGTGGGGTAAAGGCCGAAGTTCGATCCCCAAACAACACATGTAGAATTTTTGGTGGGCAAAGCGAGCTCTCGAAGGATTTGCCTGATGTTCTCTCGTTTCCCATGCCTTTCATTTTCGCCATTGCTTCATCATCATTAAGCTAGTTAAACTTACTCATCAACTCTTCACTCGTGAATCTCAATAACCGTAGCTGTTGAAAGACCCCCCCCCATACCCAGTTAATTAATAAATGAAGAAAGAAAGAGAGAAGGAACGGACAGAAGAGAGTTTGCGAATTGTGCAGACGGTGAATGAGATGCCTGAGGGCAGTTGCATATCTTCCAAATCTTCGGGCTTGAGATTATTTGTAGGATCTCCTCATTGATGTCCGTATTATCGTGATCTTGCCTAACATCAGAATAGTTTTACAAATGTTTCCAGAGAATTCTAAACTATTTGGTACTTTCATAGAATTCAATAATTGCATCTAAGTTAATTTGCAAGAGTGTCTTGCTCTGGTTGTGTTTTGAATGAAACACCTACACATGACTATCTTCAACCCAACTGGCTAAAAATCCTTTACATCTAAGAATCTATTCTAATAAAAATTCCCTTCGGACACAGAGACTATTTTAATTTCAATTACCTAATACATATTATAACTCAAATCAAAGTGATACCTTTGACTTCATACTTCATGCTATACAAAGCTGTCAAAATTAATTATAAGTCATCTGCTTCCATATCATTGAGCTATTACCCCAGTCTGAACTGAAATAATGTTCGTACCGTTCCGTATGCTGTGTACGTTCTATTCGGTGGCTAGTGAAAGAGTGATTATTTCAATATTGTCACAGACCCTTGCCTTCCAATGCCACCATCACATTTCCTGCATGTAATGCCCTTGGGGTCCTATTCCTCAAATGAATAGCATTCTGTCATCAAGGAATGGATATGGAATATTATAACTTGTTTATTGGTCGTCATAACTACATATATTCCTTGGCTCTAAGCATCCTGTATGGGAACATTTACGTTTATAATGCTTGATGCCATTTTTCCTGTTCAAAATATAACCAGGGTTTTCTGGTTTACCACAATACATTTGTAAGTGTCCATGGGTATGTAACAAAAGATAATGTACGTAACTCATACAAAATTGTCTTTGGCATACTCATTTCTAAATACCTCTTCTCTTATCATCACCTTGTCCGTCAGCATTTCATTCATATGATATAGACATGGTTGGCATGATCCGCAACCTAAAAAAAACCATCCGTTTTTTAAATAAAACTCATTACAAAAAAACAATAAAACCCAGGAAATAACCCACCTGAAAATATGAAATATTCTATTCAAATATAAATATTACAATTTTATTTCCAAAATATTGTTACTTAGGAATTTAATATTGTATTATACATCTTTCAATTATAAATTGTAAGCTTTTTGATCTACAACATGGTCTCTTAATGAACATTTTAAAAATCTAATTCTTGATGAAAAATAGGATGGGTTGGGTTATTTAAAAAAACAACGTTTTTTTCCAATCCTGTCCATAGACCTACTCTACTAATCACATAAGAAAACTATTTTATTTCATTACTTACTTATATACTTATACTTTTTTATAAAAATTGCCTCATTTGAAGGACTAAAATTGAAAGATAAATTGCATTAAGAAAAAGTCTCTTGCTTTACTATTGGCGGAGTAAGACAGGTTTGAAAATAAATTTCAACTTTTGAAATTTTCAAGATTTTACTTTAATTAAAATCAAAGCAGCACAATATTTATAAATTCACTTTTTTTTATTTGGCAAAAAATTTAAAGAAAGCATTGCATCCATTTTCTTGGAAATTTTGATCGTATCACTAAAAATGCTTTGTGTAAAGAATCTCTAAAAGTTAAAATATCCTTAAAATCTCCAGCTCTGTGTGAATAGATATTACTGCAGACGTTTTGTCTACTTAAATCAAAAATTTCTAATTTGACAGAGAAGCTTCTAATTTGACATACATCTATCATCCATCAAGCCAGACATCCTGATATTTAGGTAGAAAATTGTGTGGGCCTTGTGACCTGCACCAATGTTAATTAATTTGGCTCTGTCTTAATCCTGACACATGTTAAAAGTTACAGATCAAAAGAACTTTAAACACAGATTTTAGGAGCGAGAATTTGAAATCATATTTTGGTGATTCAATACTTTTCCTTACTGCAGTATAGGAAGAAAAAAAAAGGGGGGGGGGGGGAAATTCAGTTCTGAAAATGATTGCTCTGCACATTGAAAAGTTTTTGAGCAAATAAACAAAAAGATATCTGAATAATACTAATCTTGTTCTTGTTAATACAAGAATTTATAAACACCAGTTAACTATTTAGTTCATATTTCTGGTACTGTATTGTGACAATTAAAATCTTATTTAACTTTTTTCTTTCCAGGTTAAACGTTTTGCAGAAGCATTCTTTGTTTTGGATAACCCTCGACAATCAGCAGCTGGTTGTTATGATGCAAATTATCAAAATTATTTAGCTGTATCAGAAATGGTTCGGCGGTCTCGATACTTGGCTTCTTTACCTCCACTTCCTGTTCAGTGTATAGAATTGGATGGAGATCTTACCACATTACCAATTATATTTGAAGACCAATATCAAGATATGGCTGAATTTGCAAGAAGAAGAAGTGTAGCAGGGCGAAAAGCTGGAAGTGGTAAGCATCAGGATTTATCTTTTGTTCAAAATAAATTTATGGTGCTACAGAATTGCATGTACTAGTTTCTAATTAAAGTTCACAAACTGTACAGAAAATGTTGTATAATCCATAATTTAGAGAACATGATATTGGATAATTTTATTAAAATTTTAATGGATTAGTTTTAGTTGTGATAAAATTTATATTTCAAAAGTTCAATTTTGTAATAAAATACCAACATTTTTACGAGTTTTCTTAATTTTTCCCCTTTAATATTTTCATTGAGATGAGGCTCTTAGAATATCATAGAAAAGCAAAGCCTGTTTTATTACGAATTTTTTTGAGAAAAAACTTGAAGCAATTTTTTGGAATATTATGTGTGAGCACTTTTGAAAATTAACTGTTTTGATATTGCTTGTATTAAAACTTTTTTTGTTTGCAACTTGCTTGTTGATATTTCAACAAGCTTCACAAGAAGTTACAAAGAACTTCTCTGCTCACATATTCAATAAAACAAAAATGTAATGAATTGCAAACGAGAGGCCAAAAAAAAAAGTATAGTTTTGAAAATTTAAGTTTTCATGAAAATGGCACTTGAATTCAAAATTGTATTGTTGAGGGGGATTCCAATAAATTTCCACTCTAAGTGAGCTTTTAAGTAGTAAGTAGTGGCATTAAAGTGGTCACTGTATGAAAATCTTTATTTCAGTCAGTTTTCACTTTTGAATTGTAAACTATTGTATTTTATTAACATACTTGAAAGTGTAAGGCTGCAAATTAAAACATATGTACCTCATTTTCAATTAATTTAAAATATTCCTTAAATGTATATAATCTTTCTCAAATTTTATAACTTTCATATGCAATCAAAACTTAAACAACTCATAATTTATTTTAATAAACATATTTTTCATAAATTCTGTAACCGAGTGTTTATTCAAAAGAATCAAATATGTTTAACCATTATTAGTGATAATAATAAATATATTCAATTATTTCTGTATCTCTAAAATTATGAACATGTTTTTTCAGATCCTTTTCTAAGCAGTGCAGCTGATACAACAATTGAAGTTAGTCGAGCCCAACTTCCTGCACAGGAAGACTGCAGTTGTGGTATTGCTGCCATTCTTGAGTCACGCTCACATAAGCTCCCATCGGTCACACGAACCACAGCACCTGCCAAGCCCATCACTCCACCCAGCTCCATTCCCATGTCTCTTGGTGGGTACACGAAGATGTTTGCCACTTTTGCCATTCTGTCATACACAAGGAATGTCTAATGATTTTCCTGTCTTTCATTTTCTTTTACTCTGTTTTAAAAAACATTCGAAGATATTTGTGGAAGCTTGTGTCTGTTATAATTTTTGTCTTTGAGCACAATGTTTTGTGTTCTCAGTATTTTAGGTTATTACAAAATTTATCATTATTGTTTCAATTGTATTGTGGTAGAAATCTGAACTCACAAGGGGCATGATCATGAAGATATGGCCATCGTAAGTCAGCAAGTGTAAAATGAAAAAAAGGTAAAACAAGAATAATGTTTGATGAACATGATAAAAAAATATAATTTGTTTGCAATTACATTCTCTATCTGTGTGGCCAGATCTTTATCCCACTCTTCCTTTTCTCTTTAGGTTTACTGCTTTTCAAAAAAGCATGCATATTCGCATATTTGGTAATTTTTTCATTTTAATTTTTTAAAATTTATTTGCAGAACTTTCATTTTGAGAACTTTTTTTTTTTTGTTTTAGTCTTTTATTTCGTTAGTATTTTTGCTGTAGTGTTTGGTAGTTAACAAAATATATATTTATGCATTATTGTTTCATAGTTTTAGATTCACATATTCGTATTATTATATTGTTGCTGCTTTACTGATTAGGCGAAGAGGCAAAAATAATTAGAATGTTAAGTAATGTTTATTGTGCATGCATATCTGAATAAAATATTCATATGTTCTGTAGGTTTGCTTGGTGTTAACGAGAAGCATATTATGCATCCTGGAGATGTGCTGAAAGCCACTCTAACTCTGGGACCACATGCCGGCCGACACCATGCACGGTCTCCAGCATCAGCCTCTGGCACCATGACATTGCACAGGGGTGGAATTACTGACAGTGAGCTAAGGAAATCCTCATTGCCTGCACGCCACAGCAAATCCCTTGATCAACTGCGCACAACGGGTAGCACCACTAACACTGGCACCGGTCCTCCTTTTGTCTCCAGTAAACCAACTCTTATCCCTGAATCACTGCCACCTCGCAGACCGAATGAACCACATTTGGTTCAACATCCCACCTCTTCATCTTCAGCCCCTAACCCATCACTTGACATTCCACATATCCTAAACATAGCACGGTCATCCTCAACTCAGATTCGGCGTGAGAAAAGTGTGGATTGCCTTAAACAGCCTACTTACACTCCATTGGTGCCACCTCAGCCTGTCACTGCAACATTACCTCTTGGACCACCATTGCTTCCACATCCCCTTCGGCATAATTTGAAGGAGAAATTAAAAAATAATTTGAGACTTGAACTAAAAGTTACCAATGGTAATGGTACTGGTACATCTCCTTCAACAGACTCCGGAGATTCACTAGCTGTTGGATATCGGCGACTGGAGCAGAGCGCTAGTGTTCCTTTCAATCTCAGTGAGGCAACAAATGGTGGAGGAACAACACCTACAGCAATGAAGCACTCGCAGAGTACCATGTCTATGCCAAGTGTGGCAGTTCTGCAGCGAGCATGCCAGAGCGGAGAGAGCGTGGAAGCTCTGTTGGGTGGAGAGCCATTCCCAACAGCAGCCAACAGCAGTGAGTCCATGCCCAATTTAGTAGGTCCTCTTTCACCCCCTGTTTTGGCTGTCTCCCTACCAACCCCGATTGTTCCTGAAGATGTGTTGGTGGATACAACAAAGCAGACCAAATCCCCAGCAGCTGCCCTTGGACCTACTCAACTTAGCAAACTAGAAGTAGGTCTTTTTAGCTCAGCAGACCCTGCTCTCATATCTGTTGAATCAAGCCTTGTGGAGCCAGTAACTGTGGCCACTACTGTCACAATAAAGACTAAATCTCAATCCCCTGGGAAATCTCCTGGTACCTTGTCTTCCCCACCTTCATCATCCCTCTCTGATATTACCTCAGAACAAAGTGGCTGGGTATCTAATTCCAGTCGTCGAACTTCAGGTGACATGTCCAGTGGACAGCTAAGTCCAGATGGGAGCGACTTTGGAGGTATGAAACTACGGACTGATCGCCATCCCACTTCATCAGCTGCAGCAAAACATCAGAGAATGATGAATGGAGAACAGTTACGTGCTAAACTACAGAAATTAGTTGAACCTCCAGAACCTCCTCCAGTCATAGATCACCCCTATGAAGAACTTCGTTTGCCTCCACCAAAACAATTCAGAGATGTTCCACTACCTCCGGAACCATTCAGGGATCCTCCTCTACCTCCACCTCGACCTACATCAAATATCATTAAACCCAAGTCTAAAGTGTCACCTCCTTTGCCAATTGACAATCTTTTATATCATGTATATGAGACTGTAAAAGAAGTAGAACGTAAACCAATAGCACATCGTGAAACACGAGAGAAACCTGAAAGACATGAAAAATCCGAAAAACTTGAAAATAATGAAAAACATATAAAACATGAAAAGCATGAAAAGCATGAAAAACATGACAAACATGAAAAACATGAAAAACATGAAAAACACGAAAGGCATGAAAAGCATGAAAAACATTTTAAGGAAAAAGACAGAGATAAAGATAGGGAGAAAGAAAATAAACCACCTCAGATACAAATACCTCCAAAATTAGAATTGGATTCAGTCAAGAAAACTTCTCCCAAGTGAGTGTGATAAGTTCATATTGAAAAATAATACCAAGTATTTATCTTTTTTATTGTTATTTGTGAATGTATTTTGTAGGGTACCAGAAAGACAGTGTGTTTGCCCTAGTACATCAACTGCAACTACAACATTGACGACTGCAACAACTACTCCTTCAGCTACAGACCGTGACATGTCTTGTGAATGTTACACAAATAAAGATACTGAGGAAAGGTTACGACAGAAATTAGTATCTTCTGTTGGGGATGAAACATTGAATTTCATTAAGTCTAAAGAGGACTTCAAGCGCCAGATGAATTTCAGTGGAATGATTTACAGGTAGAAAAAATATTCCTTAATTAGAATAATTATTACTAAAATATTATTACTGGTTTGAATACATGTTACTGAGAATGACAATTATACTTTCTCCTTTCAGCGACTTTCCAACTCTTGCTTCAACACTGCCTTACTTCCACATAAGTGATGAGTATCGAATATTTTCTCCTGACGGTTTGCATCTTATTGTGTGTGTGCATGGACTGGATGGCAATTCAGCTGACCTGCGTCTTATTAAGACATATTTAGAGCTTGGACTTCCAGGAGCAAATCTTGAATTTCTTATGTCTGAGAGAAATCAGGTACAGGTCTCTGGTCTACCTCAATTTTCCTGTTGCTCCCATTATATTTTCTAATTTGCTTTTGTACAAGTAATGTATTTGATGTTGTGCGCATGGTAAATGAAATGTATTGCTTCAATTCAAATAAAATTAAATTTTATTTTTCTTCTTCAAATTATTTGTGTTTCTATTGAGAAAAAAATTGCGTTTTCTGAAATTGTATTTTAATTTTATTTATTTTATAACTGTAGCATGTGTAAGAAATTTATTTCATGAACTTTTAGCTGATACAAAATTTGACACATTGAGAACGTCCTTTGCATGCCTTTATAAATTTTATTTTTTTCTGAGTTGTACTGCTTGTCTTTTGAAAGCTTCCTTGGTTTTACTTTTGCTTTTTTATATGATCTATTGAAGCTTGTTTTGTATCTCTTACAGGGTGACACCTTCTCAGATTTTGACACAATGACTGATAAATTAGTAGCAGAAATTCTATATCACATGGAAGCATGTGGATTGAACCCCACTAAAATTAGTTTTATTGGTCATTCTCTGGGAAATATCATCATTCGATCTGCGATAACTCGGCCCCAGATGAAACATTTGCTTCCTCGACTGCACACCTTCCTGTCACTATCAGGACCGCACTTGGGAACATTGTACAATAATAGTGGGTTAGTGAATATGGGTAAGAACTGCTACAAAATATTTATTTTCTTATTTTCAGGTATAATTCATCGCAAACAATAATTTTCACTAAAGCGTTCATTAATTCTAAAGAGCCAAACAATGTCTCATTCATTTCCATTGTGAAATAAAAACAGAATGAGTGAAATATATAAATACTCATTGTAATTGCTCAAGCAGAGAAAAACTTTGATTATTTTAACGAGATTGAACATGAAAAGAAATAAACATATTGTCACTTTTTGATATTCATAAATTGAATTGTACAGAGCATTCAAAAAGTCTTTCCACAGTGGTTGCCTCCACATTCCTCCATCCTTTTCCGGAAATGGCAACATTGCTGACTTAATCAGGGCAACAGTGTGCGACTGTTATTATCAGAAGCCCACTCACTGCAAAGATGCAGTAGTTGAAATAAAATTATGTGATCATATCTTCGTATCCAAGTGACACATTCAGTTTGACTATGTACAAGATGGTTGTTGACTCAAATAATAACTGTTTCATTGCTGATACTGGAAGAACATGTATTTTTGGTTGAACATTGTTGTTTTGAACAAATAATAAGTACGTGAATGATTAATAATTACACACATAATTTCAAAAGGGCTATGGCCGCCAAGACCACTAAATCTCACACTTGATTTCTTTTTCTGGGGAGTAGCTAAAAGAAATGTATTCAAAACTCATCCCAAGATCATTGAGGAATTAAGACTCAATACCTGTGTATGTAATGTTGTTATCTCAAGAAACTTTAAAAAAGTTGTCTATAATAAAGTATAAAGGGTATTTATTGCTCTACCTTCAGAATTCTGGTAAACATTTTGAACACATGATGTAATAACATAATTATAGAAAGTAAAAAACACTATATCAAATGCTTTTTATTTTAGTGTCTGTGTTTTTCCCCCCTCGCTGCATTTCTAGTTTCACCTCATGACCCTTTGTTGCTATTGCGTAACAGTCCCGGGGGAAGGCACAATTGCTGTTCAGCCCGTGATTATGCCATTTTCACGTAAAGGATGGTGGAGTGGGAGAGACAGCTGCTGAAGAGAGACTGCTTGAATGCTCTGTCGAATTTATAACTTAGTATGTCTTATCTAATTTTTTAAAAAAATTTTTTTTTTTCAAAATTAATGAAATAAACTTCATTATTTTTAATTTACATAGGAATAAATAAAAGAACAGTTGAAGGCTCGAACATTAAAATTAATTATTTTTCTCTTAGCGCTAATGGATGAAAGCAAAACATCATACTATTATAAATAAGTTTTCATTAATTAGATATTTTTATTTAAGTTTCAGTTTTAGATAGCAAAACTCTTCAGTTTCATTTTGTGTTTGGCCCATCTTTTTATTAAATGCTTTTTAAATGAATCCTCCTCCCCTCCTCCTCCTCTTCTTCCTCCTCATCCTCCCCTAATTCCTCCTTCTGTTCTCCTTCCTCCTGCTCTTCCTTCTCTTCTTCCTCCTCCTCCTCCTATTCATCCTTTTCTTTCTTCCTCTTCATCTTCCTCTTCCCCTCTCTCTCTCTCTCTTCCTCATCTTCTTCTTCGTTCGCTTCTTCCTATTCCTCATTCTCTTTGTCCATGACCTTCTCCCCTCCTCTTCTTTCTCCTTCTGCCTTCCTGCTCCTCCTCCTTCGTTCTGAAGATTGAGAAGCCAACCTCTTATTCAGATATCTTTTGAATATTACCTAATAATTTCATACAAGTCCAATTACAAATATATTTTAAAGAAAAAATGATAATATTGTCATTGTCTTCACTTTTGAAACAGCTTTTAATGATTTGGGCTATAGATAGTTTCAATTGAATGTCATGGTTAAAAGTATTTCAGTTTCTGGTCAATTATCATTTAATATATGTATTTTTTTTTCAGCAATACACTATTATTGCTTTAGTTTTTATTTTCAATGATAAATGCTTAAGTTTTTTTAATTTCAATGGGTACATTTTTTTAAATACGATTATTGTTAAGATTTTCTCTAATGTGTAATCTTCACCTTGGCTGTAGAGCCAAGTAATAAAAACTGTAATAACAATGAATTTATATAGAACATAATGTAAAATGTATTGCTTATTTTTATGTCGAAATCCTTCGAGACATGTATACTACCTTAGTTAATTATCATAAACAAAATAATAAGCATTTTTCAGAAAATAACATAGGTCATACAGAAATTAAGTTTCCCTATTTTTCTCTGTACTAACCAAATGGTTTAAACCAATGTGGAAATTTCCATCATGTCCTTCATTGTAACACACCCAATTAGATGATGGCGTCACAGCTGACGAACTGTCAACTTGACTTTCGGCCGTCTTACTTTACCTTCTGGCTAGCTCAGATGGCAGCGGGCCACCTGCAATTGAGTGAGATGGATAGACATAGTTTAAGAATGATAGAAGTTATTGAATGGTGTAAAATTTAAAGTTTAATGACTCAAAATAAACAAGCATGACAAGAAGTTAGTTTCTACCTGAGCTCAATTTCCCCTGAACAAAACTTATTCTAGTCTACATCTAACACACAAGAAAGTCTCAAGGCTATGCGTACAGAAAATTGGTCTGCCATTTGCACTTTATTCTAGCCAATGCGCGGCTGAGAATCGTTGCCCAAATTACACAAAAAAAATTTTAGCAAGAGTCCATAGTTTTTCAATATCACTGAAGAGCCTAACTGGAGCCATTGCCAGGCTCTGCGATGACATCTCCCGTGTTTGTTGTTGTGGAGGTCATTCGTCCCCATCCAGCTGTTACGTCCTTTCACTGTGCGTCCCGACCGTCTGAAAAGACGGGCAGATGCCACGGAGTCTCAGGGGCTAGGCGAAGACTCGCAGGTAGCGGGAGGCCGACGGGCCGACTCGCGACCCATTCCACAGTCATGTATCGCCATTATGTATCGCAGTCGCGTCTGTATCTTCCTCAGCTCTCACTTTCAGATGCGATGCAGCAGGCGCTCGTAATTCAGTCCATTTAGGTAACGGTGACAAATTTTTCGTAATACAAGTCGAAACTTTACGGAATTGTGAAGTTCCGGAAGCTGCGTAGCGTAATTTCGAAAATGCAGTTAGTGTCCTTCATATTTTCAAATTACGCAAGCAAATGTGGGTGAAACTTTACCGCTCATCGCTTCTGAAGGGCGGTTTGACAAAGAGTTAAAGAGCGCATCAGCGTTCAAAAATGAAGGAAAGTTCCCGGCGGTTTAACAAGAAATCAAGTGCGGGTGCGGGCGGTGGTCTGATAAGAAGTGCCTGGCCTGTTGTCTGACAAGAAATCTCCGCCGTCTCGGTTATCCCCTCCTTTCACTCCCGAAAGTTCTCGAAGATTCCAAGACTTTTGATAAAACCGCTGCTCATTGGCTTTAAGGTTATTGCGGTGAGGAGGAATTACGGCCAATTGCCGGACGCGTGTTAAGCGACCCGGATGGAAAGTTACAGTATCTCCTTGTCACTCTGTTAACAAAATGCACGTGCATTGCAGTGCGTCGCGTCGTCGGTGGCCCGAGATTTTCCGTAACTTAATAATGACTAGATCGACGGGTGGGCGAGGTCGACAGGGTGGGTCGTCATTTTCCCGGCAAATGAGCAAGGGGCCGGGGATCGCAAAGCACCCTTCCAGCTGCAGTCGTCATCAAAGAGATGGTTCAGCGGAGGGTGACAGATCGAGGCCTCTTGGCGCCGAACGCGACCAGATGCCCAAGTCCATCACTTCCACGTCGTATTTTGTAAGAAAGAAGTTGGAAGTTTAATAATTATTTCATTATCAAAACGCCACTAACGGATGTCGGGTTTTACTCTTAAGTATTACTGGCGATGAAAATTGATAGCCGTTTCATTTTTCGTTGTAAAAACAGAACGGAGTTTATAAGCGGGCACGTCAGGCTTTCAAGTCGTGGCTCCATGGCAGATGGGCGAACGCGGAGGAGTCGCCTGCCATTGAAGGCCAAGAACTGCCGTTGTACTCAAAAGAAAGTTCCTTCAGTATCGACTTAAGTTTAAATCAGGGATTCCCAACCTTTTTCTTTCATCGATCGCTTTATATGAATCTTCATACCCCCTAACGTTTTCTCTATAATATTCAAAATCCAAAATTGTTACACAAAGAATTGCACATAAAGGCCTTAAAGAGAACAACTTCGTATCACAATATTCTCGAAAATACTTCAGTTTTTCATAATTAAAGATGCCTTCGCTATTGAGAAGCTGAGTGTCATTGAAATTCAGTGATTACAAAATGTTGAGTGTTTTTTTAAGAACTGGCCTGACATTTCTTTGGTGCATTTTGTGAAAAGTACTTTCTTGCGCGATAGTATCGTGGATGCGTAGTTATAATTTCTTGAGTTTTCTAAACATCCTATTTGGTAAGGATGAATTACATACAAGAGAAGAGGAGAGAATTTGTAATGTATTATTGTACGTTTTGTTGCTTATTATCAGAAATCAATTAATTTTATTGTTTTTGTAATCAATGAGATCCTGATCATAAGCCGGTACATATTTGGCTATTGACCCCCAATCGACCCCTTATTAAACATTGACGCCCTTGAAAATGTAATCGACCCCGTTGGGAATCCTTGGTTTAAACCATAGTTGAAGAACCATGGTGAAGGATGCATTGGCATCCAAATGGTTTGCCGGTGGCGTTCGTGGTTTCTGAGAGGACGACAAAATGTGAATGATGACGAGCTCAGCAGCTGACCCATTACAGTTGGGAATGTGGAGGACGAAAATCAGCGCGTCAGTATTGATGACATAATGGTACAACTCCCTCTTTTTTCTGTAATTGATTGCTTATCTGTTGAGACGATCCTGTCAGATGTCTTGCATTATCCAAAAGTCTGTGCAAGTGGGGTCACGCGTTTGTTTACTGATGCTCATAAGAAGCACACGGATCCAGCTTTCCTGCAAATGGAGGTTCAGAGGATGATGGACTTTTTTCCCTCATTGTCACTGGAAATGAAAGCTGGGTGCATCATTCAGCTCCAGAAACAAAAAGACAAAGCATAGTATGGAAGAAACCTAGAGAACGTGATCAAAAAAGGCCAAGACCTAAACACATGCGGGCAAAGTTATGTTGACAGTGTTTCGGGTCTATAGGGTGTTTTACTGGTTGACTACTGTCACAGCTGAGAGGTACTCCGCGTTCCTCACGAACCTCAAAACTGCCATCAAACGAAAACGCCCTGGTCTTCAGTCTCGGAAAGTGTTGCTCTTTCATTACAACGCGCGCCCGCCCACGCAGCTCGCAGGACCCAGCATTTTTTGTGCAGAACTTCAGACGGTATATTTCCTGCATCCTCCTCGTTTTCCGAATCTTGCCCCCCAGTGACATCCATCTCTTTCCACAACTCAAGGTGCACGTTAGAGGAAAGCGGTTTGCAATTGGTGGAAGAGGAAGTGAATCACTGGCTACGACGGCAGGGCGTAACCTGGGTAAAAAAAGGTATAAAAAAGCTGTCAAGGTACCAACAAGTGTTTGGACAGAAATTGTGACTAAATGGAAAAGTAGAGTACGAGTTAGAGAATGAAAATAATATTCCCGCAAGTATAAATTACCCGCTTGTATTTTTTTTATAAAATAGGGAAACTTAATACCCCTTGTAATATTATATCATTTTGCGGTCTTAGGAAATGTATTTTAAGACACTACAAAATGTACTATATTTCTTGCAGGAATGTGGTTTATGCAGAAGTGGAAAAAATCTGGTTCTCTTCTTCAATTAGCTCTTCGTGATGCTGCAGATGTACGCCAAACTTTCCTGTATCGTCTCAGTCAACGATCCAATTTGCATCATTTCCGAAATGTACTCCTTTGTGGATCGTCACAAGATCGTTATGTGCCTTTACATTCAGCTCGAATTGAGCTATGTAAGGCAGCTGTGAAAGATACATCAGTGACTGGTATGTAACCAAATTATATTTTATGAGTGTAAATTAATGATTGATAAAATTTATAACACCAAATGTAAATAAATATAAAACCTTCTCTAATATTCTTTGTCATACAAATAATAGGAAAGACCTATGTAGTGCTGTGAAAACCTATAGTAAGATTTTGAGAAAAATCAGCATTTTAAAGAACCCTGACAGTAAAAGTGGTTTGTTTCCCCCCACACACATCATTTCAATTTTTACTTTCTCTGCCGCTTACGCAGAGAAAGTACTCGGAATGTATAATGCTGCGGGGGGAAAGCAAGGCATTTTCGGCAGAAAAGCTCTTATTGCCCGGCCCTGGTAACGAAAAAGTGGATAAATCCAGTTGCTAAATTGAGGGGGGCGACCTCTAACACATGGTGTACCCAGAATCCATGTTTTGTGGGTCCTTGATACAAAAAAAAAAAATCACAGGAAAACGTCTGAATGTCCGTCTGTGCACAACGCTAGCGGCTAAACCGTTCAGCCGATTTCTCCAAAATTGATCTAACTGATGTCTCGGCCCCTTGAATTTGAAACCGAAATTTGATTTTTACTTGAAGCCTTGAAACATTTTCAAAATTTTCAAAAGAATTGCTTCATTGTTTTTGATTCAGTTTTGTTGACGGATAGTTCGAAGGACGTTTAAGAGAGTGGTGCAGGTGTCATGTTCGTTAAAAAATGATTTTTCGAAAATTGCAAAAATTTTTCGGCTCCTTCCTACAACTAAAATATTGAAGATAGTTTTTTCCTAGATCTAGAAAATGAATCTAGAAACAGATTTTTAAGTATGGTCTTGTTCAATTTTATAAATACTGTTTGTAACGATAATGTAAAATAATAATTAATTAAAAGGTCATAAAAATATTTACAAGTAAATTGTTGATGCTCACTTTGTCAGTAACGAAACTATTTATTGTGCTTTTCAACAATAAATCTACTTATTTTAATGATCAATACTATTTGTTAACAGACTAACACTGTCAACAAATTTTAGTTAGCTAAAACCTTCCAACTTTGCACTTGTTAATGAACAGTTTTCTCAAGATAATGCTAGCTGAAGTACTCCGCGTTGTACGGGTATTTATCATAAATTCCATCTATTCCCGCCATGCGGCGGAGCCTACCTATTCTCTAATGTCGGGGCTCCGCCCTTCCCCTCTGCAGCGGGTAAGTTCCGTAGGGACTGACAACGGCCATGTCTGAGGGCCACAAGGGTCTGGGGTCCCTGAATGAAAGTAAATTTCACTGTTAAATAAGGAATTATTTCCTACAAAAAATGTAGTGATAAAATAAACAAATTATTTGCTGAGAGTTACTTTAATAAGTTATTGTATATGCACCTAGTTACTAATGCTTAAATAACGCGATGTCTTACGGTAATCGCAGGCAATAATTTCGATGAAGGCTGTCATTCAGAAGCCAATGACGAATATTTGAACATATTGTGTCATGCCCACTACTGCCCCTATTATTATTATTATTATTATTATTATTATTATTATTATTACTCGACTTTGTTCATTTTATTTAATTTATTGGAGTGGCTAGCTCTTTTTTAATCGAAGTTTTTGTTCGCTTACAGACTTGCACAATTTCAGGTTTTCTTCGTTTTCTTTTCGCGAGCTTAAAATCGCCGCTCAAAAGGGTATCGGACGGTGAAAGTTTAATTTTGTTAGGACTTTTTTATTACTTATTCTTTTAACTCTAAGTAAAAAATAAAAAAAATACTTGCTAATTTGTTTTGAGATTAGAGCGTCATGAAGTGTCAACTGCAAAATTAATTTTGTTTTTATATTGTTTTCGTTTCCGATGTTTCACAAATTATATCTTTTTACTTTCTAATTTTACCTATCTTTGATGGCCATTGACTATCTATTTGGAAAATGACAATTTTCTTTGTATCGTAAATTTATCTCTTATCAATTAAAACATGCCTTGCTACATTGTTTATAAAATCCTTTAACTTATTATCTATACTTTCCTTTTCGAAGATATTACTGCACACGTGGCATTGTGATGAATTCCGCGACTACTTCAAGTTTTCATTCTGGAGCTCTTCGCGTAACCAAACTGAATTTGTTCTGTTCACATTGCTACAATTCGCGATCTAATTTCTCTCCCGCATATTATTCTGTTCTCATTAATCAGTTTTTAACTTAACTTGTTCCCCTATTCTCTACTAATCGTGAACACACATCCATTTTCTACTTCTCGAAACTAAAACAAAATATTTTTACATAATGCGCTGGCAGCCGTAGCTCCTCCCGTTATCAAATCCATCTTAGTTCTAACTCAAAGAAAAGTGTTCCTTTTCACCTTCTGTCTGTGCTTTTTCGGTTCCTAAGAGCCGAACCGAAATATTAATTTAAGAATATTAAAGAACATTAAAACCTCGTACTAAACGGCAATTTTCTTTGAAAACTTTGGAGCAGTTTTTAAGAAAATGGCGTTTAAGCATTACTGTAAATCGGGAATTAGAAGCTCTTTTTCACAGAATTTTTTTTTTTTTTTTTTTTTTTTTTTTCGAAAAACTTCAGTAGAAGTCATTGTATAGAAGCACTTTAACTCACACATACAATAGTGTTTTCAATTACAATAGCGTTTACGAATTGCTCGAAATGTGCACATTAACGGCGTGTGAAATCTTTCAAAAAATTACATTTAAGTATTTTTTATTTATTTATGTATTTATTTACGTCAAAAACAGTTAAAACTGTGTGTGACGTGCTATGGGTTGAAGTTAATTTGAAGTTACATTTATGTCCAGACGCAAAACAAGGGCCCATCCCAGCATTTACTCGAGGATCAGGGAAACTGGACGAAAACCTCATCGGGATGGGCGTCATTGACCCAGAAGCTGAAGTTTAATACTTGTTACAGGTTCTTTACAATAATGCAATCCAAATGATATATAATGCATTGAATGTCATTGTTAAAATCAATATTACTATCCTTTTGGATGCTCGGTATAGTCTCTAATTGTATAGAAACAGTTGTGCAGCAGAAAGATTTTACTTGGGACTTAAACTTTTGTATCGAATTTAATCGTTTAATGTCATCTGGCAAGGTGTTGTAAAATAATGTACATGTATTATATGTGAATTTTTTGTAGTGAGCTGTTGATACTGTTACCTGATGAATATGATTACGTCTAGCGTGATAGTTATAGACAACATTTTTTCAGGAAAAAATTCCCTAAATGGACTTCGTCTTATTAAAGAGTGCAAATAGCAGTCTGTTCAAAATTTTGATGGATTTTTTTTTTTTTTTTTTTTTTTGGTGAGAAAATGGCGTTTCTGAAAATCCGGAAATCTGAGATAGTTTAAAAAAACGGTTGAGTGTTCGAAAAACTTTATCTGACGATATTTAAAGCACATGTACTCTTAAATATAATATGAACAAATTTCCGCTTATGTAAATATTAATGACGTAAGAGACAAGTCAAAAAGTTATATTTTTGTGAGAACAAAAGAATAGAGCAAACTGATGCTTCTGTTATCTCATAGAGTGCATTTAGCACTCTCCCTAATGAAAATTTAAAGAAATTATTTGGAGCCGTTTTTGAGAAAATCGTGTTTTTGTTATTTTTTTAATTTCACAGATTGCTCGCAATATTGCGCGAAAACTACTAAAGTGGTAAAAATGTACATGACCTTAATAATGAACTAATTATAGGGAACAACCTTGATTTGAAGGGAAAATATCTTCAATTCTGTAGTTGTAAGATAACGCCCGAAAAATTTCAATATTATCGAAAATTCAGAGTTAACCGTGAAAATCGGGCCACCTTTATAAGTGTATTTGATTATATTGTTACAAGAAAATTTAAAAAAAATGTGGAGTGGTGTTTGTGTCCTCAAAGCTTCGACTAGAGCCAGTTGGACAGGGGTTTCTTCGATTTGAAAAAAATCCTACGTATGGTTTTAGCGCTAGTGGTGTTGACAGACGGATGGGCGTTTTGAATAAAAACATTTTTCGGTATCAAGGAACCCCCAAAATATGTATTTCCGGTGAAATCTCCAAATCGATTTTCCGCAGCATTACATTACTTTCCCTATACTACATTTTACTCCGTATATACATATGTTGCAAGAAAGTAAAAAATTGTATCATAATTGTAGTTGAAGATGCAGAAAAAGTTTTCAATTTTTTCAATTTTCAAAAATCAGTATTTTCTACCAATATGAGACCCGCATCATTTTCTTATACGTCTTTCAGACTAACCAACAACAATTACAATTTCATCAAAAACGTTAACGCAGTTTTTGAGGAGAAATGGTTTAAATAAAATTAACTAGTGGAGCTACAGAATGGCACTGACTTTGCTGTATTCGTTTTCTATTTTCTTACGTCCCTGCTAGCTAATCAGACTTGCCACATACTCTTACCAGCTGCCATCTATCAAACTAGAAGTATATTTTATAAGTTTTCTCAATTTTTCGGTTTCCTATTAGTAGAAGAAAATATTATTTTAAGAGTATTAGAAAATAGTAAAACCTAATTCTAAATGACAATTTTCTGTGGAAAATTGGGACCTATTTTTAAGAAAATGGCATTTAAGCGCTACTGTAGATTTAGATTTAAATTTATTTAGTCAAAAAAGCAGTAAAAACTGTATGTGGCATATGGGGGAGACGATCATCTGCACATGTTTTCTAGAGTTCCAGAATCCCTTCCTATCAGTTTAACTATAAATATTTGAAAAATGATTAAAAGTTAAAGATTAATTAATTAATCTTTAAATTTTATTTTTATTAATTAATTGATTAATTAATAAAAATAAAATTTTTAAAACGTGAGATTAGCAATGTTTTAAAAAAAACTAGACATTTTTGTTTTTAAAAAACTTATTTGCAATACTAAACAAACTTCAGATTTGATTTTTCTGCATTGCTAACAAAATAGTAACTTGCCCTTACCTCAACTCCTACCACAACCAGAAGCAAAAACAAGCACAAGCAAAAGGAGAGTTCAACAAAACGTGCGCATAGTGAAGTTACATGTACATGTAGAAGCAAAACAAGGCGCAGTCTCAGCATTTGCTCAATGGATCAGGGAAACTGGACAAAAACCTGATCAGATGGGGGTCATTGACCTGGAAGCTGAAGTACATTATTTGTTACAAGCATATTAGGTTTTTTAAAAAAAATATGTACAATACAATTGTAAACTAATTCATTATATATCACTGTTTTGTTTAATTTTTTTATGATCAGTATAGGCCCTAATTGTTTGTAGAAACAATTATGCAGAGGAAAAGATTTTACTTTTTATTTTAATTGGTGTATTGACTTCAATTGTTTAATGTTATCTGTCACTGCGTTGTAAAGTAATGTATGTGTATTGTATGTGGATTTCTGATAGCGAGCTGTTGATACTGACACGTGATGAATGTGATATCTACATGTGTTGTAATTATAAATAAAAAAAATAAATTATCAGTATTGCATAAAAATATGTTCCAACCATTAAGTAAGTCAGTTTTGACAAATATTACAGACTCGTAAATAAATAGGCAAGGCAGTGGTAAGATGAATACAAGTATTTTTACACCTAGTGCCACAACAGCACATGTAATTGAGAACTTAAACATTCAGACTTGATCTTTTTTACAACAGGATACAGTAATAATTATAGGTGGGCAGATTGACATTAACTTTGGCAGTCAGTTTCATACAGAGGAACACTTAACTAAAAGACAAGAGACTGTCAAACACACAAATGAAATCATGACCACTCTGCCTCCCTGGCTTAACATTCCAATAAAAAATGAAATTTAGATTCCAAACCATCATATAAGACGGTGCTTGAGAGGGACATATATCACACTTGTTGATCTTGATAACCTCTCGAGAAAATGTTTTACTCAGCATCGTCTCCACATGAACCAGATAGGTAAACAAAAACTAGGAGCCATGATCATCTCACAACTACTGGGAACCCCAGCCCCTGCCACCCCACATTCATCCCCCACCCATTTTTCCTCCTCTCCTTCCACAACACTCTTACTCATTCCACATCTTTCACCAGCATCCAGTCCTCTCTTACCCCCACCAATTCCTTCTCCTACTCCTACACCTCTCCTGCCCACTCCACATCCTTCACCTTCCCCCAGGCCTCTTTTACCCACACCAGTTCCTTCTACCCCAGACCTCTCCTGCCCACTCCACTTCTTCCAGTCTCCTCCTCACCTTTCTTATCCTCTCCAACCCCTTCACCTACTTCCACACTTCGTACTTCCCATCCCATCCATACATACAATTTCTGTTGCAACCAAAAACCCACTCCTGTCAGCCTTCATGCAGCTCATTGCATGTATTTTGCAAATATACATTCCCACCTGAGATACGGCATAATATTCTGGGGAAGCTCATCATGTAATACCCAGACCTTTAGATTGCAAAAGAAAATTATTCGAATAATGAAATAATGCCATCCATGTGATCTCTACAAGCCTTGGAGAGATCCTTGAGCTTGGATTAATAATAATAATAATAATAATAATAATAATAATAATAATAATAATAATAATAATAATAAAAAATAGTACAAGATATCAATTGGGATAACAACTACATTTAATGTAACAATATTAGTACATTCTCTGTTTAAATCTTGAAATGATGAGGAAAAGGAGGTAGGTTTTGTCCAGTTAAAAATAAATAAATAAATAAATAAATAAATAAATAAATAAATAAATAAATAAATAAATAAATAAATAAATAAAAAAGAAAACTGTACTGCGTGAGCGGTAGTGAAAACGTAATCAGTCATTTTGGTAATGTTTCAAACTGAAATTCAATCGATTATTGAAGATTCAATGTCGAAAATAGCAAAAGACACAGAGGAAGTGTTGGAAACAATTTCAAGAATGTTGTGAAGAAAGAAAGCACAAAGCATAAACTACAAATGAAGAAACTGCATAATTTTGAAAGATTGGGCAATTTATATGGAAAGATACGATGGTGAAGAATATGCTATCGGAACCAAGTGGAACATTACAGAGCCAAACTTATACAAGAAAGTATTTTAATGAGTACGAACGTACGTTCAATCCTCTCGAAATTGACAAATCCCGCTGCTAATTCAGCTTTTACGTCTTCCGTTTAAAAAACGTCCAGGGAATCCCAAGCATGGAAAATTCAACTTCCTACAACTTGACTAAATAATTGTATTTTTAATTAATGTTCTTGTAAGTAGTTTCGTTGTATTTCTTTTATTTTCTCGCTACTACTTTCGCAGTATAGAGAACGTATTGAAATGCTGCGGGGGGGGGGGACGAATAATCGACACAAAATATGTTATTGCCGGGCCCTGACAAGTAAAAAGTGGATAAATATTTCTTTAATACTAGTGGAAAACCTCAAAGACAATCTGAAGATGATTTGTGGGTCATTGATGCCGGAAAATCGATTGACAGCAAAACGTGTGTCTGTCCGTTTAAAGTGGTCAACGCTAGCGCCTAAACCATTCAACCTATTTTCTCCAAAATTGATATTCCCCAATCGATCGGACTGAGGTCACGGCCCCTTGTATTTGAAGTTCACATTTTAATTGGGGGGAGGCTTTATATGATGCCCCTAGGACATTTTCAAAAAAGTGGATCCAAATTTTTTGGTTAATTTTTTTGGGAGATGGCGTAAAGGCTTGGCTTAAGAGAAAGGAAAGCTTAAGAGATTGTGTAGGTCTCGAGTTCTTTGAAATCCCAATTTTTTGAAAATTGCAAAAGTGCAATTTATTTGGAAGGAGGTTTAATAAAAATATTGGAGCCAGTTTTGAGAAAATTTTGAAAAAGTTGTTGAAGTTTCATGTAAAGTACTCCATCCAAACAAGTGGTGCTACCAAAGCCTATAATTTTTCGCATTTTTTCCAAATGCTCCGTAATATTATACCATTACATAAATTAGCAAAAGTGTTTTCAACCAGCAAATTCCTTTTCGCTCCGAGTCCCGAACTCAGATCCTCAGAGTTATCTTGCGGGCACGTATACCACTACGCCATACAAGCGTCGCATGGATTGAATTCGGCTGGAGGCATAAAAAGGTAAACACCCGATTCATGTAAAATCCCTCGACAATCAAAATATACGTAAGAAGGCCCCAAACCTAGTACTTCCTGGTTAGTGGAACTGCAATGACATCAGTTGATGGCCTGAGCCCCCCCTCCTGGTCAACCGTTACGGATATCTAAGTCGGTCTCTTAGTTAGTGTATACATTGTATTTAAATTGCATGTTGTTAGATTGATTAGTTTACATAATCGGTTCATATGCTCGTAGAAATGCAATTGATTTAACGTGACATACATTTTACAAATACAACAAAAGATGATAAAATTTGTTTAAAAGTTGAAAATTCGAAAATCGCATACAGATACATTCGGTTTATTTATCTTAATTAATTGTACTTGTGAATAGAATTGATTCGGATTTTCAATAAAGTTTCAAGAATTCTCAATAATTTTCCAAGACAACAGAATTGTGACATATAATAATCACTGAGAGAGGCTCGAACCGACGAGCTGAGTCCTTACCCGCCAAATAACTACCTCGACCACCCGGGTGGGCCATGGGATTTACACTTCTATTATAGTAATAAAGGAGTATGGTGGTTTTATATCTAACATTAAGGAGACGAAAAAATGAGAAAATATTAAACAAATGTTCTTTGGGCGACCAAGGAAGGTATCTAGGAATAGAAAAAATCGCAAATCTCAAAAATGGCTCAAATGTTTTCTTTAAATTTATTATAAGAATAAAGTAAAATACACTTATGAAGGTGGCATATATCCAATTTTCAGGGTTAACTGAATTTTCGAAAAATTTGAAATTTTTCGTTCTTCTACAACTACAAAATGGAAGATAGAGATTCTTCCTTGAAACAAAATTTGTTCTCCATACCGAGTTCTTTAATATTTATATTAAAGTTAATATTTATATTAGAGTCAATTTGCATGCATTATTATATTTATCAATACATGTGCTTTAAATAATGTCGGATAAAGTTTCTCAAAAAACACAGTCGTTTTCTGTGAAAACTAGCTCAAAATATCGAATTTCAGAAACACTCAAACACCATTTACTTAAATCCGACTCAAAGTTCTTCAAAGAAAATTGACATAAAGGATGAGGATTTTCTGTTCTTTAATATCCTTAAAATAATATTTTGATTTTACTGCTAGGAAACCGAAAAATTAAGAAAATTTTTAAAAAAATATACTTTGGTAGGAACAGATGGCAGCTGGCAAGAGGATGGGGTGAGTAAGAATAGACAGACCCCCAAAAACAGAAAACTAATATGGGGAAGTCTGTGCCATTCTGTAGCACTATTAGTTCGTTATCAGGGGTGACAATGAATTTGTTTCTGCTGATAATCCTCTGCTTTTTCGCGCATTATTACATAACTTTTCTTATGTTATGTATATTTCCCCATATATACTTATGTATAGGGGGAAGTAAAAATAAACTTCTTCTTCCTTTTTCCCCTTTTTCTTTTCTTCTTTGCCCCCTGCAAATAATTATTTATTGAAAATTCAATGTTTTTCAGGTGCAGCATATCGTGAAATGGTTCACAACATTCTGTATCCCATCATCAGTAAGCCAGAAATCACTTTCGTGCGTTATGATGTTCATCATGCTCTGCCCAACACAGCCAATTCACTTATTGGTAGAGCTGCCCACATTGCTGTTCTTGATTCTGAATTATTCATTGAGAAGTTCCTGGTGGTCACTGGTCTTAAATACTTTAGGTGAGCGTAGACAGTTTGTTCACTAAAGCATCAACAATTTGTGTCATTGTGACACTGACAATTTGTATGAAATTTGACAATGGATACAAAGTGCACCACTGAAAAATATAGTATGCTCTATACGTGTTTCCAATCTTCATTTTGAACAGGTTGGCAAGCATAGAAATATTTGTTTATTTTTACAGAAAATGAAAAATATATCTCAACATTGAGCAATTGGATTAAAATTGAAATAGCGTGTTAAGATGATGTTTGTTTCTTATCAGTAGTTCCCATTTTCTTATTACAGAATACACAATAACTTGTAAAATGAATATATATTTTAACATTTTTAAGTATTATATATTTAAAGTACAGAATTTCAAAATAAAATTTCCTTTCTTAATTTATATATCTGATTTAAGGATGGTCTTAAGGTCATGGACAGTTGCCCTGGTTGCCCGAATGATGAGAGGAACCAGATATAAAATATTTGAAAAGGAGAGCATTATTGTCCTGCTGTACATTTCTGGAATATAGAACATTTAAATAGTTTTATTTTCATTAAAATTGTTCTCTTCAGTTATGATGATGATGATGACGATGATGATGATGATGATGATGATGATGATGATGATGATTATTATTATTATTATTATTATTATTATTATTATTATTATTATTATTATTATTATTATTATTATTATTATCATTATTATCATTTATTAGTATTAGTATTTTACTCCAAGTACATAACTAGTATATAGGTAAACATGAGACATCCAGAGTACCAACTGTCCTGAGCATCATAAAGAACAAGGCCAACTTTACACTGATATTAGTGCTAACATTAGTTGTCCTTTAATTCTCCATTTTCTTCAAACAAAATGTGTTAGTACTTTTTAATACATATCATTTTTTTTCTTTTCCTTTATGTTTTTTAGTAATGGAAAAATAAATTATTTTGATGTTAAATTTATGTAAATATATTTCCAGATATCTAGTCACAATAAATAATTACATTTTACATTGTGAAAGAGTTGGATTTCTTCTTTTTATCATTTTCTTATTAGTTATAGAATGTGGATATTGTGTGTTCTGTAAGAAATTATTGACATATTTCTTAAAGGAAATATGTTTTAGACTTTAATAATTCTTCTAATTGTATTAAGTTATTTATTTGATGTTTTTATATAAGGATATACACAATAAATGTTCCAAGTGTCCTCAGAAATATTGGTTGAAGTAAAACTGGTTTTTGATTCAGAGGAACACAGCTGTATTGTGTGTTGAGTACGTCTGAGCATGTTGAATATATAATGTGAGTACAGTGTGAGACTGATCTTGTAATGAAGGTGAACAATATATTTCATTACTCAACCGCCCCATGAATAACTAATGGCTCAAAACTGAAATTAAACACTACGCTTCAATCTTCTACATTGCATGGTGCACTGTTCTCTATTATTCATTATGCATCACCACATTATTATTGATCATACTATTCATTAGGAAATATAGCACAACAAACATTTTATTTTAATCCCTCTTTTCCATCAATGGTCTTCAACCAGTGAAGTGCTGTTCTTGTGAGATTAGATCGTATTATTTAAGGTTACATTAGTTTGCTTTCTTTTGACGAGTTATTAAACAGTTGTATTGAAAAGTCTTCAAACTGATATTTTGAAATTATGAACATTATTTTGAAATAAAATTATTAGTAGTGAAAATTATTTTGTTTCGTATGTAATTCTTTGATTAGAAATATGCTACCAGTGCATTTGCTATTTCTCTTATTTAGTGAATGAATGATCTTATCATTGTTAATCAATTTTACTCCTTAAGCTTTGATAGATATTATGTTGAAATATAATTTGTAATATCCATTTTGTCTGAAAATGAATTACGTTAAAAGGGATATTGAAGTTGAAGACCATAGCTTTAACCATTCCAGACATAATCAAAATTCATTATTACTATTGTGTTATACAGGCCTGTAGTAGCATTTGTTGTAATATACAAGACAATAATTATTGTCTTTTATATTTGTGTTAATCTTTGAATTTTTATGGGGGTAACTTTTCTGAGGAATAAAGTTTTTTTTTTTGTTTTTTTTTTATGATTCTGAATGTACTGTAAAACGTTAGTTACTCAAATCAGTGACTAGTGTTTTCTTTGTTGGAGTTTTAATTCGCAAAGAAAAAGAATATCAGTATATTTATTAATACAGGAGTAGCATCATCAATGTGTAGATATATTCAGGTTGTACAAAATATTAGTACAAATTAAACAAAAATAAATATTGTCTTCTAACCTGCTAGTGCCAAAAATTATATTAGATATTCATGACATGTGTTCATGTTTCTCTATTTGAGTGAATGATTTCTTAAGATGACTGTATAGAAATATGTACGATTAGTATTAATTTTAAGTAATTACTATAAGTAACATCTCTTATAATTTTACCTTATTGTAAATAATTTTCTCTTTTACATCATGCAAGATGGCATGTATTGGAGAGGTTAATTCAGATCAGATTAAATGAATGCCATCACTCAAGATAAAATATACGTCAAATATGCCAAACCTTAACGTTTTATATGTTCCTAAAGAAATTTTAAAACATTGGAGTCTGATGTATACCCTAATCCTTACTGCCTTTTCTTTCTTCTTCATCTTTCTTTATCTTTTCCTTTTTGTATTTTGATTTTCTCCATAGGGAGAACTCTTATCATTTAGAAAACACCTTCAGAATTAATTTCTTATAGTACATTCTTCTGAGAATTAAATTTAGTCATAACTGTTTTAACATGTGCTGCAGGCCTGTTGTTAGCTCAAATGATATGAATTAAAATGCTTCAATAGATTTTTTTTCAATAATGTTTCTTCTTTATTGAGGTTTTAAAAAGTGTTAATTTCCTTGCTTATGATTTTCTATTGTATAAATTATGAACCTATAGCTTTTGCAGTAGCGTAAACTACGCTATTTTTTTTAATCTTAGATGGTGATAATTTTTGTATTAATTGTAGGTCATTATTCAAATAACTAATACACCTTAAATAAAGGGAATGATTTTAAAAAGGATTGTTGTCTCAATAAAGATTATGCTCTTTTATTGTGACTTCTAACACTGTTCCAGTGCTGTTGGTTTATTAGAAGATGCTAAGTGCTGCAGAATACAATAGGGACAATTCCAAAAATGAAGTAAAAATTTTTGTAGACAGGAGTGAAAAGTTTTAGATATTTAAAACATTAATGAAAATTGTAATTTTTTGATATAGTTAATATTTTTGTGAAAGTATTTAAGTTACATGATTCTTCCATTGCTGTGTCTAAGAGAATATAAGATTCATTTAATCTGTCGTTGTCATTCATTTAATTTGTATTTGAGGATCAAATTTGTTTATTAAAAAGGGTCTATCCATCTGTAAGAGGTAAGAATTTTCAACTGAAAATAAAATGTGTAAATGCTTTGTTTATTGGCAAGACTTAATATCCTATACATTATTGAAAGGTTGAGTGCTATAATGGTCTAACCCCACTTTAAAAAAAATGAGTTATTGACACAATTTATTATCTAAGAAGTTGAACTATCTTTGTTCATTGTTGGTTCAACCAGTTTTCCTCTATAAAGATAAGAATGAAGTCACTATTTTCTTCTTCGCAACTCTCTCTAAGCCCATTTAGTAACTTTAACTTGATTTTTCTCTGATTTCGTAAAATGTGGTTTAGACCATTATTGTGCTGACCCCTTCAATTGATAATAGAGCATATTCAAGCAGTGATAACAATTCTGAATTTCTTTTTCACTTTCCTTTAAAAGGTTTGGATTAGTGAGTGGGTACTCAACTATATATTCCTATTTATAACATCTATAATGTTTTTTTTGTTTTTGTTTTTTTTAAATATTCGTTAATAAAGATTGTGTACAAATACATAGAAGTCCCTCCAAGTCAACAGGCTCTGTACACATTTCTTATTGCTCAGAACAGTTATGGAGACACTGTGTAGGAATAACAGTTATTATCAGAGTGTTTTATGCTTCTATTTATTAAGAAGTGTACAATCCATCCATACCAATAGGGCAGTGTATGTTTGTGATGACTACTTTGATGATATGCTGTGAGGGCATAGACCAAATAGTAAGTTGGGTAATGCATGCAAGGAAAAATGCTTTTTAAATTATTTTAATGTAATCAGGGCCTTGCTGGTTTCAATTGACCTCAAAAGTCTTACTTTATAGTTGTAATGTTTAACTGACCTTTTCAAATATTTCCTGCAGCTTTGTATATAACCTTTTGTTCCTGGGAGACAATTTTAAATTGAAAATGTTATTGATACATGTCTGTATATTAAAAACTCTTAATTTAATGTTGAGATATGTGAAGAATATCAAAATGTGTTGTTCTTTTATGTGCTCATTGTTCTTATGTTTTAAATGCTAAATGAACCAAGCATTATTGATTTTTTTACGACAAATATACTACTGGTAAGAATAGGCTATTTCTGATGAAGTGTCAATGGAAAACTGGAAAATTAATTCTTGAGATAGTATTTTCTGAGTTTATGTATGAAAATGCATTAATTTTCTGTCTTTTGATTTAAAATAGCTGTAAAGCATATTTTAAGGTGACATGTAGAAATTTAAATTATTGATATTTGTTGTTTAATGAATATATACTGATATGTGGTGTTTAAAATAGTAATGGATTTTAGTTAACCACTATTTTCCGAGCAAGGAAATTTACTTTTTAAAACTCAATACATTTGAAAAGAACACCCGTAGAAGAAACAGTATATGGCTTTTGAATAATTGTAAATATAAACAGGACATTTCCTCTCAAACACATCATAACTATGATATGGCTTGCAAATGTTGGGAAATTTTTATGTAAAATTTCAATGGTGAACATGATTTATTAGGACATCTAACAAGAAATATTTACTGGGCACATTATTTTTTGGTATTATATTTTGCATTTCAGACATGTGCAATCAACATTAATTTTGTAAATAGTGTGTTCTTGTACTTTCATTTTCAATAACTGTAAAATTGAATATTGTATGTTCAAGGTTTGATATACACACATTTTCCTGCTTTAATTTTACTGAAAAATCAGTATGCTAATATGGTTGAGCAGCTTGTTTTGAAATACAATGTTTCCCCTTCATTATCTTTTGAAAGAATATAGTACTGTATAACACCAAAAAAATTCTGTATTGTGATGGAAGAAAACTTTCAATTTTGTCCATTTAAATTAAGCAGAATTGTTGGTCACAATAGCTGATATATATTCTACTCTTTTACTGTAGTGTAGCCCTGAGTGAGCATATTGATTGCAAGAAATGAAGGGGACTATTATCAAACTATATTAGTCATTCATATATATTGATGCTTATGATCACTGTTCCTCACTGAGCTTTAACAATTCTTGATTTTACTGAACTTGAATATTTGTGGAATTTCTTCAGTATATTTTCTTTTTCATTGTGAAATGAAATATGTATTAGGTTGCATTTAATTTACTTGTCATAATTATGAGGATATTAATTTATGGGCACATATCCTTGTTCAATGATATAATAAATATTAATATGTGGATTTTGTAGATAACTTTCCTTTCTTAATATATTTGACTGAAGCAAGCTCAGTTGATCTTGATTAATTTAGTGTTGCAGGTAATATTCATTCCATTTTTTTACTTTAATTTTAAATAATAACAGGCAAATAAGTGAAAAAAACTCCTTGAATGTTTATCAAACATGACTTGAGGAGTGCAACTCAGAAAACTGATACAGAAGGATCTGTAGCAGAGTTATCTGTATTTTATAATTAACACTGTTTAGTATTTCTTTCATATGAACACACTATTAATAACCATTTTTTTGTTTTGATTCACTTGCAATGTCTGTGAAGCATAAGTGTATGAATTCTGCTGCAATCATTTTATCAGAAGAAGGAAAAAGCTTTAGTGAAGAATATATTTTATAATTTTGAGTCAAAATATTTTTACCTCGAGATCTAAGGGCTGGGCTCTTTAATTTCAGTACTCCTCTGACTGCATGCAACTTGATATGAGAATGTTAGTGTGATGTTTGATAAAAAATTAAAAATATTATATTTCATTCTCTTTATTTCTCAAGGTTTGTGTGAACAATGGTGAAAAAGAGCTTTAGTCTACTAAATGCAAGGTTTTGAAAGATGGCCTATTACTTATATTAGTGTAGAAAAGACCATGTTTCTTTAAATATGTTAAATGTTTAAAATTGGGAAGTATTTAATTAAAATGTGTTGTGTATTGTACATTTAAATTGTATTTTGCTTGTATGAAATTACTTCTCAATGTGACTCTTTAACTAAGTGTTGCAGCTCAAAAGGCAAGATGTACTTTTAATATTTTAATACAGTTTGGGTTGGGGTGGGGGGAAACAATCATCTTTCTTAGGGCAGCTCAATAAATGTTATAAAATAAGATTTGTTTTTAGTGCTGTGATAGAATGTAATTTTTACTGTTTATTATGAATGATAAACTGGTTGTCTTAACATGAGAGTCATTTTTCACATAATCCATATTCCTTCTTCACAAAATTCCCTTAATTATGTTATTCTTGCTATTTATCTAAAACCTTCAAATTGTTTTCCCTCACTTCTCATTGTTTTATCTCTATCTCTTGTGATATAATTAAAATTGTTTTGCAGTATAGAGCAGACAAGAATGATTCTAATTAAATATATTTTTCTGACTAGAAATATAAAGGGATTTACCATTGTGCAATTAAAAATTAGAAAGGAAATATCACAATTTTTTAAAAGAATAAGTAGCATAAAAGTAAAATATCCATGTAATGCATATAATGAATTGCACTTTACTTAAAATAACGATCTAACATTTTGACATGAATGATATCTGGTTTTATATTTTACTCATCAAAAGCTGAAAGAGATGAATCATTTGTTAAAAAAACCTTCAATATTTAGGTGTATGTGTTAAGGTTAAATTTTAATTATGGTTAAATAAGAAGAGGCTGAACAAACAATCTGCACTTCTTAGTTGTTTTATTTTCTCTTATACATAGTACATATAAATGGTGAATCATATATAGTGTAAAGAAAGTTATGAAATGCCAGGGAAATCTATTTCAAAATTGTAATGAAAATACACGTTTTGGGATCATATGATCTAGCAAAAATGTTTTTCCAAATTGTCCGTCCATCCCTTAACCCATCTTTCCATCCATCTGTGTACAAAATTAGCACCTAAACTATGAGTCAGATATTTACAGAATGAATATTCCCTGATTGATCTGGCCCATCTTGACGCCAATATTAAAAATAATTTTTTGAAATATGGGGTTCTTTATATGAAACTCCTTGGACATTTTCAATTTTTGTTTTTAAGAACAAGTCTTCAAATTTTCAGAACTTATTTCTTTAAATAAAATTTGTAATCCCCAATTACTTCTTGAGATATTGTCAAGCACGTTTTTTTGAAAATAGTTGTTTTTGCCTAATTATGGAAAAAATTAAAAACACTTTTTTCCCAAACTTGGCTGTAAATTTTTACTTTGAACTTATTGTACAGATAGTGCTAAATGCACTAAATTACACGACATAAGTGCCACAATAATGTATTCTTTTGATTTTTCAAAATTTACACATTTTTTAAGATTTTTCTCACATTATTAATATTGATGTTGAAATCTGTTTATATTTATGTTGGAATCAGGTTAACGGGGCTTGGTCAGATAGGAGCAGAACAAAATTAAATTTTATACTATGAACATATTTATACTTCACATTACTGCATTTGAGAGTGCAAGAGATTTGGATAATTTCTTATGAAGTTTCTCGAAACCTGAATTTTTTTTTTTATGAAAATGAGCTCATTGTGAATTTTCAAAAACGCTTAAACAGCATGTTGTCAAAAACAGCTCAAATGTTTCCATCAAGTTTTGCTTATAGAACTGGGTTTTACTCATCTATAATATTCTTAATGTCATATTGAGAAAATTTGAAAATTTTACATGTTTTTTTTGAGAAAGCACTATTTCCTCAATATAAAGATTACATGGAAATATGTAAAACTGTGTGTTAACTGAAAAACTGCAAATATTTTTTTTAATAATTTCTGTAGCTTAAGCTAATTTTGAGAAAATTATTAGTGCGATGTTGAAAGATTTTCATTAAATTTACATTGTTTTATTGCTATGGAAATTAAAGGTGTCATACGTTAATACGTTTCCTCTTACAAAACACATTAAATATGTGTATGCTTCAAAAGGTCAGTTTTAGTTATAATATTTGTTTTATCAAATTATTATATTACAAAGCCTAACACATTTACAATTAGTATGAAATGATTCGGCCTTGTGAGACAGAGACATGGATAGATGAGCCAAAGAACATGGATACTGAGGCTGTGTGTTCAAAAGCCATGAAAGATATTAATGTTTTTAGTTGTGCATTTTTTTTGTTTTTTTTTAATACAAAAAATCAAAACCGTTAGAAGTAGCGGCATATGCGCCATCAATTTGGGTGTGGACCAACCACTGTTTGCTCTACACTGGCCTCTCCCTCCACTAAAGACACAGGCATATAAGAGTTAAGCATGGTTTTAGATGAAGATTCAAACCAACGCAAGCCATTTATACACCCTGGCCAGGAGTATACAATGCCTTAACGACCATGGCTAAATCAACACCTGACATACCGGAATGAAAAAACTTGCTTATGTTTTGTTTAGGATGTTTACATCTACAGAAGAAATAAAATTGGCAAATTAGTGCAAAAGCTGCAGAAATGTGCTTACATATGTGTAACAAGGGGCACTAGAGGGGTAACCCCCAAACTCTAGAGGGTTAACACAGAATTAGTAACAACAAAACCCATGCACAAATATGTAAAGGTTCATAATGAGATAGGTCTATGATGTTCGGGGTGCACAAACATGCTCTTCAACACCCCCCAGACAAGCGGTAGGTACCGCAAGAATCGGCCATCTAAAGCTAGCATCACCCAAAAACTAAACTCAACCAAATCAAATACTAAAGGCTAATTTTAGGCTACTTAAGTTCTGTTTCTGAATTTTAGCCTCTTTTGAATTTCCCAAAATCATGGGTTGCTGCTTGCTTCATTCCAAAACAATAAAAATCCATTGAAAATCAAAGGCTAATTTTAGGCTAGGAGAAAAATTGTTCCAGTCTGAATTTTCCAAAAGTCTGTACAAAGTGAAACATTGAGCATGGACTTTTTATTGAGCTTTGAATCTTACCATTGCTTTACCTATTTATTTATAAATCTGTAATTTTTGTCACAACTGACTTACCTAATAGCCGAACAATATGGTTAAAAGTGCCTCCAAACCAAATTGATAATCGCGATGTTCATATGAAAGAGAATAAAAAATGCCATAGATTCCCAAAAATCTGCCTCCTAGGGCAGAGATCCTACGTGTTATATAATCTGTTGCACATATATGAGAAACCCTTTTTTCATGTTGTTGTTTTTTTTCTCTACTTCTATTGCATGTATCAGGCTGAAAAAAAATTGCAGAGTCGGAAACAAAATGTTGAAATTGAACCAATTTCGACAAATCAAGTTAAATTAATCAAATCAAATAAAACAATCAAATTAAAAAAATTAAATTATATTTTTTTAAATTGATTTTTGACACAAGAGCATTGGACTACTGTCTCAGTTTTTTTCCCTAAATTGTGTCTTATAACATTATATAACATATTTTTTCATATCTTTAAATAATGGAACAATAGTGAAAAAATTAAAGCCAATTTTATCAGTTTAAAAATTTGAAATTCGCGCCAAAATGTTAACCCTTTGTGTGATATCCTCATTCAATGCCTGGGTCGGGCCTCCCTATCAGCTCAGAGCTACCGGCTGTATAGGTACCATAGATTATTACAGCCTCTGTTCATCTACGGAGGTATTATACGCGCACGTTTTCTTGAGCCCGGAATATCTACTCCCACTCTTTTGCCAACAATGGTTGAATGTAGAATAAATTAAGAAACTTGCGTTGAGAACAAAATCTGGTAACTGGAAATGTTCGCTTCCAAATAATGAAACTATTTTGCAACAAAAACAAACTACAAATTTTTTTCAAAATATCCTAACGCCCCTCTCCTCTCTCAATTAGGGAAACGAGGTCTTAAGAAAACGTGCGCAGGTAATATTACCTCCACAGTCCTATCAAGGCAGGCCTTGTTCATAGCCGTCCGAACTGTTCCGACTCCGAGGTCAAAGTCAATGGACGAACTTCTGGTTCGTGTGCGTCATTCGCGTAAAACAAATTTAATAAAAAGTTTACTATTACAGTTTTCTGCAAGTAAAAAATGCTATAGCTCGAATACTTAGAAAAGAAAAAACCTGGACTGAGCATGCGTGAAAAGTGTCGGAGGGGAAGGTTGCCTCTCTTAGATGTTCAACTTCCTCGCCGCCGCGAGGAGCCGCCGCCGCCGCGCCGCCTCGATCCTGCCTCGATCTGGGTGGGCGAGGAGAAGACAGTCTGGCCTTGACGTATGCCCCGAACCCTAGTGTCGAAGCGTGAGAACCAAGTTGCAAAAGTTATCATTGCAGGCGGTCCTTGAGTTTAACTGAGCTCCCCATCAAGAGCAGTAGGAGATGCTTCCCGAGGTAAGCGACACCATGATGTTTTTCTTCTTTTTTCTGAGTTGTTGAGCTCAGAAAGGTGCGATAGATGTGCGTCTTGACTGGCTATAATAGAAATAGTGCTATAATATGATGTAATAGATGTGTATGGTAAACATGGTGCCTCTTACGGGAACGCTATTTAGAGTTTACCCGCTAAAACAAATTACAAAAACCCTATTTCAAGTATCCTAACAGGGACGCAAATTCTATGTTTTGCTGGGGCGCCTCAATAACTACGAGTAGATATGCCTCTTGTGATAGTGCTATAAAATCGGAAAGGTACACGCGATGTTTCCTAACGACACCGACTAATTAAAATCAATTAAATACGAAACGAGAGGATTCGAGCAATTCCACACTTAGACTGGACATCATCGAAAATGTCGGCAGTTTGATTCAAAAACTTAGGAATATAGTTTGATTCAGTTGCGGCTGGTGTCCGAACAAACTGAAGGTTGCAGCTGCATCGAATGACTGAAATTTAATTTTTAAAATTCTGAACATTCAGGGGCCGTCCATAAATTTCGTAGGAACGCAAATTTGGAGTGTTTTGAATACCCCCTCTCCCCCTGTAACGCGCGATTGATCTCCCCTTAAATAATTACGTACGCTTGCGTCAAGGCCTCCTTTATAGATGCAAGAAGTGAAGATAAATTGTAGATCAGTAAAAAATTGTATTCATTTTATTTGCGTTGCGTATGAAAATGTATGATAATTAAAGTGGGAATTAGTTGTCGATGCTGACTGCACCTGGGAATAAGACTGGAAGCAACTTTTGAGTGAAGGAAGGACGCACAGGCGAGAAAATTTATGATCACAAGCCGTGCACGTGCCGCAGCTTTAGACAGCACATGAGTGAGAATCTGCTGCGCCAATTTTGTATTCTTGTATTGTATTCTACAAAAGAATACATATTTATGAGACAAATACACAAGATTTATGTTGTCAAATGCCTTCATATGCTTCTCATTCTACTTCCACTTTGCTTGATTCTTAAGTAATGATAAGAATACTTCAGTGTGTAGAGCAAAGCTAATGTCGAATCCAACGTAGTAATTAATACAACCAAGAAGACTCGTAAACTGCTGCTGGTTCTTTGGAGGGACAATTTTGGCAATCTCCTTTAATTCGTCTAAATTCATCTTTATTCCCTCTGTGGTTAAATCAAATCCTACGAATTTTACTCTCTTCGTACTGATGTTCAAACATTTTGTTTATATTAGGTCGTCATCGATATAGACGATGGTACGCTCACATATTTTTATTGATTATTTCGTCTAAGCATTGCATCAACGCAGCCGCACTATTCTTCAAGCCGAAAGGCATACGCTTGAACACATAAGTGATGCACTTATGAATAAATCCGATGTATTTCCGTGATTCCTTTTCAATCGTTACTTGCCAGTACGAGGCAATGCAATCAGCACTAATAGTAGTCATGTAATAGTGATCATGTTTCTTCCCAGATCTATCACTATCTCGTGACTTTCGAGGAAATCCATCCCGATTATCAGAGGGCATAATACGTCTCTTACCACCAAACAAACATTATATACGGATGTTCCGATTTTGGTTGCGTCTAAAAGCAACGCGTTTCCTAGCTCCTTAAGGAGCGTTGAGCTCACTATAGAGTAATCCTCCGTTTAACGCTCTAGGGGCCGCTGAGTAATCGTAGTCACATCAGTCGCTGTCAAGTCAGGGAATCTCCGACAGGTAGCGTCTTCTGCCAGAATTGGGAAGGAATAAGGATAGGGGTCCCCCCCCGGGGGGACTACCCCTGTAAAGCAGACAGACTAGTTTTATCGTAACAAATTTCACGTGAAGTTCAACGGGGATTCGACGGAAATCGAACCCGGAACCTCAGTGGTGAAAGGCAAGCAACTTTCGCCCAGAGACACGAGAGCATCTAATTCTAATTTCCAAGTAGGCCTGTCTTGTAATAGGGCTAGAACGTTACTTGTTCGCCCCTATTAATAAGGATTTTGTTAATGGTAGTACGGGTACATCTACTCCCTGCTTAATGATCTCGTCGAACAGTTCACCTGAAATGACCGAGCACATACTTTCGGTTTCCACTAAGGCCGTTGTGATCGTACCACAACATTCCACTAGGATGAGAGGACACTGTCTCTTACTGGATTCTGGATCAAATTCAATAGACAAAACTGTCACCTCTTGACCAGTAGTTAAGCTTAGGTTTGCCCCGGGATGACTAGGCGGTGCGAAGCTCCCTAGTTTTCCGTCTCATTCTGATGCGAAGTCCCAGGTTCAATCTTCCTAGCACAATTTGAGTATTTTCCTATTTCGAGATGTGTTTCTAGGTGAGTCACTTCTTTATCGGTCCCAATAACGACCTTCTTTTCCACTATTATCAACATCCCTATTATTTTGAAATTGTTCAGGAACTATCCGATTTGCGTGCGGAGATTCTTTGTATTCATGGGCAATAAATGTTTCAAAAGATTCTGGATATTTGAAGGGAAATGCCTGATCAATAAATGTACTATCTCGTGTTCGGGCATGGTTGGCGGGCATAACTTCATTCCTCCTAGCTTAGTGGTAGCATTATCGTGCATGCTTATGGTACGTATCTTTGCGCCAGGATCCGTACAGCAAGCAAACTTTGAAATTAGTCTGTTGGTCGTGGTTCAAGTAACGTGCGAAAAATTTACCTATAAATTCTCTTTAAGTATTGGGAAGAGATTCAAAGGTGTCGGCCCACATCTTCGCGGTTGATTGTAACATGGTAACATATTCTAACCTTCCTTTCTTCCGAATGGTTCAAAGCAAACAAACACTATGTGATGAAAAGTATCCGGACATGTAGTTGAAAATGACTTAGCAGTTCGTGGTGCCCACCATCGGTAATGCTGGAATTCAATAGGGTGTTAGCCCACCGTTAGCCTCGATGACAGCTTCCACTCTCGCTGTCATAATTTCAATAATAGCAATAGATAAAATACTGAACTTACCATGGTGGACTGGTCATTAAATAATTCCCCCTGTCCATGTAGAAATATTACTTAAATTCTGTTCGATGACATCAATTATCAATATTATACATAACACAAAATTTCGCCATTCATTCGAACTAAAATGTATTGACTACATTAAAAGAACAGATCTCTACAAGAATTAATGTTACTAGATCCCTGTTAGCCATCACTGTCTACTTTGTAATGTCTGTCTCCCACGGCTTGGCCGAGGGTTGTATTTATGGGAGACATATGTACTGTAACCACTCACACCGAGTGGCTGCCCCGACTGACTCAGTCCGTAGTCTCTTTAAAGGAGGCATGCGTGATAGGGCTTATTCCTGTTCTACTGCAGTGAAACACATGGTATTTTCAAATGTGGATTTAATGTTCCCTTTTCAAGAGGTGAAGCCTCCCGTTATAACTTTTCCTTAAAACTAACTTATAACTAATTTATCTTAAAGCGGGCCCAGAGGCGGCCCGCGATGTTGCGATGATGCATTCGGACGGCGGCGTGGTGCGTTGTCGTAGCGCATTTACTGGCGTAAGCCAAAGCAACTCGCTCTCAACCCTACTTCAGAAAGGCACTTCCACTTGCTGTCACCTCACCTCCTCAGCTTTGCGGATCACGACGTGGCCCTCCCCCGCTTCGTTTTCCGCGATTGGCGAGCACGCGTCATGCGGTTCCTTCCGCCCAATCGCGGCGTCATTGATGACCGTTTGAGCTGGCCAAGTTCCGTTGAAACGCAAACGTCAGCCAAATTCCAAGAACAGGTGCTGCTGAATAGACGGACTTGGAAACAGCAGCGTCCGCATTTCCCGGCGAGTCAACACGAGTCAGCTGAGGCGCGCCCTCGTCAGGACAATAGGGCTGCATGCCTCCGCGTCCCCGACGATTCCTACACCCTCACAGGTAGCAAAAGATGCACATATCCAGGCCTCTCTACACAGCAACGTTATATTGAATAAAATGTTGAAATGCGCGTCGCAACGTAATGCGTGCGACCGTCCCATTACAATACACACATTTAAACACAAGCACATTCGATATTGTCGTACATAATGCAGAACATATATTTACAAAAAGCATTAATTTGAAGCAATGAATATAAACTACTGTCGAGCAAAGAGAAATAGTTTAGTGTAATGCTGCCTGACTTTCGAATGGTGATCGTTATCATTTACACACTTGGTGTGGTGGTGAATTCGAATGGTCAAATATTTTGAAGCAACAGCATTCACAAGCCAAAGACAGTGATTGCCTTCTACTTTCTGGTCAAGAAAGTTATGGCCAAGCTTTTTAAATAATTTTTTGTAAGACACCTTTCAAACTCACTGGTTTCTTCAGCCACCAAAGTGCGGAACGCTTTTTCAGAAAAAGAACACACTTTTATCACGACATAAACGGTATAGTTTATCCTCTATTTTGCTGTAATCGAGGAATGGTGGGGCATGAGGAATGGTGGGGCGAGGTTGGAATGCTGAGGCATTTCTTTTTGCAAAACTTGAGAACTGCTTTCACACAAAATCTGTTTCAAGCTGTGCACAACAAAGCTAACATTGTATTCCACTATAACCCAAGAAATAATTGACAAATCATTTCCGGCAGGTAAAGCAAAGTCAATGCCCTTCTCTCCTTTCTCTGGGTCATTTGCTCCAAATATTTTCCCGTTGGCAGGGAATAATTTAGCAGCTCAACAGCCTGCTTCTGATTCATTCTAAGAAAGGTGGTTTTTCCAAGACACCTTCTTGCCTTATCTGCACAACCTCTATTTGAAGACAAAATTGATACTTTGTCAAGAAATAAACAGTTGTCTCTGCATGTTTCATGTAATTCAGTATGCACCAGAATCTCTCTGAAAGCACTTGTGAATTGATGAAATGGTGGGCAGTTGGATTATCATTAAATCCTCCACAAGACTAGATTTAACTAAACAGGATTTCTACATGATCTTGGCTCATTATCCATATACTTCAAATGGCTGCCAACAAGGTCTATAGTGCTTTCAATGCATGTTAAAGTTACATTTCACAAGAAAGTGAGAGCGAGGAAGCGTTGCAAGCTTGGTACAACCCCTCCAGTTCCCCATTCAACCCCTCCGTTGCTCCCCTGTACATCAAGGTTGCAAGTACCACACGCCATCAAAACTTTTTGGCCTTAAGTGAATCAAGGAAGTAAATGTTCTCTGATTTTCAGATTCTAAGTGTTTTACTACATGAAGTACATTAAAAGATTCCTTCCACCTGAGGGAAACACACTTACCAAATTGGGGCATGTTTCTCACAACCCAGGCATAAATAAATTTCTCTGGTGGTGAGCGCTGCTTTCTTTCTTTTCTTGTCACAAAGATGCTACAGTAGTGGAGTGCTAGTACTCTTGTAGACAGCTGATGGTTATTAAAGAAGGGTGTGTGTAAACATTTGGAAGGGAGAGATTACAGGGGAACCATCACAGTACCAACTTTTAAAAGAAAAAGCTCCATTGTAACATATTAATTTACTTCCTTCAACAAAATTCACAAGCAGGAAAACATTATTTTAAGAATTCATTAGAATATGAGTCACCTCTTGAGGTGATCGGGTCATTAGAAGATCAGGATGTTGGTAACCATTAGCTGGATCATGAACAGCATCATATAACTGTTGGTATACTGTTACAATAACTTCAAAAGCTCTTCTCTGAGTGGTGATTCGGTGGTTGCTACTTAACAAAAGGTTCATTTGGGGAAGAACTAGAGCATCTGGCACCACCAAGAAACCTTCTAATTTGTTCTAGTTCGCAAAAACAAAAAAATAACATTAGTTATTGTTTTTGCAGAATATATACTGTCAGTTTAATATATTTAAAAGATAAACAATATCTTTAATCATCATGGAAATCGAAGTGCACCTACAATACTGACAAAAAAGATTACTCACCAAAAAATTTTTTAAACTATTTGGTTCCATGCCCGGAATAGATGACAGACTTCCACGATTTGGATCTTGCAGTATAGTGTAAATTGGACCAAGGTTGAGATTGGCAACAAGGGAACTAGCCTGTTCAGAAGCTAAAGTATCAAGTTGAGCATCAGACTGTGCCTAGAAATTAAAAGTTAACCATTGAGCATAGAAAATAATAGAAATAAAGAATATACATTTTATTATAATCATACCTGAAGTCTCTCTAATCTTTCATCCACAAACTCGTACAGAGAGAGAGTAGTATGCATGCTATACATGCAATTCAGCAAGTATACTGCCATATCTACACTTGGTAGCCGAGCTGCACTTTCGTTAACAGCTTGAAGCAAGGGATTCATGACGCATGATACAACCTATGCATCAAATTCAAGCACTAAATAATACAATACACAGCAAAAAAGGTCATTTTATAATATGTTAATCATCTTGTGATAGAGAAAGAAACAATAATGAAGATCTTAACAATAGACCATTTTATAATAACTGGGAAGATAAAAAAAAGTTGGAATAAACTAGGGAAATTATGCATCATCTCACTTAACAACTTAAGTTGGCTTTTTTAAATGATGGCCCCTTTTTTCCAATACATCCTGTTTATTTTTATAGCAGAAATTTATATGTCTTCAAATACATGGTCAACCTTCTTCAGCAACCTTTAGTTGAAATGAACCTTCCTGATAATCTTAATTATTACCAAATTGAAGATCAGTTGTAAGATTTTCGTGGCTCAAATATTCAATCCTGAACAGATGAATTATTGTGCAATGACTGGTCAATCATGGAATCAATGACAGTTGAGGAATCATTTTACCCTAAAATTAATAGAGTATTATCTAAGAGTAGAGACAATTCCAAAAAGTGTCATTTTTTAAAATTGAACATTGTACCCTCATTCACAATAATGAACTTTGGGAATTATTTCAATTAAAAAAAAAAGCCTACTTTGATTATAAATCAACTGAAAAAATTAAACTTTCTAAACTCTGAGCAAAGTGTAAAAATTTACTACATACTGTTAATAAGAAATATATTACTTTCCTGAAAATTTTCTGAATCATAATATCAAATCTTTTTGGAATTATGTTAATAAAGGTACTAGACGTTAAATACACGTTCCACATTGTGCAAGTTTTACTGTATAAAATCGTGTTGTCACAGAATAACCTCGCTGATCATTGTATGGTTAAACAGCTCACGCACAATAAGCCTTTCCCTTACCTTCTCCACTGTCAGACTGACAGTCAGAGTTACTGGTCTCTTTTTAAAAAGGTCCTCAACTATTGCAGGACATTGTCCATATTCAGTGACTCTGTAAAGATTTTTGTCAAAGTAAGAGCGACCTGTGTTGCACATTATTTCAGAAATACGGCAGGGATGCCATCAAGCCCTGCAGATAAGCTTTCATCAAGTCCACATAGTGTCTGAGCAACCATTATCGTAGAGGTATCCATGTTTTCAAGAGTGAAAATATATGGAGCAAAGCTGGAAGGGAACAATCCGGTTCAGTGGACGGACATGGAGTAATCCACATAAACCTATGTGATTCTTGTCTGATCAGATATCAATTTACCTCCTACACCAAAACACATCAGGGGGCCAGTTTTGTTCATAGTCTTCTAATATACAAGTACATTTGCTTCTTTTACACCCAGGATAATATCTCCCTTATATTTCGCCTTCTGTTGTCTATTCAATTTCATGATCTTGTTATTAATCCCTAGATAATTCTGTAATCCTCATCCTTTCTTGTCCTTCTAGAAGTAATCCACGCCCTTTGCCTTGCTTTCAATTTCTTCACTATCTCTCTATTAATCCAGTGTTTATTTATATTTCACCATACCTTAAAACTCGGCAAGTAAGCATTCAGTAATTGGTGTATTCTTCGTAACTATCGTAATCCTTGGGCAACCTTCAAGGACCCATTAATATACGATTCCAGGTCTGCCTTTATCGAATTGTAATCAGCTTTGTAGTAATGCAACTTTTTCGGCATCAGCCCTGTAACTGTACGGAAGATTTTTATTTGTAAAAATGTTATCACTGTGTGATCACTCAAACAAATATTTGATCTCATACTATGTGGAGTAATAATGCTTTCATCTGTCACAAGCAGCAAGTCCAATACAGATGGATTTTGGCCAGCTCTAATCCTCGTTGGTTCAGTTATGACCTGAATGATATTGGAATCATTGAAGACCCATAATAATTCACATTCCACTTCCTACCAGCCACGTACACCGTACTTTAACCACGTAATAATAAGAAAGTTAAAATTTCCGTATATAGCCATCAGCTCATATTCATTACATGCTGTCAATAGTTTCAAATAGTATCTGCCGTATGACTCATATTGACGTCGGAAGTCCATTGTCTATATACCCACCAATTATAATTTGAAAATCCCTCGTAGACACACCCACAAAGCTTCCACATCTATATCTTCGAGTTCTGTCAGCCTGGTTATCATAATATGTTTAGTTACTAACTTCTGCTCAACATGAACAGCCACTCCTCTTGTGACCCTGTATCCTTCCTCTAAACACTACACTGTAATATTTATCAGTGAGTCTGCAATATCCGAATTTAACCATGTCTTTGTAAGGCCAATGACTGGTTTCGTCTGATCACCCTCGAAGACAAAAATATCAAACTTAAGACATAAGGGATGATACATTAAGTACATAGAATCTTTTGGAAAAAAGTTTCCAATCCAACTGCCTTTGCTAATTTTTGTATTGAGAAGTGTGTCGACAGCTGATTTTCGGTATACCTTTCCTATATTTTAGAGTTGCATCCAAGTCATCCTTATGTCTTTCTGCCAACTTCAGTCTCACTCCCTGACTTCTTCACGCTGTAAAGGGGTAATATTCTCATAATACAGTATTGTGGGGCAGTTCCTTGTTACTTTGTAACAGCTCATTAAAAGTTCCGCCAATTTCAACATCATCTTCAGAGGTCGAAATTTTAGTAGGGTTGGCCTTTCTCAGACATATGGCTAGCAAGATGCTGGAGTCAAATTCTGCTAGTAGCTTTTTCCTGGAGTTAAGATCTTTGGAGTATCTCTCTGAATTTTCGAAGGTCTTCTTTCTTCCTCTCAGCAGAAGAATTTCTAACTTTCTATCTTGAATTCCATAGGCGATATTTTTAAGCATAGTTTCTTTTCTCTATCTTTTCTGTGACCACTTGCGTGATCTTGGAGAAATATATCATTTTTTGCGCTTCCCCAAACTTTTTAATTTCGAAAATTATAGTGGTTTTCATTTCCACATTAACATTCTGTTGCATTGATTAAATTGCATCATACCTTGCCATCAGCTTGACATTATCCTCTTGAATATAATTCACTTTACTCAAAATATACTATATTTGACACATTTTCAAATTAGATGAAAGGTCTTCCACCTTCTTAGCAATCCCAGAGATTCTACAATACAGACAATTCATCAGATTCAAATTTCTCTCATTTGTTCAAATGCTGCCATCTAGTGCCGCCTATAGTGAGAGGCATGTCATCCGCGAAACACATGAAACAGATGTTTTCCGGCATATCTAGTCTGTCAACGCCGACGAACATTATGTTCCACAGTATGGAGCCCATGTCGGAGCCCTGTGGAACACCTCCGGTAACTTGTGGGTCTGTTGCCCATCCGCCGTGAGGTACAACAGTGTTCTTCCCGTGAAGTAGCTCACGAAGTAGTCGCTACCTACGCTTGTTAAGAAACCATTTCATCACTTTGGTGATTTCTCTCATTTCACTCACATTTCATCACTTGTGATTTCATCACATCATTTATATTTTCCCAGGAGCTCCCTGACCTCTAACGTTTCCGCGAGAGCTTACCTTACATCAATCAATGCGAATAATGCAATTCATTTGCCTATTTATCTGTCACTATATACAGGTGCCCGGGGAGGAAACATCGACACTTCACAAATAAGCACTTAAGACAATTTTTTAAGCACATTGTCTAATAAACTAGGATATTCCGAATGGTTGAGCCGCAATTAGCACTCAAAAGCTGGTTTGAAAAAATGCTTTCTAGACAAAAATTTGCATCATAGCATAGAAACACTCAAGAAACACGCAAATTGTTTATTATTACAAGAGAAATTCATATATTTGTTCAGAAAGAAAAATTAATAAAGAAAAAAGCATCCAATTTACATGATTCAACTGCTTTTCTATTTCTGGGTTAATTTTTCTTTCTAAACAAATATATTGATTGCTTTTGTAAATAATAAACAATTTACAAGTTTTTGGAGTGTTTCTTTGATTCTGCAAGGCAAAGTTTTGCCTACAAAGCATTTTTTCAAACCAACTTTTGAGTACTTATAGTGGCTAAGCCATTCAACAGAATATACATGTAGTTTATTAGACAAAATATGCTTAAAATTGTCATAAGAGTGTATATGCCAAGTTTTGATGTTTCCTCCCAAACACCTATATATAACCAAGTTGGATTAGTTACAGCATTTATAACTCAAGAAAGAGTGAACCAATTTTAATTATCTCTGATTTGTTAAATTCATCTCCACCCTGAATAGCAGAATAACTATTAAAATACTGGAAAAAATTACTAGATGGCGCTGCAGAACAAAACTAAATGTTGAAGTCAAATGGAACCCTCAGCACACTTGGCAGGAGTTTTCTGAATGTATATCATTAAATAACCCCTAAACGGAGTGTAGAGCATTGCAAGTATAATTTTGAGGCCAACGGCCTTGAAGAAATGTGCTTCATACTGTAATCTACAGGATGAAATCTTTCGTCTCCTCCTCTTGTCCCCTTTCCCCAGCAAAATGTAACGGAATGTTCAAAAAGATCAGTATATCAGTTCAATAACATGCACATGCACGCGCGCACACACACAGTATACAAATGTTAACTAGTAATGTTACATCACATACTTTCTCACAATATAACAAGTACATACACACACTATTAAAATACTTGTAATTAAGAGTCTAAAAATTCATTGTAGCCAAAATTACAGTCTTACTTTTGTAAGATCTTCCGCTCGACCTTCTGCGACATTAGCCACAGCCAGAACTTCCTTCAAAATTCCCAACAGCCGAGCAATTGCTGGAGGTGGAGCCAAATCAGTCGGAGGAGTCAAATTTGAAGGGGATACTGTAGTACCATCCACCTGAACTCCCAAATGTTGTTTTACTTCCAGTTCTAAAACTGAAAGGAATGTAGACTGACTGAGTTCTTGTAAATCTTCTAAAGTTGTAATCAATGTACCGCCTGAAACAACCTAGCAATTGGGGATAAAAATATGCATTAGTATTTTTAAAACCAGTGTCACTCAGAGAAATGAACAATTTGCATAATTTTTATACAAACTTTTCTAAATATTTCTTTGACACAAAAGTTATGATCTTTCTGCAATGGGGATCTTTATTTAGTTTTGAAATATCAAAATATAATTAAAAACTAAGTGACACATAAGGGAGAACCACTATCTATGACTATTTTCTTCAGCTCTAGAATCCCTGCTCCCACTCTAACATTAAGTTTAATTATGAATTAAAAATTTTCCCTGGAATGTAATACAAACTGTGTATTGACAAACTAGCTGCTGAGTATGGCTCGTATCTGATCCTAGTGGAAACCCATGCGATTCAATCACACAGGAAGTTTAAAGCTGAATTCTTTTATTTTCTTGCATATTTATATACCTTACTTACTCAGGCATGGAAAGGAATGCATTCTTTCTTCAGAGTATCCTCCCCCTAGTCTGGCCTGCTCTGCTCTAGCATGCCCTGGCCTACTCAGACCCACCTTGCTCCTTGCCCCTCATCCTGTACTGCTTTACCTGTCCCCAAATACTACCGTGTCACCAAATGCATGTTGACATTTCAAAAATATATTTTTTTCATATTAATATGGTTTATATAACATTCACAAACATATTAACTACAGATGCAGATATTAAGGCTTCCAGCTTTCAAACGACACCTTAAAAATATATTTTTCTCCCTTGAACAAGTTAATTTTAAAATAAAGGGAAAAAAAGCTATATCATTTACATATTCAAGAAAGATTTCCTTTTTGAACCTATTTATTAGTTTATTTGTTTACTAATTCGAGAAATTGCCTTGAGATAGTTTGTTTCAAAGCTACTCTGTAAGGGGAGATATAGCCTGCAAATCAGAGAAAGAATAATGTTTCAAAAGTTAATTAAAATTTACATTGAACTATTAACTAATAACTTCAGGGAATACCATTTAAATCTTTCTTAACTTAAATTATAGTATCAGAGAAAGTTTCTGGGCTGGTAGGCCATGGCCCAGTTGGTGTTGAAGGTCCAATTGTTTCATCCACAGATATGGTGGACATTCTCAATGGTGCCCGAGTCACTTCCGCCACTGAGGGTGGCCACCATACTTGCGGACAAAAGTTTGGCCCTTCAATGCTATTAGGACTATAGCCAACCCGCTTGGAAAGTTTCTCTGATATTGACTCCATCCATAAAAGCTTACAATGCTAAATTATAGTGTTTGATTCTACAGTACATCAGAATAAATGTAAATTATGAATTTAAAAACAAAAATTAACTAACATTTTTGTTTATTTTTCACAAACAAAATTCTTGAAATATCAAAGAGCTTGCTTGATGGGAAAAAAAAGAGAGGTAACACACCTATTCCTTTTGACATACTAATTAGCAAACCTCATAACTACATTTTGGTCATATTTGTTCAGAAAGGAAAAAACAAACAATTTTAGGATCCATTTCCATTAAACTCGTAAGTACTGAAAAGCTTGATTAGTTCTTTATATTTATTTATTATTACTCTCCCATAATTACGTATTATCAAGAAGCGAAAAAGAAATCAAATTGATCTTCTTCACAAGAGGACATGCGTTTCAGAGGATCTTGCTCTTATGAGGCAATATGAGGAGATCTTGAATCCAATGTTTAAATAATGTTCTTTTCTTCCTGCAAATAGAAGACATGTTTCCTGCTTTGAATATTGGTTCCAGATGAATTTTTTCCCTTATGAGTAAAAGAATCACAATGACAACCTTCGCAAGTCACGAGTCACATAATTTACAAGTTTTACTCTCATTACACCCATGGCAAAGACTTCGCAAGAAGGTATACTTATCAGCAGAAATACTCTTCCAGAAATATCCCAGCTCACCACTAAAATGATTTGCTTCCTATTTCCATAATTTGTTTTGCAGAAGACACTAGGGTATGAGGTTGCCAATGAGAACTTATTCATGCTACTGCCCACATGTTCAGTTGAGTAGGAACAGTATGCGATGAGCAGTAATTACAGATAATTGCTTTATGTCCTATGTAATGGGTTTTTCACTATTGAGGTAATATCAGTGTTGAGTATCTAATGAAATAAAATGTGTTAAATTGGAAAGAGTTAGAAAATTCTACAGAAATTCAATTTTGAGATTTAAAAGATTTTTGAGCCTTTTTTTAAATTTGTAATTGCACTTACTTCAAATGATTTCCAATGAAGTTTCTTGAAAACTCAAAACTTTTCTGCAAAATGAGCTCAAAATTGTGCATTTTCAGAAATGCTCAGACATTTTCTCAAAAATGGCTCAAACTTTTTTAATGAAAATTTACATATAGAACCAGGTTTCACTTTTCAATGATATTCTGAAAGTAAAATTTCTATTCTACTATTAGAGAGTTGAAAAATGAAGGAAATTTTTAAAAAATCATGTTTTTTGATAAAACACTATTTCCTTAATATCAATATTTTATGGATGTAAACCTGACCATTGTGTTAACGGATGCATACTGAAAATATTATGTTTTACAACATTTTGTGTAGTGATAATTAATTTCAAAAAAACTGCTCATTAAAAAGTTCGATGAAGATTAATTTTAGTGCTGAAAAGAAAATGTTGCATTGTTTGCTATGGAAAAAATGGTAACACAGAAATTAAAATACTCAATTCAATCCTGTCAAGCTTAAGTACAGTAAAACCAGATTTTTACAACTCTGTCTAGTACAAGAAAGTCTATGTTATTCTGTAGCACTGCGAGTTTGAAAATTAAAACTGTGAAAAATGAAGAAACACTTGACATTGCAAGTCAAGCTGAGAGAAGTAAAAATGTAAGATCACCTCAATGGAAGATATGTGAATAATACCAAAATCTATTGCCTCAGAAACCTCTCATAATGAAGATAATCTCATAAATGAATACTCATAGTCTAAAATTCAATATCTCAATTTCACTCTAAGACTGGTTAAAAATGTTTATTTAGAACTTTGTTTTCAGAGCTGGAATTTTTTTCAAGTTTTCGATAAATGCAATATGTTAGTAACAAAGTTGTAACATACTGCAACATTAAATTGTTTAATCTGTCTTAGGTTTTGCAATGGTGGTGAATCAATAAACTTATTATTTTCAGTTAAGTCAGTCTTAAAATTCCAGAGATAAGACTGAGCAACTGCATTTCATTCTATAATTAAGAGATGTTGTTTACCTGGCCTATAACTTGATGGTAAAAACGAACTAAATTGGTTATTCCATATAGCACTGTTGGTTTCATTTCTGATGCTAGGATGTGTTCAATTCTCACTTTCATTGGATGGCAAACCCCTTCAGTAATATTGGATAGAGCTTCCTGTACTTGTTCCAATACATCTGCAAGTGTTTAATGAAGATTCAGTAAAAAGGTACAGTAAAATTTCACTTATACCTTTTTCAAGGGACTGAAGGGAAAAATGTATAAATGAAAAAAACACATAACTGAAATTGAATATTATGAGCCAAATAAAAACTCAATATTTGGACACTACCATTTCATTAGAAAAGAAAAAAAACACGCGCACACACACGCGCGCACACACACGCGCGCGCACACACACGCGCGCGCACACACACGCGCGCGCA
>BOPP01000009.1:14360405-14418739 GCA_017312745.1 Gryllus bimaculatus | reverse complement strand
AAAAAAAAAAAAAAAAAAAAAAAACCCACAAAATCAATATACAGATTAAAAAATTACTAATGGAAAAAAGTGTTATCTTGGTGTGTTTAACATTAGAATTTGCCTACAAGGTTCAGTAGTACATAAAACATTTAATGTTAGGGTGTGAGTCTTAAAATCTATGAAGTATTAAAATTAACTTTAAATTTATATATTATATTTTTATTTAAAATGCTATATTTAAATTGCATTGTGTGGTTGAAATTTTAAAAAATGTAAAAATACATAGGTTTCTTGAAAATTAAATTTATCCATAGTCTCCAGTTCCTTTTCCACAGCAACTGAAATTCTTCAAAGACTGAGCACTACCACCCTTGTGGGCTCGCACAGTCTTGTCCCCTCAGATAGGCCGAGTCGATTATATTTCGATTATTATTTCAATTAACTCTGCCCCTGGCAGGAATCTGCTATTGTCGGTTTCATCCAATCGGGACCTTGAAAGTCACCATAGTGCTGTTATTAGTGACGCCACTTGTAGTGATGTTCAAGCTCCCGATTGAATAAAACTTTCCACAGCTGATACCTGTCAGGGCGGAGTTGTGAAAATCGCAGTATATTACATGTTTCATTATCAGGAAGTCAAGAGGCCCAGAGGTTGCTCCGCGGGAGCGCTCTGGAGCTTGCAAACAAGTAAATTCCTGTCACTGGATAGGTCGCTCCGCGGCCTTACCCATCGCCTCTGCGGGAACATTTGAAGGTTATATGATCTTCAAAGAACTTTTATTATGAACAAATGTGTGAAAAACGTATTAACGTAAAATGCATATCTGAAATAATTTGACATGGGGATAATCGGAATTTATCTGGGATGTGCCAAAAACCACAACATCGTACAAACATAAAAAACATATACGTACAAAACATATAAACAAGAGTTTCACTGTACATACTTATATGTAAGGGATTACTAACAGTGCAAATAAATGAACAAATGATATAAGTCAACATGGGGCATTTTAATATTTACCTATTTTATCACAGCCTTTCAAAAGTGTCAATAAATTTTCTTTTTCACTTGGAATTGTCTGATGCAACCAGGCCAGCATATCACCCACATATCTTTTTGGATCATGTGCATGAAGTTCAATTGGTTTTGGCATTCCACCTGGTCCTCCTTGGGTCAGAGCATCAAGAAATGCTCTTACTAATACAGATCTCCTTGAAGTACAGTATTCATCCATAACATATCTGAATTTAAATTAAAAGAAAAAACGATAACTTTTAATTGTATATAATTGAATGCAATGGAAGTAAAATCAAATTAAGAAGTATATAGACACCTCCATTTCTTGATAACATTCTAATCAAATTAGTAACAAAAAAGGGGTATGCTTGAGATTAGACAATGGCAAGCCACTCAACAAGAAAAATTGAGATTTTTACCTTTTTTTCTGCTAGAGGTTGAAATGTCACTGACAAAGTAGTGTTTTGCATATAGTAATTAACATTTCTTTTAATACATTAAACATGCTTTTAATGTTAATCACAGAATATATGGAATTCTATGAACTTTCAATTGCCCCTCCTGAGCGAGTCATTTGAAGTGATCTACCATTATCTAATCCAGACTGCCTAAAATGTTTGTGATTCGTAATTATTTAAAGCCAAAATATATCTTATAGGCCAATGAAATAAAATTTAATATTTGTTTAATTCCTGAGACAAATAATATTTCTTTCGAGAGGTGCTCATTAAACAATTTCAATAAAATTTATATTTAATGAAAGGCACAGAGTATAAGTAATTCACCATCCCCAACGAAGGCGATCTTCACCAATGGACCCCTTTGGTTTAGTATCAATATCACAAGTGTTCACATGCTCCATTCCAGCAAATAATAATCTTACGAAAGTATCTGAACAATTCAAATACATGACGAATTGACTACAACAAAAATGGCGAAAATTTGACCAAGATAGCTTCATTTATGAAATCTATTCTGTATGAATACAATTGATAGAACATTCTGATATGAAGATCACAGCAATTAGAGACTTTTAAAAATTTGGTAAAAGAATCACAATTTTCAACATTAAAACCTCTGAACAAAGAAAAAAATATCTGATTCTGGATATTATATTAGTCGTTCAGATAAACAATAGTAAATTACACATAGGGTTTTGTTGGAAAACAAAAAACTAACAACAATAAGCCATTCTTGTAATTACTTTGCCACAAAGGAACGCGCAAGCACACGTGCTCACACACGCACACTGTACAGCAATACACACACACACACACACAGAAATGCACACTCCATGCACATCTATGTGTTTTTCCAGCCAGAAGATTTATGTGCTGTTAATTTTGTTGTAACTCCACTACATGACGCACCAGAACTAAATTGCGCTTCTTTTTCATTCAATTTCCATTCAAACTGCGATCTACCCTGCCTTCATTGTTGCCAATAAAGAGAGAGAGAGAGACAGAGACGGAGAGAGAGAGAGAGAGAGGGAGACGGAGAGAGAGAGAGAGAGGGAGACGGAGAGAGAGAGAGGGAGACGGAGAGATAGAGAGAGAGAGGGAGACGGAGAGAGAGAGACGGAGACGGAGAGAGAGAGAGGGAGACGGGGAGAGAGAGAGGGAGACGGGGAGAGAGAGAGAGGGAGACGGAGGAAGAAGAGAGGAGACGGATGAGAGAGAGAGTAGGTTGAGCGTTGGAGAATGAGAGAGAGAGTGGAGACCCGTCGATAGAGAGAGAGATGATGAGTGGACAGAGACGAGAGAGACTGTGAGAGAAGAGGAGACGGAGAGAGCATGAGAGCGGAGCGGAAGAGAGAGAGGGAGACGCGAGACGAGAGAGAGAGAGGGGACCCGGAGAGCGAGAGAGGGGAACCGGAGAGAGAGAGAGGTGGGAGGACGAGAGGAGAGAGAGAGAAGGAGAGGAGCGGAGAGAGAGAGAGAGGGCACGAGAGAATCGAGAAGCCCTACGGCAGACGAAGAGAGAGAGTTGTCGAGACGGAAGGAAGAGAAGTGGGTAGACGGAAGACGAGAGAAGAGAGGGATGATCCGGTAGAGGAGTAGACGAAGATTACGACCGCGACGACGACTTGATTTGACGAGAGGGAACGCGGAAGAGGAGAGAATGATGTGGGTAGACGGAGAGAGAGGAGAGAGGGAGACGGAGAAGAGGATGAGGGGGGAGACGAAAGAGAGAGAGAGAGGAGAGACGGGAGGAGAGAGGGGACGGATGAGATGAGATGATGGGAGGACGGAGAGAGAGAGAGGGAGACCGGAGAGAGAGTGATGGGGAGGACGGAGAAGAAGGAGACAGGAGAGAGAGAGGGAGACGGAGACGAGAGAGAGGGAGCGGAGAGGAGAGAGAGAAGAGGGAGACGGAGAGAGAGAAAGAGAGGGTAGACGGAGATGAGTGAGAGAGGGGATTAGACGAGAGTGTGAGAGAGAGTAGGGAGAACGGAGGAGGAGTGAGTGTGAGCGGAGAGTGAGGAGAGTGAGAGGGAGACGTAGAGAGGAGAGAGGAGAGGACGTGTAGCGATATGAGATTGTTAGATGGATACGTAAGAAAGAGGAAGAGGGAGACGGAGAGAAAGAGAGAGGGAGACGGAGAGAAGAGAGGAACGGAGAGAGAGAGAGGGAGACAGATAGAGAGAGAGGCGAGAGACGGAAGAGAAGAGAGAGGCGAGACGGACGCAGAGAGAGAGCGGAGACGGACGAGCGAGAAGGGTTAGATTCGGATGGGGAGGAGAGGAGGAGAGGGAACGGAGAGAGGAGAGGAACGGAGAGAGGAGAGGGGGAGACGTGAGAGAGAGAGAGCGGAGAAGAGAGGGGGGATCTCGGATGAGAGAGAGAGGTGGAGAGCCGAAGAGAGAGAGTTGGAGAGGGAGACGGAAGAGATGAGGGGCGAACTGGAGATGGAGGGGACGGATGAGGAGAGAGGGAGACGGATGAGATGACTGATGTGAGAGGCGAGACGGAGAGAGGTGAGAGAGGGATGACGTGAGATGAGAGAGGGAACCGGAGATGAGATGTTTTACTGAGACGTGAGACCGAGAGAGGAGAGATCGAGAGAGAGAGAGAGGGATCGACGACCGAGACCCTGAAGGGAGATGCGGAGAAGAGAGAGAGGAGAGAACCGGAGAAGGTAGAGAGAGAGAGGGAGCTGTGAGATTGGGTTAGAGAGAGAGAGAGGCCGTAAGACGGAGAGAGAGCGAGGGGAGGAGACGGGACCGGGAGACGAAGGCGACGGAGAGAGCAGAGAGGTGAGACGGAGAGAGAGAGCCGAGGTGGCACGGCGAGAGTAGAAGGGAGAGACGGCGCATTAGAGGGAGAGACGAGATGAGAGGTAGAGTGGAACGGGGAGAGAGAGAGAGAGACTGGTGCCGAGACCGGAGCACCTCAGGACGAGAGAGAGGAGGAGGATGGAGAGAAGGACAGGCGGAGAAACGGAGAGAGAGAGAGGGATCGGAGAGAGAGAGAGAGAGGGGAGCGGTGATTTGAGCGACCTACGGAGGGAGGGGAGGAGAGGGAGACGGAGAGAAGAGAGAGGAGACGGAGAGAGACGATAGAGAGAGGAGGATCCGGAGATGAGAGGGAGTGAGATGGGACGGAGAGAGGAAGAGAGGGAGACGGAAGAGAGAGGGAGAGGAGACGACGAGAGGGAGAAGGAGAAGACGGAGGGATGAGGGGAACGGGAGAGGGGAGACAGACGGAGAGAGAGGAGAGAGACGGAGAGAGAGAGAGAGGGGACGGAGAGAGAGGAGACCGGGAGAAGACGGAGAGAGGAAGGGAGACGGGAGAGAGAGAGAGTTGATGACTGGGAGAGAGAAGGAGAGAGCGGAAGAGGAGAGAAGGAGAGGAGAAGGAAGAGAGAAGAGAGAGGGACGGAGAGAGATGAGGAGGGAGGAGAGAAGGGAGAGGAGAGAGGGGAGACGGAGAAAGAGTAGGGAGACCGGAGAGAAAGGGAGAAGGAGAAGACGGGAGAGAGAGGGGAAGGAGAGCTGAGAGAGAGGGAGCCGAGAGAGAGGGAACGGAGGAGAGAGGGGAGACGGAGAGAGAGAGGGAGACAGAGAGAGAGAGAGGGGAGACGGAGATGATAGAGTGAGAGGGGAGGAGAGAGGGAGAGCCGGGTGAGAGAGGAGACTGATGAGAGAAGGGAGACGGAGAGAGAGGGGACGGGAGAGAGAGGGAACGGAGAGAGAGAGGGAGACGGCGGAGAGAGAGAGGAGAGGAGGAGAGGGAGAGACGAGAGAGAGAGGAGAAGGAGAGAGAGGGAGACGGAGAAGAAGAGACGGGGAGACGGAGAGACGGAGAGAGAGGAGACGGAGAGAGAGGCGAGACGAGAGAGAGAGGAATGGAGAAGACGGAGCAAAGAATGAAGAGAGAGAAGGGAGACGGAGTTCGGAGAGAAGAAGAGGTTGAACGGCGGGAGACAGAGGAGAGGGAGACGGGAGAGGAGAGAGAAGGGAGACGGAGAGAGAGAGAGAGAGGGAACGGAGAGAGAGAGAGAGAGACGGAGAGGAGAGAGGGAGGAACGGAAGACTAGAACAGAGCCGAGACGCAGAGACGAGGAGGAACGAGGAGAGAGAAGGAGAGAGGAACGGGAGAGGAGAGAGAGGAGACGTGAAGAGGAGAGAGAAGAGGTGAGGGAGACGGAGAGAGAGACGAGGGGAGAGCGAGAAAGGCGAGAGAGAGAGGGAGGACGGTGCGAAAGAGGAGAGAAGGAGATCGGATCCGATGAGAGTATAGAGGCCGAGAACGGAGAGAAGAGAGATGAAGAGGTGTGGAGGAGAGTAGAGAGGAGACGGAAAGAGAAGGAGAAGACGGACATTTTATGAGTGATGAGGGAGACGGGAGAGAGGGAGGACAGGAGAGAGAGGGAACGAAGAATTGAGGTGGAGACGATATGTAGGAGAGGGAGATCGAAGAGAGAGGGGAGACGGATGAGTAGAGGGAGACGGAGACGAGAGGAGACGGAGAGAGAGGACGGAGGAGAGAGGGGAGACGGCAGATAGAGGACGGAGAGAGAGGGCGAGAGAGAGGGGAGACGAGAGAGGGGAACAGAGAAGGAGACGGAGAGAGAAGGAGACGGAGAGAGAAGGAGACGGAGAGAGAAGGAGACGGAGGGAGAGGGAGACGGAGAGAGAGGGAGACGGAGAGAGAGAGGGAGAATGGAAGAAGACAGGAAAAAGAGAGAGATGAAGGACAGAATGTGTACCAGGCTCCGCTAGTGATTTCATATTTGTCGAAAACAAAAATATCATTTACCAAATTACCAGACACAAAAACTCTCACATATACTTGTTAAATGCATTGATAAATGTAATACATTTGTTCCATGCAGCCAACAGCAAGATTTTAGTATAAGTTAGCAAGGTTTTAAAAAGGAATTAATCAGTAATTTTTTTTTAATAAACTTAGTTCCTTAATATACTTATCCTGAAAATTCTAGACAGTTCAGTTTCCAAATACAAATTTGATTGTAAAACAATAACTTCACAAAAATTTCACCTTAAAAACTCATTTTTTTTATCACTCTAGTACTCACAAAGAAAATATCATGAGAATGACAGAAAATAATGAATATGTGTAAGTAAAATTATCTTACTTGAAAAGAATAGGTCTGTTTTGTAAATAAGTCATTGCCTGGGTCAAAAGAAGACTGGTTTCAGCCAGTTCAATATTGCGGCAGTGACTCTGAGTCCAGCGATACAATTTTTCAAGAGCTGTTTCCTGCATTAGAAATACAAGAGTACAAATTAAATTTCCTTCACACAATAACATATTCCTGCTTCATACATTATGCACCACAATGCAATTGAAGCATCCATTATGAAAAGAACCCACCAATAGAAATTTGGCATTTTTCAATTTTTGATTGAAATACTTAATATGTAGTCCCATCTAGTCATTTTCAATAGTCAAAAGAGCTCAATTCCTGGAAAGGGGTAACTTTCTGTGTCTAAGAGAAGTTATGGTAGGCAGTGATGCAGTTAAGAGCAAGAAGTAACAATATGGTTTACAGTGGCATTCACAGATAAGTTTGTTCGTTGCATTAGATGATAGTTATTTAAAAAAGAAAACTTTCATGTCAATGTTCCCATCATTTGAAGTCATTTAAGCAAATTGTACTGCTTCCAAGAAGGATACAAGCTGCAGATATTGGTCCAAAAGAAACTGGTACACTCCAAAGCATCCGAAGTACATGACTGGCAAGATAAAAGGGATTGTTTATACATCCTTCTGGATTCAGAAGAGCATAACAATTTTGTTGCCCACATGTCCACATTACAAAGTGTCGTTTCTCACAGCACAAAGAGATTAATGCAATGACAGTGATGTGAAGTTAAATGTTAAAAAACCAAGTACTTCTTCTGTAGATTGTGTACTAATGACACTTTGTATTAAATATTGTTAAAAAAACATTTCAATAAAATCTATTTAAACATTATATCCCCAAACCACAGCAGCCCAACTCCTGTATAAATTACCCCTAGAAATGCTCTCCCTAATGTCAATACATTCATTGGTTTCAAAATTAAGAAGTATGAAATTTTGACATGAATAATGGTTAAGATTACATTTTAGAATGAAAATAGATATCACTGTTTCTAAAGAGAGAATACTTCATACATTAGTCCATTGTAATTGCTTTAAAGAAACAAACAATTTTATGAATAATAGAGGACTTAGCTGAAAAAAGAAACTAGACAATAGAAACACATTTAGAATTCTATCAAATTCTGTCAGCCTTCATGCAGCTCGATGCACGTATTTTGCAAATGTACTTTCCCGCCTCAGATATGGTATACAATTCTGGGAAAACTCATCATGTGGTACTCAGACCTTTAGATTGCAAAAGAAAATTATTCGAATAATGAAACCCTTGAATAATGTTACCCTTGCAAGCCTCTTTTCATTGAGGTTGGAATTTTACTACTGCCTTGCCTATGTATTTACTGCAATATTTATCAAAAGTGACTTACTTAACGGTGGAAACATATTTTCATGCAATACTGATATTTATAATTACAACACACGTCGTAAAAATGATGTTCATGAAGTGTCAGTATCAACCGCTCACAATCAGAAATCCACATACAATATATGTACGTTACTTAAAAACGCACTACCTGATGACATTAAACAATTGAAGTCGGTTCACAAATTTAAGTTAAAAGTAAAATCGTTTCTGCTGCATAACTGTTTCTATACAATTAGGGACAATACTGATTAGGAAAAAGAAATATAATGTTTATTTTAACAAAACAGTGATATATAATGAATTAGTTTAAATTTGTATTGCATAATTTTTTTAAAAGACTCACTATGATTGTAACAAATAATGTACTTTAGCTCCCGGGTTGTCCAGTTTTCCTGATCCATTGAGCAAATGCTGAAACGGACCCTCGTTTTGCTTCTGGACATAAATGTAGTTTCACTACGCGCACATTTTGTTGAAATCTTCTATTGCTTGTAATAGTAAGAGTAGAGGCAAGGGCGAGTTCCTATTTTGTTAGCAATGCAGATAATTCATACTTGCAACTCATGTACCAATGCTAATACGTTTTCTATAACTTGGAAACGAAAATTACTATTTTTTTAAAAATATTGCTAATCTTGCGATTTTTAAAATTTATTTTTATTTAATTATATTAAACTTCTACTCATGTTTCAACTATTTATATATTATTATAGTTAAAATGACAGGAAGGAATTCTGGAACTCAAGAAAACGTGCACAAATACACTTCTTCTTCCTACGACACAGACAAGTTTTACTGTTTTTGGATTGAAAAAAACTAATTCAAAACATGCCTCAAAAGAAGGGTAAGTCCAGCTAAAAAAACAAACAAAAAAAAAAAAACATTTGACAGTCCCATCATTCCATCATTGACAGAATCTCACACACACTGCATTTCATGGGTAAACAAAAGAGACTATGTGGATTGTGAAAATATTTCATGAAGTATCAGTGATAAATAAAAAGAACTGAAAAAAATGTGTTTGGGGCTATTCCGTATTGAATGCTTCAATTAATACCTGTAACTGATTACATTACAATATGTAATACGCAATTTACAATACAAAAGCAGCATTACACATCATTGCAAAGCACCATTGCACATTAAAAGGCTTAACTTCTAAACAGCATGAAAAACTTGGTTAAAATTTAGTATACAGTACACCCTTAGAGAAACGTGGCAGCTGGGCTCAAGTCCTAATTACTGTACGTGCTCTAATAGAAATGAATAAAACTTATGGATAGGCGATTTTCATAGTTCGCCCTTCACATGCCGCATTGTAACGCCAACTTACTTTCAGCAAGTTTTCTCGCTTCACTCGCCTGGATCCAAGTCACGGCGAGGCTCGGGCCTTCGGCCCTCGCATTCACTATAAACATCCTTGAGTCTATCCAACGCATAATTACCAATTCACTTTTAAAAGACATCGCTTTTCAAGAAAGCCCCCAGAATTCTAACTGCCAAGTTAATGCCAGAACGGCGCGAAGTGCTGGTTTAAATGACATCCCTAGGTTGTACTGTATACTACATTTCAGCCAAAAACTTTACTTATAAAAAATTAATTCATCAATGTACACATTCATGCAAAGACAGAATAAGTTTTCACAGCATTCAATAAACAAAATAGTATTTTGATATAATTTGGACAAAAAATTATATATTATGTGTAAGAACATATTTTAACTATGCGCAGTGTATAATTAGTGGCAAAACATCTAGGAAAGCTTTTAATTCAGACTACTACTTTAACGTACACTTTTATTCATTCATATAATCTACATTAATACAACAAACTTTGTTGTATTAAAACAAAGTTTTGAAACTCATAAGGGAACTTATTTCGTGCAATAAATCAAAGCTATTATGTTTTAAATTTTCCTTAATTCTAAAAGTAAGAAAGTGTTGTTTCCTTTAGCACCTTAGCACCTCACCTGGTATAAAGCCATCTGTTCCATGATTTCCAGAGCAGCAGTCTGATGCCCTGATTGCATGAGCATATGACAGTTACTATGTATGTTTTGCACTCTATCAAGTATTGTGAAGAACTCTCCAGTTACTGACAAGTTATGGGAACTTCGAAGTACAGATTGTTCTGATGATGTAAGCTGAAAACGCTTAAGAAATGCTTCTGCTATGTCTTGTTGCAAAGTTATCTTCTGACTGTAAATTGATCAAATGAGTATCATCATAATAACATGAAGGGCACATGAACAAATTAATAATAATGCTACTTATTTATTATTGTTATTTTCAATTTGGTAATGAGACTTTTGTGTTGTTTAAAATAACGTAAGTCATTATAATGTATTGCGCTTACATGTATTACTAATCATGTTAACTTATTAATTATTACTGTAATTTAATGTAATTCTTATTATAATTTATATTATTTAAATGTTTATTGAAATCATTTACATAACATATTATTGAAATGTAATTTTTCAAGTTACTTTAAACTAATTAAATTATTACTGTGAGTTAATGTAGCTCAGAAAAAAATAATGTAAGTCTTATTGTGATTTAAATTAATTGCCTGACAGACTTTGCGTAATCCTTTTTGCAAGTCTGTTCGCAATAAAATGGTATTATGAAATAATTAACAAAATTACATTCTTAGTACCTTTCAGCTTGCAATTTAGTAGTCTGGTCAATGAGTTGATAAGTTTTGGTTTTTGTGGCATGTAATCGGCCGGTCATATTAAGAACAGAATTATTCATTGCGATCACATCATCGTAAATACCATCAAGCACCTCTTTTACTTCTCGAAAGGCGGATAGAAAATCCTAAAGAAACGCAAAACAATTACTTTGTGAAAGAAATGCAATTTAAAAACAAATGTTAATTAAACTAACCTCATTTATAGCCAAGCTCCTCTTTTCAATTTTACTTCTCAGATTACGACGCGTTTGTAAGGTGTTTTCGGAGAAGAACGTGGACAGTTCCTTCAGAGCCTCAATTGTATCTTTGTCATTTTCTAACCTTGTTTCCAATATTTTATTCAAACGTCGTGAGAGCACCTGGTCGTTCTTCTTTCCCACTGCATTACTCGGCTGAGTATTATTCGCATCATTAGTCATTTTTGGTCACACTTAACACAACCGCACCAATTTTCTCAGGTGAGTTTTAGGAAAGGCAAAAGTAGTCAGCTTCCCAAACAGTTTGACCTAACACGACGCCTAATCTAACCTATTGAGGACTGACAACTGGCCGATGACGTTTTTGGCACACTGACATGAACCATCGACGGGGGAGATGCATCCAGAAAGTGTGGGTGCATCAGCTGCTTTGCTAATATAATACGGTTTATTTAGTCGTACATTGACGTAAATCAGTTGTTGCGATTTCATCCAATAGGGAGCTTCAATGTCGCTACAGTGACGTCACTGTGAGGACGTTAAAGCTTCCGATTAAATGAAACTTTAAACATATTCCTTACGTCAAGTGCATGGTACAATAAATCTCAGTATAGATCCTAGTAATCTGTCAATTGGCCCTTCCTCCGAATGGTCGCCAACGTTGTACGTGTCTTATCTTCAGCACCTGTTTAACGTTTACCATTATCATTACATTTAATATCTGTGATCAAACATCAGATGAATAGTGTAACAATCACATAAATTAGGAAAGGTAACAAGAATGCATATGTAGAAAACGCAAAACTGGATTTCGACGTGTTATTTAATAGTACTATTACTGGGAGTTACACTATCATAAAGGGGGGGGGTGGATTGCCGTCACACTTAAGGCTAAATGTACCGACACTAGTACAATTTGTGGCCACCACGTCGCAGCACCAAAATAAGTAAGCGTCAAATGCCGTTTACAGATCGAAAATCGGACCATTGGTTCAGACGTTATCGGTAAAGTAAATTTTACTTATTTTGGTGCTGCGACGTGGTGGCCACAAATTGTACTAGTGTCGGTACATTTAGCCTTAAGGTGCGACGGTCACTTCCAGACAGCAAGACAGCAGGGCGTTCGCGCTGAATTTATTTACAGAGCGCCAAGCGCATGCCTTATCTGCTATCCGGTCACCGGATCGAAGCATTGCATTTGGCTGACTGACTACAAGTAATACATTGGCTATATTTCTTTGTGTTACCACCCGAAAAAATGGCGGGGACACGTTTATTATCAGTAAAATGTCCCTCAAATACAATTATCTGTTGTGAGCTTACCTCTGGCTGGTAGTAAGTATGGGCGTGAATTCACTTACAAGAAGGTGATGATTGTGATGTCGCTACTTCACCCCAAAAGGATTACACGACTAATACAGGTCGGCTGCAGTGGAGAATCTGTTGAAATGCCATAAGAATCCCCTGTAGTCGGCAGGAGCGCTCTCGGATGTCCAACATCAGGCCAGGCGGGAGATCATCTGTGGCCGTCCGCGAAATGAGTCGGTTTTGATGTGCGGGCCGCAGGTCCCCATACGTCGCCTGGACCGCGTTTTGTGTTTTACAGCCGAATGGTCGGGCTGCACTCCCTCACGGATAATTTTAGGGAGTTGATCCTATAATCCCAGCCCGGCATCCAGAATAAATTCCGATGCTGAATGAGGGCTGGTCGGATCGTGTGAAGGACAGCGTCCGTTGGATGGCTGTTGTCGCCGTTAAATCATTTACTATCTCATAATGCCGTTATGTCAAGAACTGTGGACTCTAAGAGCCAACCGATCTCTGTAGAGATTATTTTTCCAATAATGAGCGCCCTCAGCTCGCCCGATTCCCGTCCCCAGCCCTTTCCCAAGATCCATGAGCTCTGTCTCGGGCGTAGCGCGAAGCTTTTCCTTGGCTTGTTCCAAAGTTTCCAGAATATTCTATTACCCGAGATCTGTGATTGGGTCAAGGGGACCGCACATCTTTGTAACCTTCACTTCTTAACACGTAATTAATTGGTTGTTTATTGTTCACCATCTCGTGCCTACGTGACTCGACACACATCTGCGATCCTTCTACGAAGCTTCATGGTTTATTGCCCCTTAGGGATAAGCTAACGAGCTGCCCTCGAATCTCTTAATACGATGTTCCGGGAATCAATATCATATTGTAACGTTTCTCGTGGTGAATTAAAACCAACACAATATTTTAAACAAAATACGTTTATTAATGAACTTTTTTACACTAAAATCTACTGACACTAAAAACTACTTGGTCTATTTACAGATATATTACACTTAATTATTTTTCTTTACACACGACTCCGTTCTCTTGATTATTTATTTACACAGTTCATTTCTTACACACTATTTATTTACACCGATCTCGTCTTCTACAGTATCACCCAGTCCGATGCACTGCCCACAGTTCACTGCACTGACTCAATTCCGTGCGTAGACCACAATTCCCTGCGCACACCAGGGTCCACTGCACTGCTGTTTGCCGCGAGGCACCCTTCACAGCTCAGCTTCCAATGCAGACTTCAGACTGCTTACTGCTGTTCACCCACTGCACCACTTCACCGCAATGCACACTGTACAGCACAGCTTCCACTTCGGACACACTGACGGACTGACTGCTTAATCACTGAACTCTGCTACTCACTGACTTCTACTGACTCACTACTCACTGACTTCTTCTCTCTCGCGGCCGCCGGCAGCGGCGCATTTATACCTGCCCGGCGTTCGTCTCCAGGCACCCGGCACATTCTCCGCGTTTCCCGCGGCTCGCGAATAGTCCGGAACCGTCCAGTTCGGGGGGAAGGGAAGGGGCGCCGGCAGATGACGCAATCTGCGCGCAACGAATTCCGGCAGGCGATGCAATATTCGTTGCACTATTTCCAAACAAAAGACCGTGGGGAGTGTTTTTCGGAGGCGGGCGAACGCCCGGGAATCACTTGGGTGGCGGCGCGCACAAGACGAATTGTGTCTAAAAGCATCCTTCGCTTGGAGTTTATTTAAAAAGGCGTGACGCAATGGTCGTGCTGTGAAATGGGTCATTGAAATATATATATATATATATATATATATATATATATATATATATATATATATATAGTGACGAACACTAGTGCCTACGTTCGTCACACACCCACGCTTCAAGGACACAGCTGTAGTAGAGGTCTTTTTATAGACAGGGTGAGCGAGCGCGTCGCGATTTGAAAAGGGCGCGCCTGTAACCTGCGATACTGTTGCGAGCTACGTCTGCGACGCAGGTAAATAAGGTGGAAGCAGTCAGACAGGGCAGGGGGAGATGACACGCACTACCCGAACACGGAGCATGCATAAAAGGGCAAGCTGCCGATGATTCATTATCTTTTGTTTCCGAACGCCGAGCCAACAGCACTATCTTCAGTTCTTGACCGCCGATCCAGCTACAACTTCGCCGAGTCAGTAGGTAGGAGTATTGGACGTTCGACAGACGCCTAGATAGCCGTCCGCGAACTTTTGTTAGAATTTCCTGGAGGAAAGTTTTCTTCAAATAATACGCGAGGAGTTAATTTAGAATCTATCATTTCATTGTGGAGCTAAGGACGGTACAGAATGTGAATAGTTCGTGTTGAGATGAAGTAAATTCCAGTCAACGGTGAAATGTGGGACAGAGCAAATATTACGCATTCGCCCTAAATACGCACGATTTCATTGCGTTGCAAGGAACATTCGCACGCGGGCGTAAATGAAACGTCGTGGGGGACGAAGAAGCCGAGGACGAAAGGCACCAGGAGAACAAGACAGGAAGACTACGCGGAAGACGACACAAGAGGGTAGCGAGAAGTCACCGGTGACCGGGGAGCCACGATCGGCTGCGCGGAGGCCGAAGACAGCATGTGCGGGCGAGGTTCCGTAGACGCCGAGGCGCGTCAAGGTCAAGCTGAGGAGTGGTCGCAGACGCAGTTGCGCCAGGTAACGGCGCGAAAGCGCTGTTAAGCCAATGTCCCGCGACCAGGGAGGACTTGTAAACAGGGAAATTTGTGAGGGAAATACGTATTCAGAACGCATCTAGTCATCATTCAGGGATTCTTGCTATTTTAATGCATATTAGCCTACATAATTGTAAATACGTTAATATTAATTTACGTTGCCCGCGGCAACAGGAATTGTTACAGAGATTGTTGCGCATCTGCGCACATTTTTGTAGTAAAGTTATTTGGATAGAGTGTTAAATTGTGCACTGTGCCGTTGGTTAATGTAAATAGTAATTGTAGTAAAGTAAATTAGTAAGCAAGACAAAGGAAATTCCGGAGGATCATTTACGCAAAAAGTTTAATGAATAATTCATGCTTCACTCACAAAAGGGTACCAATTTTTAATCTGTTGTATTTCATTTTTTGGTGTAATTTTTTTGTAAGCAACTAGAGGGTTGTAAGAGTATTAAACCCAGTTTAAATGATTTATACGTTTTTTTTATTTACTCTCGACGCCCAAAAGTTCCCACTGCCCTGAGGTATTACAAGCTATCAAGAGCATGATTTCTGCGAGGTTCGCAACAGGCGATTATAGAAATTCCTAGATGGGAAGTTTTCGCCAGTATATATATATATATATATATATATATATATATATATATATAAATTGCATGGATCTATAATTTTAACTATATATATATAATAGAGTAGATATGTATGTATATATATACATATCTACTCTATTATATATAGTTAAAATTATAGATCCATGCAATTTTTACTTTCCCGTATACGTATGTATTATATGTAGTGTAAGAAAAGTTATGAATTGCTGCAGGAAATCAATTTCAAGATTCCAACCGAAATACACGTTTTGGAGACCGTTGATTCCGAAAAAGTGTTATATCTGTCTGTCCGTGCGTCCACCCGTCCGTTTGTTCGTCCATCTGTGAACACCACAAGCGCTTAAACCTTGCGTAGGATTTTTTTTCCAAATTGAATGACCCCAGTGCAAGTATATTGACCCTTTCCAGACCGTGTCCTTCTCGCTCGAGTCGGAGCTTTGACATTTTGCAAAATTCTTTTAAATTTGGGGGTACTTTACAGAAAGCCCCCCGAACATTTTCAAAATTTTCTCAAAAACGACTTCAAATTTTTTCATTATATTTCTTGTAAAAATATAGTAATACAGGCTAAAGGAGGGATAGGTCCGATTTTTAAGGCTTAACTCTGAATTTTCGAAAATTTCAAAATCTTTCGGGCGTCTTTCCAAAACTGCAAAATTGAAGATATATTTTTTTCTTTCAAATGAAATTTGTTCTTCATAGTGACCTCTTTCATTACAGATATGTACATTTTTTCGAAAATTTAGTAGTTTTCGCGCAATTTTGCGAGAAATATGTGCAATTTTGAAATATAACAAAAAGATTTTCTCAAAAACGGTTCCAACTTTTGGTAGGGATAGTGCGATATGTGCTCTATAAGATGACGTAAACAATATACTGTTCTATTCTTTTGTGTTTTAAAAATTTTTTTAAAAATCATCTCTCACGTCGTTTATGTTAGCGGAAATTTGTTCACGTTATTATATTTATGAGTACATGTGCTTTAAATAATATCATATAAAGTTTCTAAAAACTTAGCCGTTTTCTGTTAAAACTACCTCAAAATTCCGCATTTTCTGAAACGCGCTGTGGACCGTGGACAGTGCATCGAACTGCGATAGTGTAGAAGAAGTGAACAGTGTAAATAAACAATTAGAAGTGAACTGTGTAAATAATAATAAGAGAACGGAGTCGTGTGTAAGAAAAATAATCAAGTGAAGAGCACAAGGACTGTGTAACCTATATGTAAATAGATAAAGTAGTTTTAGTTTATAATTCTTTACAAATAAACGTCTTTGTTTAAGTAATACCAGTTGGTGTTTTAATTCACCACGGAGAAACATTACAATTGGTGTCAGGTGTGGGGTGCGTTTAAATCATTGTGTATCATTGTTAACGAATAAACGTCTTTGAAAAATAATACCGGTGTGAGTTTTAATTCACCACCGAGAAACGTTACAATACGGTGTGCAGAAGTTGCCTTTTGGATCATTTGTACAGACTTCGTCATGTTCATAACCAAACATAGTTTTTTTCGCCTGCAAGTAGGTAGGAGGGGGGAATCTGCTTCTACATTTCTCGAATTGCTCAGTTGCAGTGCTTAGCATTCCATCAAAATTATTGCGAACTCTGATTGTTCCTTTTAAGAAGACAGGCTCCTTTGAGATATGTGGGACTCTGCATAGAAAATTGCATCAAATTCGGAAATGGAACTCCAAGGTACTTGTCAAAAATTTGCTTCATGTGACAATTTTTATACCTCCAGAGCAACTTTTTACGAGTACTTCACGTATACAAACTGTGCACCCTAACTCAGAAATGGTACGAGATATTTAAAAGCGTGTTATGACATTTCTGTTATCACAGAAATGTCTTAACACGCTTTTTGATATCTCGTCATAAATGATAATGTTTTTTGCCATCTTTAATGTCGTCACAAGCTAAACCTGACCAGATTGGGTGTCACCTTGCATTTTTTACATATACTATCATAATTATGAATCAAAAGTGAAAACGCGACCAAAAATTTTTGCGAACTCGTGAGCCACAACGACTGTCACTGCTCTAAGCAGTGACACGTACTTCGATAAAACTACCGGTGTTAATTCATTCAATTTTCGAACATTAGCAATTCATTCGCTGTCTGAATTTCTTAATTATGCTCTGCGAAGTCACGGAGGTTTAGCAAATTCGAAAATTCGCGGATTCCTGGGAAAAAATTGAGTCTTCAAAACATAATTATTTAAAATTGCTTATATTCCACGCAAAATTACGCGAAAGTCAGGTTTTTTGTAAATTGTACTTACCATATTTCGAGAACTGTTTTTCAGCAAGATTTTATTGAGAGAAATCTCTATCTTCAATTTTGTAGTTGTAGATATTCGCTAAAAATATGCCGAACTTTGGCAATTCTCGAAAATCAGGAACTTCAAAGAAAATGCTATCTATTCAGTTTGATGCCGCATGTCTAGTTGTCATAAATCTAGCTTGCGAGCTTCTTTTAGGTGTCGATTCTTTGCGGGAGCTAAAGGTTTGAATAGATTAAAAAAATAATGTGCTTAGGTTCGACCCGCCATATCACTGCCGTTGACATTCCCATTTCGACAAATCGGGAATGTCATCGAAAATAAGACCTGCATCATTCTCTTAAACATCTTTTGCACTATTCAACAACAAAATTTAATGTGCAAGTTTGGAGCTATTTTTTTGAAAAATTTGAAAATGTCCCAAAGGGTTTTATGTAAGGTTTCCCCCAAAATACCTTCTCCAATGTCAGTGGTTTGTCAACTTCTTCGTGATCTACTGACAATTTATTATTGACTAAAGACGAGTCCAGCACAATGAGGTACTGCCTTCCCTCACATAAGTGAGCACGCAGACTATCTTGCATAATGTATTGCTGTGTAAGATGTCATAGGCATATTTGCTGAATAATTGTTTTCTTTTTAAAAAGAAAACCATGGAAACTAGGAGAGAATAAACGATGGAGAAGCGGTCGACTAGATGCCCTGAACTGGGGCATATTGGAGAAATATGTGAACGATGATACTGTAGTTGTAATTGCTTTTCTGCCATATTCGACAATGTCTTGCAGTATTTTTAGTTCTCGATGCGATTCAATGAACACATTTTTATTAGCAATCGCCTGCTCGCCGGAACTATTTTCGGTGAATCTGCCTGAGTTCAGGGCAGAGTGCTTTGTGTCCACAAATTGTGCGACCTCGGAAAGGGTGTTGATGACCCTGAAGTATTTTGGCGTCGTGAGAAAACCGAGGAGTAGACGTTAGTATGCGATTCCAACGACGATGCACAAGAAGCAGCCAGTGAGAGCGAGGATTCTGCTGGAGAGCCATGACTCTACTTGAAATGGACCACGTGAGTGTCGTTTCCAGCGAGTACATGACTTTCTGAAATAATACAGGACTTACGCATTAGATGAAATGAAAATTATTTTGCTTTAGCAGGATATTCTTACTGTCATTCTTAACGTCATTAGGTTGATATTTATCAAGAAAAGTTGTACTTCATACTCTAGTGTAAACCAAGGGCATAGACGAGCTTTACAACCCAACAAGTCAAGTTTTTGCTATATTAGCCGTGCGTCGTTCAAAACTTTTCTTATTAGACACTTTGTAAAAAATAAAGTAATAAATGCTCAGGGCTGGGCGATGTCACCAACTAGAATTCTCCTCCAGACAACGGCTGAACTAATCTTAGCTATGTACCTAGGGTCGAAAATGCTGCTGCCATCGGGTCTCTCCGGTAGAAGCACAATTGATTCCTGGGCCACCTAAGCCGGTCATTAGGAAGATGAATAAAATTGACTCTTCACGGTGAAGGCGTAGACATAACGGCCGAACAATTAACATTAATATATTAATTAAATTTTATAGTTTTATTTATTAATTATTAAAATTGATTAATGCTTTAGTAACTACGTTAATGAACTAGAATGAACCTGAAGTAGATGTCTACGCAGCGAACTTGAAACGAATACCAAGAAGGTGGGACAATTGGATTAAACAATTATTTGGAAGGCAGTGGAGAAGAAAGAAGGAAGCTGAACGGACGCGAGAGACGGACGCTGAGGAGATCGGGAATAGACCCACGCCAAACGACGGTAGAGCGTCCAGCAAGGTGTACCGCGAGAAGGAAACATCACGCGGCGATGAGCGCCAGCAGTGCAGCGCTATCAACAGCCACGTCCAGGCGCCGAAGGGCACCCCGACCCGATTGCGCACCGCCACGCACGCGTCGTCCTGCGCCACCGGCACCGAGTAGCGCACCACAGGGTTGATGACGGAGCCGGTGATCGGCTGCAGCTCGTCTTTGGAATCCACCGTCTGCGGGCCGTCACTCACTTTTGCGGCTGACGAGTGTGCCCGAGGTCACCCCGACCGCCTTCAGGAGGCAGTTGAAGCGCTCCCTTGGCGTGACGGCGCGCAGCACGCCTTGCCGGTCCTCCCGCTGGCCGTGCAGGAAGGTGGGTCAGGCGTGCCCACGAGGCTGACGGGGCGCAAGGGCAACACCTCCTGGATTAAGTTGCCGGGCGCGGTGGCGTAGAAGGCGGCCCTGGACAGCACCGGCAGCCAGAGTTTGCCAGGCCTCTTCCGCCGGAAGTGGAAGACGCCGGCGCTGGTGTAGATGGGCACGAGGGTGAAGCGCATGGTGAACAATTGCCTCAGGAAGCTCCGGATCATCCTCTGGAAGAATTTGTTGATGGCCCTGCTGAAGGGGCTGCAGAGGAGCACCAGTGCCTGCCGAGCGGGTTGATAAGCGGCAGGTGCGTCCAACGTTGCCACATGTAAGCGTACTGATCTTCGAAGAGTTCCGCTGAGAACACAAGTACCACTCACCAACTGCCCCTGGAGCGACATTGTTGTCATGGTTCGGACTTCCTTGTCAACCATTCAACTTTCACTCAAAATTTGCAGCTGGCAGTTACATGCAGTTTATTCCCCAAAGATATTCTGATTTAAAGTAATTCGTTTTTTATAAAGAATGTGAGATAAGTCTGCAACACATATTCCTTCCATAAAGATTAAAACAATTGTATTACTGCGTGTAAGTTGTGAAAAATCTTGGAAGTCTTTTGGTTTAAACGACAACATTGCCTAGGGTACTGACAAGATACATAATAGACCAGTAGAATGGGAGATGTTATAGGAATTTACTCCGCACAGTGTCAGTTTACAGTATATGAGTATGGATGTTGTTGAATGCGGGAGTAGTGTAATTGATGCGGAATCAGCTTTCGGAAGAATGATGTACTGAAGAACTTGACGAGTAAGACGTTCATAAAATCTAGGACTCAGATTTTTATGACAAACAGGTTTTTGTATTAGGTAATTTTTTCATTAAATAAGTGAATTTAATCATATAAAAAACCTTTATGAACAAGATAAAATGTTTTTTATTGGTCATATAAACGCAAATGTTGGCCATTTGTTTTCTTTTCTAAGTTATATTTTGAACGAGAATAAAGGCATATTTACACTAGTGGTCTTTTCACGTGACCTTTCAAATGATTTATGTCAAATGATGGTTAATTAAAAAAATTACTTTACAAACCTTAAATTGGTGTCCCTAGTTTTACAGTTTTTTTAGAGAAATGCAGAAAGGCTTCCTTTCTCGTTAAATACTCATTTAGATCTATTTAATTTACAAACCTTTAAAAACTAGTAAACTAAAACAGCACCTACTTTCTCATCGTCAGTAATGGTTATGCAATACTATTTATACCACAATTTCTCTCCAAATTAACACATCCCAGTCATTAGTTTTTGTAAAAATCATTTGAAATTGTAGAACATATAGTACGAAAATAAAATATTTTCAAGAAATATATTTTTTATGCAAAACTTTAAATGAATATATATTTCTGGCATTGAATTTATTGTATGAGGTATGCAGTGTATTTACAATTCTACACTAGTGTGGTGGTACCCGCTATAGGTTGCATGTAAAAGGTTCATTTTTGTTTATTACACCATTGTGTTCAATATAGAGAATCGCAGCAGTTGCCATAGGTCGTAAGCCGAACTGGACAGAAACATGATCGAGATGAGGGGCGTTCGGAATTAATTCGTTCGATGATTCGGAAGTTGAAGTACTTTACTTGTTACAGGTACATCAAATCTTTTTTTTAATTATACAATACAATTGTAAATTAATATTAATCATTTTATATCATTGTTTTGTTAAAATAAGTATTATTATTTTTATTTTTGATGTTCGGTACACTCTCAAATTGTATAAAAACAGTTTTGCAACAGAAAATATTTTATTTTTAACTTAAATTCATGTACCGACTTTAATTGTTTAATGTCACCAGGCAATACTTTGTAAAGTGACGTACATGTATTGTATATGGATTTCTCGTAGTGATCTGTCCGATTCTGACACTTGATGAATGTAATTACTACGACGTGTATTGTAATAATAAATATCGGTATTGCATGAAAATATGTTCCCACCGTTAAGAAAGTCATTTTTGACATAAATTACAGATTCGTAATGGTCGCAATGGTAAGATTCCAAGCTCAATGAAGAGAAACTTCCAGGGATCTCGTGGATGACATTTTACTTTCTCGCACTTACTAACGTAAGAAGAAAAAGCTTTGTAAACGTGCCGGAAAACGACGAATTTTCGACACAAAAACTCTTATTGCCGGGCCCTGGGAAGCAAAAAGTTGATAAATCCTGTTGCTACATTTAGGGAAAAAACCCCTACCACGTCGAGTAGCAAGAACCCATGTTTTGCGGGACCTTGGTACCGAAATATCAATAGACAGCAAAACGTTTGTCTGTCCGTCCGTCTGCGCACAACGCTAGTGCATAAGCCGTTCTGCCGATTTTCTCCAAAATTGATATTCACTAATCGTTCTAGCTGATGTCACGGACCATTATATATGAAACCGATATTTTAATTTTTGGGTGTATTTTACATGACGCCCATGGGACATTTTCAAATTTTTCAAAAAAATTCTCCTAATTTCTGGATAAAATTATGTTGTTGAATAATGCAAAGGACGGTTAAGAGAACGGTACAGGTCTCATTTTCGTTAATATCACCAATTTTTCGAAAATTGAAAAAAAAAGTTCTAAAACTTCAAAATAGGAGATACAGATTTTTGTCTCAGTTGTACAAAATTCTCTCTTCAAAAAATATCGTGTACATTTTTTTAAAAAAAACGAGTAGTGGGATATTTTGCAATTGAAATTTACAAAAAAAGTCTTAAAAACAGCTCACAATTGTCTTTAAATTTTCTTTACTTATGTATTAATAGATGGTAAAAGATTTGGTGCTAGTTATTTTTCGGGTATTGTTTTTTAATTAAAAAAATAATTAAAATTAAAAATTTGAAGATAGAGATTTTTGCTTTGGACAAAGTCTGTTGTGCAAAATTTGTAGGTCATGTAATAGTTTTCTAAAAAAGCGTAGTTTGTACGTTATTTCTGGTTGAAATTAATGAAATACATACGTTTCACACCAACTATCATGAGTACCATGAGAAAAATAGAATGAATGATACGAAAATTAATTTATTTAATTTTAACTATAATTTCATATTGAAAATGGCAATATTAATTCTATTTTTGATTTCTCGCACTTCTACTTTACGTAATTCTACAATTAGTATTCTCAAAGTATTGAAGTACGAGTGTGGAAAATTGACCGTCTGCAGACGATATACTGGCTTTCATCGTTCCTTCATACTGAAGGCAAATAATTCTTAGAGCAGTGTTATTTAGGCTATCATTCACGAAATTATAATAATGTCCAGTGTAAGATATCTTACCACTGTGGACACCGCCTAGAAACTGTATATCTAAGTGGTGGTGCAAAGCAATGACAGGAGTGAATGTGTTTATCAAAAATAGATCTTCAAGTAAGGCCACTTTTTGGAAAATATTAGTATTTTTGGGCTAATTTGGAGACAAAAATAATGGCCGGTCCGAATTTACTGCGCTTCGTTGTAATTCTCCCATTTGGATGCTTCGTATGTTAGAATTTGTATATTTTTCAGTGAAACCGAAAAAGTTCTTTTCCAAATGTCCGTCTGTCTGTCCGCCATCTGTCCGCCTTGCATTGTGAGTTCTTTAATTTTTTTGAAAATTGTGGCGGTTTTCGAGCAATATGGCATTAAATATTTTTAATGTTAAAAAATTACAAAAACAAGATTTCTCAAAAAGGCTTCAATTTTTTTTAAACTATTGGTAGGGATAGTACTAAATTCACTCTAAAAGATGACATAAATCCTTATTGCTCTATTTTTCTTTTCAAAAATTACGATTTTTTTAAATATTCCGACGTTATAAAATAACCTTTTCTGTTGCAAGAAATCGTTCATAATCGGGCATTTTACGGCACCAATGATGGCGTATTAAATTTTATGCCACGAATGATTGCGTCATCACACTTTCAGCCAATCGTAACGAGAGAATCGGGAGAGGTACAACTAAACGGAACAGCCGACCACCGTTTACTCGCACGATGTCAAATACTCGAGTCGTCACAGGGAAGTTGTTTCGCAAAATTAAGTTTGATACCCTTAGAAATGTATAATGCTGTTATACAAAAAATATAGTATGCAACTCATTAATAATGTTGCTTTATTACATTCGTACAAATTTGAAAACTCGCTCCTAAAGTCGCTCGTTTTCACAACATGCACTCATGCAATAAAGCTAATTATAAACTAATTGCATAAACTACTATTTTTTATATGTCCCTCGCGTCATTAATATTTACATTAGTGGCAGTTTCTTTACATTAACGTATTGATGAGTACATGAGCTTTAAATAATGTCCAATAAACTTCCCCGAAAATGCAACAGTTTTCCGTAAAAAAAAAAAAAAAAAAAAAAAAAAAAAAAAAAAAAAAAAAAAAAAAAAAAAAAAGCTCAAAAATCCCCAATTTCAGAAACGCTTAAATGACATTTTCTCAAAAACGATCTCAACTTTGTGCTAATTGTGTTAATTCCTGTGTTTTAGTTATCATATAATTAATTTTGCTGTTTTCATACTTTTTTTAAAAAATTGCAGAAATATAATTTTTTTTAGAGATCACGCTTTTAATATGCACTTTTGCAGCGATTTGTAAATGCTATTGCATTTGTGACTGATAGTGCTGGAAATGACGTCAGTTGAAGTTTTTCGAAAACTCAATAGTTTTCTGTGAGGGTAGGTTCAAATTGTATAGTTTCAGTAACGTTTAAAGGCCATTTTCTTAAAAACTTGAATGTTAAGGTTTCCAATTTTTTCAAAGGAAATTGCCGTTTAAGACGAGGTTTTACTTTACTTTAATATTGTTATAATAATATTTCCGTTCTACTAGGAAGCCGAAAAATTATAATAATTTTTATTTTTAAATTTACTTTGGGCGGCGAGAGATGACAGCTCACAAGAGTATGTGGCAAGTCCGGATAGCTAGCTGAGACCAATAGAAATAAATTAAATGGGAAAGTCTGTGTCATTCTCCAGCACCACTAGTTACATATGTAGAGAAAATTTAAAGAAAACAAATGGAGCGGGTTTTAAGAAAAAAGTTGTAAATTTCAATCGCAAAATTTGCAAAAATTACAAGTTTTTCAAAATCTTTTACATGACCTTTCTTGATGAGCTAATTTTTTACATCAGAATGTCTGAGGGAAAATACCTAACTTCAATTTTGTAGTTTTAAAATGTTTCTTTTTAATTTTCAAAAAACCGAGCAATGCCCGAAAATATGACTACCATAATTTTTATCGTCTCTTATTATATAAGTGAAGAAAATTTAAAGGACAAATTTTGAGCGTTTTTCGAAGAAATTGTGTAGTAAATTTCTATCGCAAAATACGCAAAACCAGTTTTTTTCCAAAAATTGTACATGATCTTTTTAAAGAGCTAATTATGTATAACAGACTTTATCTAACACAAAAATCTGTATCTCCAATTTTGAAGTTTTAATTTTTTCCAATTTTTGAAAAATGGGGTCAACGAAAATGAGACCTGCACAATTCTGTTGAACGTCGTTTTCACTATTAAACAACAAAATTTAATGAACAAATTTGGAGCCTTTTTTTTTTTGCAAATGTCCCAGGTGCTTGATATAAAGTACTCCCCAAAATTAAAATATCGGTTTCAAATTCCAAGGGCCGCGACATCAGCTAGAACGATTGAGGGATACCAATTTTGGAGAGAATCGGCTGAATGATTTATGCGCTAGCGTAATGGACAGACAGAAGTTTTGCCATCAATCGATTTTTACTTTCCTGTATACATACGTATATACGGTGTAATATACCCGACCGATAAAATGAGCGATAGCGTTGGCTGGACCTCCCTATGAATACATTTTGGTTCGTCTAATATCAATAATATCAACAAAAATTTTAGTTCATTCAATGTGAGATGAGACAAATTACGCGACAAAATTAGTATTTACTATTTTAGAATTTTTGGATGTAAAAGTTAGTTCGAAAATTTATTTCGTTAACCTGTTTGTGTGAGTGGGCAAACGAAAATTCTTGGTGGGCATGCCTGGGCAAACGAGTGGCTAACCATATACTAAGTTTCGTAAAAATATCTGAATATTTTGACCAGTATGGAGGTGTTTTGAAATTTTATTGCATATACCTTTTTTGTGGGTGGGTAAACGAAACTTTTTGATGAGCAAACGATCGAACAATGTACGAAGTTTGGTTAAAATTCCAGTTTTTATTTTCGTCGAACGTGGAATAGAAAATTGTTTTCGCGTCTAACATTTTTCTGGGGAACGTCAAACGAAATTTTTTGATGGGCAAACCTGAGCAAACGACGTACTTAGTTTCGTCAGAAATATCTGAATTTTGTTGGTCAGCATGATGTCCTGAAAATTTGTTTTGTGTCAACTTTATTGGTTGCGTGGGCAAACAAAAATTATTGGTAGGCAAATGATTGGCAAACGTTATACAAAGCCCCATGAAAATACGCATTTGTTTCCGGCCAACTTGGACTGTCTCTAAATTTCTTTTGCGTCTGACTTTTTTTTGCGTGTGTGGGCAAATGAAAATTTTTGGTGGGCAAGCGATGTACTGAGTTTGGTTGAAATCCCAGATTTCTTCCGACCAGCATATATTTGTTTGATTAATAAAAAAATGAAATGCCGATGCAGAGACTTCGCTTCAACAAAACTATTTAGACAGCCGTTGGGGCAACGTGGTAACGGATCTTTGATCTCCGAAAAGATCGTGGAAAACTTCAACCTTTTCTACACATTCAGGGTCGCCTGTCAGTCGATGAATCAGATTCGTAGGAATCTTAACATTTAAGCGAAATGAGTCGCAGAGGAAAGAACACCTCTTTTGAGCTGCACCAGCTTGTTATTTAACATAAAGCAAAGGGTGAATCATGCCGAAAAAATTGCAAAATGCGATTAATGAGGAAAGAACAATGAGTGACCTAATCTCGCGATACATCAAGAGAGAAGATTGAACTGCAACCCTGGGGAGGACGCCCAAACAACTTTTTTGGTCGAGAAGAGAACCTCATAGAGAGAATAATAATGAAGGATTGTGATTGTAGCTTTCTGCGGCCGGAGTCTTTGGATATTTGGCTGTTCGGGTTGAGCCGCGTCTCAGTCGATTGAGCTGACGTTGCGGCCATTGTGTTGTGGTCTTCTTCAGACAGTGTGACCATCCAGCAGTATAGCTCTGAAGAAGGCCAGAACACGATGGCCGAAACGTCAAATACCCAATTCATTCCAAACAAGAATTAACACAAATAATACATGAATAGAGAAAAATTTCTCCTTATTACATCCCACAACTTGGTACAAAGTATACCAAATGTACTGAAGGCAGTGCTGTAACGAAGGGGAATGTCTACAAGATATTGAACTCTCTTACTGCGTTCATTTTTTACGTGTTTTTGTTTCTACATTATTTACTGTGCATATTGTTTTCATTTCCATTAAAGTGTCCGAATAGTTTTGTGATTTAACTTTTCAGCATAAAATATTTAAATTTAAAAATATCAGTTGCTTATCGTGATTTTAAAGAAACTTTTGTAAGTACATTATAACTGTGTATGAGAGTAACCATGTAATAAACTTTATTACATTTATTTTCTTCTCTTAATATTCCTAATCCATGATTATTCTTCTAAATTTCCAGTACCCAAATAGTTTTGTGTCACTGTATTACTAGAAAGGCTGCTATTCTCATCCATGTTGTCTGCATTCATCCATACTTTTATTGTATGCCTTGATTTCTTGGTTGAGTCACAGTGATAATTCTTTCTTCAGACTGACAGTCTTTTTATCTGGCTTTATTACCATTATACTTTACCTCTTATTAGCTTCTCTAACTACTACTACAACTAGAAGCTTCTCTAACAACGTTGTTGAACCACTTGCATATAAAGATGTCGTAATTATTTTCTGTAATGCTTTCAATGGTTCCCCAAGGTTTCTTTTCATTTCTTTATAACAAATTAGAGGAAAATTTTGTGTTATTCTGTACAGGCGAATCATAGTACCTATTCCACTATAAATCTTTTCTCCTAGATTCCTCAGCAGGTTGAAACTGGTAAACAAATTGTCTGCGGTGATATGATATGGGTAATCCACCTTTTCATTAGGCAAATAGCCTAAGAATGACATAAGCGGAGCAGTTGACTCCAAATATTTCATCATATATTTTACTTCTACCTTTTTTGATTTTCCTCCTGATAAACTTCAAAATAGCGTTCGCTTCATCTGCAGTGTTTTTGTCATGCATTCCGTCAGCTTCAGGAGGAGCAATGAAGATGTCTAGTTCTCCCAAATCATTGTCTTTCTCACCCTTAAATCCTTCCATCCAATATGCTGTAACAAATTTTGTAAAAGATCTTTGACAATAAGACCGTCTTTAAAATGTACATCACCCCTACAAATTATAAAAGAACTTTTAAATTCACAAATATTTTGTTTGATATGTAAAAACAAGACACACAACATTGCTAGATTAAAATTTTTATTTGTTAGACAACTATGAAAAAGTAGTGCAAAAGACTAGCGTAACATTTATGTCCCATACCTAAACACAGGTCTTAAAATTAGAGAAAAAAATATTTTTTTCAATAACTTTCATTGTACATTGTAAATTAACTAGTATTTTTAATCAATAATACAGAAAATCAGCATAAGAAAATATTTGAACTTAGAATTCTACTTACCATATTTTAGGGTGCAATGCACAGTGCAGTCAATTTTGAAAAGAGGCCAGACAAAACTCACAATTCAAGCAGATGAAATGACTGTCGGAAACTAACTGAGACCAGACACAACTTTGAGACAGTCAAACAATACCTGTATGAGGAGTTGGGGTTAACAATTTAGGACATGTTTGCTGTAACATTTTCGTTATGCTCATCCCTGGAGGATTAAAAACTTATTTACAAAGTATTTTGGCGAGGTATTTAAGTACTAAATTTAAAGTATTTTGCCCAACTCTGATTATATTGGGAATCGTTTCACATATCTGGAATCATGAAGTTTTCATAAACTAAACTAAAATACACCATACACTTAAAATGTACAACACACATTGCTGTATTGATCATCAATATATTTATTTTTCTACTTATTACTATTATATGGACAAGTAAGTCCATTATTTACAAAAAAAATACAATAAAAAATTTGCATGTAGCAACATAATTATAAAAATAGAAAAATTTATAGAGAAAAATATTCAATTATAACATATGAAAATATATGTGTCTTTGAAGATTTCCACCTACACTCATAAAAAACAAACAAAAAAAAGTTCGTGCTTGTGCACACATAAAAAAGAAAGTTTACCAGTTTCTGAAACTTCTACTTTCATAGATTGAAATTGCAAAATCAAGGAAATACCATTGTCTCCAATACGATGTTGCCAAGGACGCCAACTAACATTTAACTCTTATGATATCCAATATCATATTTTATTTCCTCCATACAATTTGCATTTTCTTAAGGACTGAAGAAAGTAGAAAAATGACTTGAGAAATACCATAAACTCATTGATTACTTGAAGTTCAAATTCAAAATACAATAAGTGAAATTTCATGATTTGTCAGCTTACGAAAGGAATTTTTTTGGTTACAAAATAAAATTGCACCCTGTTGTAAAAGAAACAGAAAGATTTTTATTATGTAATTTGGAAACTTATTACATATTTTTATTTGGATTCCAAAATGTTGGTGACTGTTCTAATACATGGTTGGGGGTGTACTATATTGCAACCCCTTATAAATATTATCCAAACTGCAAATACAGACATGTCATCCATGTATATTAGAGTTCACCCACACTTGGTTACCAGAAATACATTGAGAGATGATTGCAAACAAAAATTAGTAGATGACTAGTTTGAGATGTGCTCATTGAAGTTTGTTGATTTTTAATTAAGATATGTAATAAATGACATTTAATATAGGAAGTTAGACATGTAAAATTAAAATAAAGATCTTAGATAGGTGAGTGTAAATAAATATGTCAATGAAAATCTCTCATTCTTCTATCTAAGCCTAATATTCACACTTTGGACTTCACACTGGTAGCACCATAAACAAAACATTTTTATATTAACTACAATGTTTTCATTAATTATCTACTGGTTCTTGGTTCCAATCAGATAAGTTTAATTTGATACACTCAGAAAAACTATCACAAGGCTTAAATGTTTTATAAATCTCAACTTTAACTTAGAATGGTGCTTATTTGTACATTATATTATCATAACAAATATTTCAAAACTATTCAAGCCTTATAATATAATCCTTTTTCTATCACTACATCAATACTACACTTGGTATATAAAACTCTGTAAAACTGTAGCACTCTAAGGGGAGCTAATCTGGAACAAATTACTATTTTAAAATTTTGTGATGTTTTGCTATCAACTAAAAAATGAATACCTAAAAATTCAAATACTACCTGTGAATAGTGATGGCAAATTTTAGCAAAACATCAATGTTTAAAATATCAATATTTTAAATATGATGAAACATTTCAAAGTAAAATGTACTGGTTCTAATGTGATGCAAATTCTCCAATATTAGTTTAAAGGATATTCTGCCATAAATTGACTATCATCGTAATTTTATTATCAATGTTCTATGTAGCAAGGTTCAAAATGCAGTTTCATGATGTTATCACTTACAAAAGAATCAAAAAAGGTAGCACTGGAGAAAGGTTGTGAATAGCAAAAGTTACATGCTTCCTGGGGATTGTCAACAGTGACATTTTCTAATGGCTGTTGATTGCAAGCAATTCACAAATAAAATAAATTTGGGAAATTTTATTTATATCATGAGTATTTTGTTTTGAAAATATCTATGTTTTTTGACAAATATATTGATCTGAAGAAAACATTGAAAGCAAAACATAAATGCTTTTTTGCCATCCCTTCCTGTGAAACCCTATTTATTGTTCAAACCAAACGAGAGCTTTCTACAGAAGACAGCTGTTGAGCTTAGCAAAAGGTGAACTGGAGGTTGTCATGCCAACCACTCAGCAACTACTTGCCTAAAAGAACAGAAAAGGAATTATTTTAATTATCTATGAATGAATTACAGTACAGTTTCTTGTAGTGTTTGTTTATAACAATTACTTACTTTCTATTAGGCCCACTATATGGTGGTGGGTTAGGGCGACAATATACAGTATTGCAATCAGATGCTCCCCTGAAAATAATAGTAACGATTCTTTACAAATCTTTCAAATTTGCAAATTTTTCAAGAAACAAATCATGTCAATAATCATTATCTTTAATCAGATATGAATGTTTTCCAGGAAAATAATTCTATTAAGTCTATTCCAAACATGCTAAAGTTAAAAATATAGGAAAATTAGTTAAAATTACTGAACATCACCTCATGCAGAACAAACCAGAAAATTATACTAACAAAAGTATGTAAATGAGATTAGTTTTACCTGGTTGCATTGGAACGAGGTAAGGAACTGTTAGGACTTGCAGTTCGAGATCGAGAAAGTGTTGTGGAGCATATTTCAGATGGTGTGTTGGAAACCTCTCTTTGACTTGACAAAGATCGCAATGTGTGAGTTGCACGCTGTACAGCTGCGTACTGCACCATCTGTACAGCTGGAGTTTCCTTATTGCGTTTGCTTCTGGATTTACAAAATATTGTGGCAATAAGCAGAAAATATTGACTTTATGAAAAGGGAGGGGGAGAAATTATCATTTAAAAGTGAGAATTAATATCATTAATGTGACAGGTAGTTTGTTTCCAAACTATGTGAATACTGCAGAATTTATTTAATATTCAAAGACAATTTATAATGAAAATTAAAAACCTATTTTAATGAGTTTTTTATGTAACTTATTCTGAAATAATGTTTTACAGATTAAATGAAATGTTTGAACAGATTAAATGACATTTGCACAATTTCACTAGTTGCTAAACAGTATTGTGAATGCATTATGGTTTCACCCTTCTGAACAAATTCTGAAAAATTATCAATGTAAATTTGTTGATTAGCAATTAATCATTTTCTATTCTCTTTATTATTTTCTTTACATTTTGGTTAAACTTTTCTATATATGTACCAAATAATAAAGCATGAGGGCAAGTGAAACAAAATGTTACATGTCAACATGAGTGGACGTCAATCATAACACAAATTCACACAGTAATGAACAAAATTTATTAACTAAGTTAAAATTTGTTAATTGGTTTTTCCATTTATTAGTGGGCACAAAAACAAGAAATAAATGCATTAGAAGGTTTTGTAAACACCCACTAGTTCGGCACTGCTAACCAATAAAACTTACTTTACCTCATCTCTTCAAAGATATCAAATACTGATTCAAAATATTCACTTGATGCCTCATCCCTGCAAAGACTTGCATTAACAACAATGACAAGCTCTTTTTACCAATAAACCTATGAAATCTGTGTGGTTGTAGAAACTAGTAATATGAAATCCAAAATATTCTCATCATAAAAAACGCATGAGAACATTACAGGAGAGTAACATTTTGGTATTCTTCAGGGTACTTACATGCCTTCATGATGAAAACATAGGATGAGAGAAAGTAAAACAACAAGCAAGATCATCACCAACATTGGAACTAAAATGGTGAATGCAAATTCATGGACATAACTACGCTGAGGAATTTGTGATTTGGCAGGTCTAGACCACCTATCATTCTGACCAAGGCCAAGTGTCAAATGACTTTCCATTAAATCAGACTCTCCATGTGAGGAATGCTGCTGAGACAAAGATTGATCAGTTTCCTATAAATTAAAATAAAAAAGTTGCACAAAGGTTAGTATTCACAAATCTTTTCACTTTATTTACTAATATTGTAATACTGGCAATATGTTATTACCTTGACTGTCATAAGTCTAAAAGCACACCAATCAAGGGCAAAACCTTCTTCACGAAATAAACGATCAACAGTTGTTCTTTTAAAATCTCGAGGGCAAGAAATTAACTTCCACAAAGGTTTTACCTCTTCTTGCAATTCTATCAATGCTGATGAAAATTCAAACTGGCTACCCACTCGCAATACAACTCTATTGGCAAATAGAATTTAAGTATGTCAGAAACAAAACTTGATGAAATGAAAATAAGATGAAAATGACATTTCAATAAATACTTTTTATATTTAACTGTCAGGAAATTTATCTTACATTATTATTTGGTCCAGGATTTATTACTCCTAGGCATTAATACAATTTTCCAATAGGATGTTTCATTAAAGAATAAGTGAAGTGCATTAAGGAGTAAATCGGGGTTACTACCACTTATACATGTGTTGTAGCAATGTAAGTAAACTCTGTATGTTCGCAGGCAATCTTAAATTATCTGCATGATAATAATAATAATGAATAAGATGTGATGAAAAAATATATAATTCTCTTTGAATAGTAAATAGTTGAGTGTGAATTATTTAGTGTGGAAGCTGGTAAAAGAAAACACAGATTTAGAGAAGTAAAATCAATCATATTGTAAATGTTAACAGAGCATTACTTCACAGTGCACTCAATGCTCCTTAAGGAACTAGGAGACATGTTGCATCCATATAGGCACAACAAATTCAAACAAACAAAACTATAAATATATTATTTTAAAATCATGAAAGGAATTATTATTTACGTTAATTCTGATGCCTTATTTGCCTTACTGTTTGAACGTTTTCAACATGGTAAATAAAAATAAAATTGCGAAGATGCAAATAATATGTAACAAAGATATGAGATCAATTTTAAATCAAGGGCATGGTAAAATGTCAGCATGTGCAGTCAAAATTAGGATATTTATTAGTTGAAAGGGAAGTAAAAAAATGTTTTAGCTTTTATTTATATATTAGAAAATAAATCATTGCCAGAATATTTGGATTGTTTCGTTAAAATATTGTGATATTCATTAGTTTTCAAGAAGACAGGCTAATCAATGCTGTTTAGAAAACCTACAAAGAAGCAATGTATAGAAATATTATGTAGTGGTCTGGAGCAAATGTCACACATTCAACAGGTGATAGTACAAGCTTGAACAAAATTAGAGACATTTTTACATTACTTCAGCACAAGTAAATTCAAGTAACATATCTGAAATCAAATTCAACTGCAGGATCAGTTATTTTTGCCTATAGATGAAGCTGAAAGTGGTATGCAATATTTAGATACAGAACAATATTTCAAGGCGACGGACAATTTGCAACGAATTTACACAGGAAATAAAGCGATCTGGATCTGTTGGAAAATTTAGGGAATGGTTAGATATAAGATTGGAAAGTAATGAGTATGAAAGCATAAGAAATCTTATGTATAAATTGTAAATTATTATACTAAAAAATTAATATATTGAATTGTTGGGTTGGTAAATCATATTATGTGGTTATACAATTAAGGTACCAAATTGATTTTATTACAATTTTAGTCAGTTTATTTATATAACCTCAACTTCACTGAAATGTAATTTGGGGATATGCCAACTGATAATTTGACAGTAAGAAAAATAAATGAACTAATGTTTTAATACACTTGACTCAACCAATTTATGATCTGAAATGGAACATTCTATGGAAACTTTATCAATGCATAAGTGTCAATAATAAAACATACATCATACTTAAAATAATCGACATTCCAATAATACATACCCTTCTCCTTCATTAGGTTTTAGAGGTAGGCGAGCTCCTAATTGAACAGCTGATGCAAGAAATGTCACATACAGATCGCTTTTACTCTCTGGCCAGAGTTTGAGCTTGAATACATCCAGTAAGCGTCTCTGACGATTTTCATCAATCATATCCTCCACGTTTAAATTGTCAATTTTTAATTGAGCTTCATACTTAGCTACTTCTGAAGAAAAATGTAGCATAACAAGGATGGACACTCCGAAAACTTAAGGTTACAGGAAAAATCTGACAAATAGTACCTGATTTTCGATGAACATTAACAGGGAGAACTTTGCGACGTGTTTCATATGTTCTTCGATTCAGCCCAACTATTTCAAGCTGAAAATATTCTAATAAGTCACTTTTAAATCAATACATTTGATTTAAATAATTAAAAATTGCAATAGCTTACTTCCAAATTATGTTGATTGATTGGGGGTACACCATACAAATATCCAGTATGGTGAACTTTACTGTAGACATAATGTATCCATTGAGGAAGATCAGGAGCATTTAAAAGTGATGGATGATATGAAAACTCATCTACAGCACCTATCAGAGTAAATGTGAATGTTTAATTTGTTAATATGTGAGTACACTTGCATAATTCTGAATTTTATAATCACCTTTCAAAGTCCAATTGAAGTGTTGAGGATGAATAGGTATCACAAATAGTTCTGTCATATTAGCATTCTTAGCATTTACCCCAAACACAGACAGAAGGATTAAGATATAAAACATTTTAGTTAGGATAAAATTACACTTATTTATAATATGATTAATTATATAAAACAATATAACCTTCCCTTTTTTAAATTAGGGTTTTCCTTAATTTACAATATGAGTAATGTATTTTAAAGCCATTCCTATAAATATTGTTATTCAGTTACAGATTTATTTCATTTTCAATCTTTTTCAATGTCAATGTTCTAGTCAAACATTCCTCAACCCTCTGACACCCAAAAGCATCCCTGCAGCACCCTTTACAGCGTTTACCACTCCCCGCCACTTTCAATTCTCCATTTGACTTGCACTACTTGAGTGCTTGAGTGTCTCTGGTAGCGCGTCACTCAACCCAATCAACCTAACCAACCCTCTGAACTTTTCGCAGCAAGCGCAATTTCTCATACATTTTGAGCTCGATCTAATCAATACCACCCTACCACTTTCCAAGGTGTACCAACGTTACCACAATGAAAATCTCGGTTTGTAATTCACCCCTTCCTACCAGTCCTTAGTTCTGAAGAACAGTGTCAGATTCAGATCAGACTTCAGTTTGGTTCTTTAGTTGCTAGCTCTTGGAGAGAGATTTCGAAGTTTGGCACTAGTTTACCTGAATTTCTACTACGGAGTGAAGTGCGTAACAGAAATGTTGGAACTTCATATCGGGAACAATCTTGCATAATTGGTTATTTTGGTAGTTTGGATGTGAACATTGATGTGCAGGGGTTGTCAGATCCGCGGGGTTCTCCAAGTATACCTTGAGTTCCTTCGGTTTAGGCGTGGTTTAATGTGATAGTGTGGAGTTGGCTCCGTGTTTATTATAATTGTGAGAATCGTGTTGGATATAGAATGTGGTCTAAATTTAACAGTTTTTCGGTTGAAGACGTATGATGACAATCAACTACGGAGAGTCACTGCATCCAGTTGTGCGTTTTACGTTTCGATACAATAAAATGTTTATCAACAAATAGAGAAGGCAAGTCGAAATGGCGGGGAAAACTACACCTGTGTTATTAGTGACGGCTAATGTTGGATCAATTTTCGAAGATGTAAGTTAATGTTTAAATATTCTTTACGTTTGAATTTGTATTCGACATGTACAGATGCCTAGACATGCCATTAAAAATGACAATCTGATAAAAATGACATTTTAAATTAATTGCATGAGTAGGTTAAATTCCACTAGTATCTTCATGTTACTGTGAATATATGTATTTCGTGACAATTGTTATTTTGAAAAATTGATATTGTTTATTGACAACCTCTGTCATGTTTTGCGAGGCTATAAAGAATTGTCTACTTTCAAAATATTCAGTTATTATCGTATTATCTGTTTATATTTACAGCCATCCCATATGCTGAAGATATGGACTGAAGAATTCTTATCGGTATGATAATTTTTTAAGTACATTATATTTCAGTTTTACTAGTTTCCTATTTCTTATTGACTGTTTCCTGATTCTAGACCGTGGCTCGATTGGACCCAAAATTCATTGCTTTGCACTGCCAAGAAGTCGGCGGTAAAAATTATGAACGAAGCATGAAACATGTAGAAGATTTTGTCAGGTGGGTTAACTAGTCGACCTCTTTGGATTTTATAGTAAATTTGTCTTTGTCGGTAGGTGAAAACTATAAATAAGAATGTTGACATTTCTGATAGTCTCCTTGCTTCTGTTTTTTTATTATTAAAATATGTTATAAGAATGTTTGAATTGGCTTGTGACAAATGTTCTGCAAATACAACTTAGATTTGTTCTTTACCTTTAGTAGAATTGTTTCCAAATGTGAACAATTATTGCACAGATTAGTTCTACAGGTAATGGAAAATTGTGTGTTATATTTTATTGTTATGGACTTTATTTGTAATTGCGTAGCCTTTTCTTCAGTAATGGATATTTTTAAATGACTTCTATTAAAAAAAAATACTTTTTTACATATATTACTTCTGTGCCCTTTAATGTCTAATTTGTTGCCACAATGCAATTTGAAATAATACATAAAATTGTTAATAAAAAAGGAGAACAGACATTAACTGTATCAAATTTTAATAATATGTACTGTGTACCTATATAAATCTAGTGTTCCCACTCTTTTTTCTATTCCTATTAATATTTTTCTGCATCTTATTATGCAAATTTTTGTGCAGATTCAAGGGGTGATAAATTGGTTTCAGAGAGTTTGCTATGATCATGTTAATATGTGCAATCTTTCATCATTCTAGCTCTAAATACTGCACACAATTAAAATTTATCTTGTTCTGTGGTTATCTTTTTTTTTTACCATAATTTTAGTATTTAGTAACAGAATTTTAAAACAGTTCATTAGCTTGAGTTTCACTTTAATCTTAGTGAGAAAATAATTTCCAGTCTGATATTTATTATATTTCAAGTAATTCAACCAATGAATTACTGTGGTTTTCAAAGAATCGAAGTTTTTGATTTTGTCAATTCACTACTAATGGCATACGATAATGTTATATTAAGATGTTAACAGATTGGTCGATTATTCAGTATTGTATTGAGATGCAAATACATTTCATTTATGGGGGATGGGCAATGTATTTATTTAAATTATCCCTCATTAAAGGGAAAATTAGTTAAATCTACTGTCAGGAGAAATACCTTTTACTATAGATATGTTATTTTTGGAAATTTGAAAATTGTGCACAATTTAAAGATTTTGAGAAAAATGTGTTGTTTTTTGTGTGACTATGTAGCTGTAATTTTAAATTAGTTTGGTGTTGTATTAAAATATTTCAATTAGAGTCGTTTGTTCCTCTGCCTCATAGATTCTGAGTGCTTTTTTTCTTTTTTCTGTTGATATGCGTTCACAATGATGGACACTTAGTACTTTTCTTTCTTCATGCTTTTAGGAGTAAATTTATTTGTTGTAATTATTGAAGTCATTGGCAGTCACAGAGATATTTTATTTCTGAGAACCAGTGTTCCTTCTTTTAATATATGTTTACACCTTATATGAAATGTGTTTTAGCTTGCTTTGCTTTTTTGTGAAGATTGTTAATGTAAATCTAGGCATAGTTTTTTAAGGTTTTGCGGTTTTCTTGCTTCAGCTCTCTATCAGTTACATCCTTAATGACTATTTTTTCACCTTACTAAATGTATTTGCATGGGTATTTGCTTGGAGGAGAAAATAATTATTCACATGCAATTTAATTTAAATTGCACTCTTAATATTGTAAAATAAAAGGATATGTGATACCTACAGGTTCGTGAGAAACATTGTTACATGTTTCATGTATGTTTTTGCTTCAAAGTTCTGTTTTCTTGTCTGCGAAAGTAATGTAATTATATTGGTCTCCTTTGCTAAATTTAAAGATGTGTTTGTATGGTTTCTTTCAGAAGGTGCTTTTGTAATAAGATTAGTTTTCGTTGATCTCTTGTAACATTATTATCAATTATTTTTTCATCTGACTAAAAAGTATTTGCATGTATATTTGCTTCTTACCTTTATCAAGTTGGAGAAAATAGTTATTCACTTGTAATTTAATATAAATTGTTCTCTTAATATTGTCGATCGTTTTGTAAAATAAAAGGATATGGGATGCCTACATGTATGTAAGAAACATTGGGAAGTGTTGCATAAGTATTTTTTCTTCAAAATTCTGGTTTCTTGTCTGCAAAGTTAACGTGATTATATTGGTCTCCTTTAATAAATTAAAAGAGGTGTTTATATGGTTTCTTTCAGAAGGTGCTTTTGTAACAAGATTATTTTTCTTTGATCTCTTGTAACTCTATTTGTGCTGTCTATTGAATTATTCTTTTAGATCTTGCAGGGTTTCAGTGATTTAAATATCAAGCTTCACCAAAAAATATTTGTTTAAATCAAAAATATAATTTATTGTAAATTTTTAAAGAATGATAAAACTTTGAAGGCCAAATAAAACTAAAATATATCCAGAAAACTAAAAAGAAAATATTAAAAAGAAGGCAAGGAATAATGAAGAAGTGTATATTTAAATTATCAAAGTTTGTGCCAGCCAAAGTGCGTGTTGACATTAACTCTGCAAAAGAGAATGGTGGTGTACCTTCACATCGTTTTTGAATGATGAAAAAGATGCTCTAATTTGTGATTTCTATAAACTTGATAATTATAATACTCAAAATGCATATTTATTTGTACTAATTAAATCATTTTCTTGCAAGAGAGGGTATATAAAGGAACCAGAACCAATGTTGATGAAACAAAACCATTGTTGTAAACCCCAAAAAGTTTAACGAAATTTTTTTTCTTTCTTTCTTTCATTATTTGCAGAAAGTTGCATTGATATGTACAAAAAAGTATTCCTAGAAGATTTTACCGATCCGTGGTTTCGGAGTTATTTTATGAAAGTTCTAGTAAAACCCGAAATTAAAATCAGATTTAAATTTAAAAAATCTGATCTCTGTTGCTAACGTGATGCACATCTTTGATAAATTATTGATGAAAGAGGACACAAGTTTTAATTATTTGAATGTATAATTTACAAAAAAATTAAGTATTTGTAATCTTTATTTTCCTGTAATATAAATGGATATTTTATGCTTGTTTTCAGACTTTTTATGTCCAGCGAAGAACTCAGATTATTTGACAAAGTCAGAGTTTTTCTGGATGAAGACTATTCTTCAGCTGAGAACTTCACTGTAAGTTTTCGAACTCCTAGTTCTAAATGCAATTATACAATATGGTAACATTTGAAGGGGTGTGTTTTTATATATGTATAATGATAAGAACAATATTAATAACTGAACATAACCAGATAATGAAGCAGTCTATTAATCAAACTATTGGCAACTTCAATGTATGTTTTTTTTTTTTTTTTTTTCATTAATATTATTCTAAAGATTTAAAAGTAAATGATAAAAAAGAGAAATATTGAAATTGTAGGTAACTGAGATTATAAATAAATCTTTAAATTGAAGATTTGATTCAATGTAAAGATTAAACTTTTTTTTATGGTTAATAAAAATTTGAAGTGAATTAAATCACCACTCCCCATAAATATCTTTTAGCCAGAATATAAATCAATTTTAATTACTTCAAAGATCTTAAAAGAGGTGTGTGTGTGTGTGTGTGTTTTTCTCCCCAATTTGAACATGTTCTATTCGATGTGAAGATTAATGTTCTTCTGTAAATTATTGATTGGGCTCATTTTGTACTATTGTAATAAATGTACTGGTTGAATAATTATTTCTTCTTTTGCTAATAATACTGAAATGGAAAATTGTAAGTTTGAATAAATTGTTGCTTTGAAACTTTCCCTGTTTGCTGTATGTTTCTTTAAACTCTAATGTGCAAATTTTGTATTTCAGGCGCTTGGAAATTTTTACTTCATTCACGAATCTCTTTGTGATGTTTTAATATGGGATTTTGCTGGTAAGTTTGTTTTTTATTAAGGAACTTCACTGTAACCTACTACAGTTCTCAGCTTACTGTCTGTTATAGCAATGACGTTTGTGCCTGCAAAAGGCAAGGAAGTCCATTCTGGTAATATTGAAGCTGTTACCACTAAAGAAAAATCAAAATTTCCGCAAGACTTTTTTCCAGAAGTGAGTTTTTGAACTTTGCATTGCTGTTCTATACTATTCTATACTATGTTTACAATTTATTTTCTACGTTTTTCTTTCCAGTGTAAATGGTCACGCAAAGGATTTCTGAGAACAAGATGGAGTTTAAATGGCACCGTTTTTGATCTGATTAACATCCATTTGTTCCATGATGCATCCAATTTTATAGCAATGGAATCAGTAAGTTATAGAGTGATTTCTAAATTTTTTCTTAATTTAATTAATGAGTACTAAATCCTTCCTTCAAATTAGATAAAGTTAGAATGAGCACATAGTTGTTGAAATTAACTGGCATATGATGATTCTCAAATCTTTATTCAGCCATATGCTTTGTAAAAGCTATATAGCAGTATAGCGTGCATGCACCCTTCATTTACCGGGGCTCAGTAATCTCAATGCCAGGTGCACCACCGGAAAAAACTCGGAACAAAAGCCATTTATAGACATATGCTACGTTCTACCTGTCAAGAAAGGACTTATCTGGATCCTAGACTGGCTTCTTTTCCATTTTGAAATCTCTGAATTATTTTTCTAGTCTCTCTCACTGTAATATATTCCATATCAGCCGGTTCCTCGAGCTCTGTGTTGTACATGTTGCTAAATGCAAACCTATTTTCTTTCAAAAGTTCTTTGTATTATATTTTAAATTGATCTATACTTGTAGGTTGTACTGAATTTTGCTTTTTGTTTTGTCTGAGGATCTTTATTATTTTCCATGCGTTCTTTGATTTCGCATTGCCTATATTCTGTTCTTCATCATCACATATTCTTTCCCAAACTTAATTTTTGCTTCTCTGCTGATGAACTTCTCTACTGATTTGACTATACCGTTCTCTGTCTTCAATATCTTGAGTCCTTAACCATGGATTATAAGCAATATTCTTGTCACGCACTTTCCGTGCCTAAAAATTATTCCACCATGAGTCATGTATTCCTTTCCCACCAGTATGTTCTATTTCTCCGAGGCTCTCATAAGCCTAGAAAATTTGCGAGTCAAAATGGTTTGATTAACTCTGATGACTTAGTAAAGTCAGTATAAATTGGGTCTTCTTGGTAACCATCCTCAAATGCATCGGCGGTAAAGCTTCTAATAATCCGTGCTGACTTTCATTGAGCAAATTGTTGAAATTCAGCATGAAGTATTTGGTTTCCTGCTTTTCAAACAATTTTGGGAAAACCCTGAGGATAGAGATTGAACGGTACTTCGCAATGTCTGATTTGTTGCCCTTTTTACGAATGGGAATCGCTGTACTAAATTTCCACGACATAGGAAAAATACCAGTGTGCAAAGACTGATTAAAAAAACTTCTGCCATGTTAATATCCATAAAAAGAAAGTCATCAATCATACAATTAGTGTCCAAATCAGAAACAATTGAGTAATCTGGTAAGTCGCAGACTGAATTGTTTACCGAAGTATTTAGCAAACGGAAGCTATGTGTTGCTCTTCGTTTTTGTGACTTGCCTCTAGGTGCATGGTAAAGGTAATTTATTCTGTGAGGTTGTATATCTTATGTGTCTCCAAAATTCCCATCGAGAATCATCAGCGATGGACAATTCAATCGAAGTAATACATTTTATAGACCTCTCTTTGCAGCGATTTGCACTCAGATATCGGTGCTTAAAAGTTGTGTAGAGCCGCAGTTCTGTAAATTTTAAATTGTTTGTGGCACTTTTTTCTTTTCGCTTATCGAAATTTTCAATTCAGCATTATACCATGACAGTTTGAATAACGAATTCTACATTTAGAAATATAAATATCTTTCAAAAAATATAAAATGTCAAAACTGATCTACATTATTGTTAATATCACATTTTTTAACGAACAAGTGGTCTTCCCTCAACAGTCTCCCCCTCGAAAGTCATAAACCACCGTTGACAGCATTGAAAAATATTAATTGATCACAGATGGAAGCTCAAAAACCAGAGCAGGATGGTGTGCATCGCAGGTCAACAGGGTATCAATACACTCAGTGACAACAGTGGTATATTGATTGGGTAAAATTAAGTCGATCAGTGCACCATGCGAGTTTACAACATTATTGTGCTGATGAAGATCAACAGCAAACGCATCCAGCAACGACCAGGCAGCTTCAGCAATTCGTGAGGATGAAGACTACTCTGGATCCGTCCAGATCATTCCAACAGACCCCAGGAAGATTGAAGTCTTCAGTAATCGAGGATTGAGGTCGTGTTTGTGTCTCAAAGACTCCCAGAAGACATTTTGCATAGCTGGCATATTTCTCAGAAGAACATGCCGGAGGAAGGTAAACCGTCCCCAACAGCACCTCACCGTCCGCCAAAGAGAGTTTAAGAAAGAGTTGTTTAATACGAAGGTTGCCTTTTATGTTTCGGGATTTGGCAACCCTGTTGTTGCAATGTGGTAACAATCTGGCTGAAATATAAAAGGCAACCCTCGTATAAGCATAATTCCCGTCGAGGTTGGTCGGTCCAGTCGTGACGGGGGAATGCAGGAAGTATTCCTTTCTTTCACCAGTCATGTTCATCTTCCCCATTGTTCATTCCCGTTCTTTTATAACATCCTGTCTCTTTTTCTTCTACCCTTATATTTCTCTGCCCTACGTATGCACAACGCTCGCCCATGTGTTTACTGTACATAGGTATACCGACACGTGTCAAAGGGAAGTGTGGCCTGGCAGTTGGGGGACCTGTATGTTTCCCAGTTACTCCGGTGCTACTTTCTGCTGTTAAACTAGGGATACGTTTACGTATTTTGGGGAACATTCCTTGGTTTCCAACACTCGCTTTGACCCCTGACTCAAGGCGGTCGGGAGCTAACCCATTCCCGATCAATCGGCTCGGACTAGGTCTTGTACTGAACTCCAGGGTGTGCAGAGGGATTCACGGCGGGGCAGTGCTGTGATATCTCCCACTATAGGTTTGTTCCAGCAAACAATCACGGACTGTTTTACGTACTCTCACTCTGCGCATGCGCATAAGAGTGCAAACTAGTCAGAAACGAGTCCCGGATTGAGATCTGCTGGAACAAGTAGGTACAAAAATCAGTCTCTAGGTGCCGCTGCTTTCGTTTCATCGGTAGTCGCAGAATTCTCCGCCAGATATAATTTTCGTATCGCATGTAAAAATCAAAGCGACCTGACCCTGGTTAGTTCCTGGTATTCCTGTGGTATTCTCTTGCGCTTTACGTTTCTTCATAATTGCTCGCTTATTTTCTTGACCTTGCTATCAATTACAGATTTTGAACCTGATAAACTGACTTGCGCTATTTTTTATTATTCTTTTGGATTTCGGGTAATTGTATTTTTCTTAAAAATGAAAGATAACGCTACCAATACAGAACGGTAAATAACTACATACATATTTAGTAAGTCACGGTACAAGGAACTTCCTTAAAATTACTTACCTTCCATTTCCCATATAAAGAAACAGATATCAAGTTCCAATATCCACAAGAAAATCCGAAAGATAGCTAACTCACCAAAATCCAAGAATCTATATTCAGATTTAGTCAAAAAAAAGTAGAAAATTGTATATGTGACGTATGGGGGAGATGATCTGCGCATGTTTTCTTGAGTTCCAGAATTCCTTTCCATCGTTTTAACTATAAATAAAAATAAATTTTAAAGAAGCGCGGGATTAGTAATACTTAAAAAAAAACAACTAGAAAATCAATGAAACGTAAAGTAATGCAGCGTCAAATTCCAATATCCCCAAGAAAAATCCGAAAGAAAGCGAAATCTCCAAAAACCAAGAATCAATAAAATGTAAAACAAAGCAGGGTCAAAATATATAGATCAGAATAATAAACTATGAAGAAACCTCATGGAAACGCAAATGGCGCGTCGTCGAAGTTTGGCGTTGGCGGGAACTCGGGGACCGAAGAACGCATGTGCGGATTTCTAGTTTGAGGGAGAGTTCACGAACTGATTCGGACTGGTTTCAAACTAATCAGCAACCCTGCTGGAACGCCCAACTCCCAGTCACAATCCCTGACTGCTGCTGCTGGAACGCCCAATACTAGGCTGCGCATGCGCGGACTCGTTCGGGACTGTTTCGGACTCCTGCTGAAACAAACCTTATATCTTCGTGTCAACCCTGGTACCCCCAGTGGAGTGTCCCCATGTTGGACTCATGGTGGGAGGGGAGTACGGAGACGAATCCGCTTCAATTCTGTGGGACATAAAACAAACCCTTTGCCCTTTTCCGGAAGCGGCGATGTTTTGAGAGAACGGTGGATTTCAGTAGTTTCTTCCTTAGGGAAGAAGATAAACCAAAGAAGCCTCGTTTTCTTTTGATGGCGTGCACGGAAGGGAAAACATTTAAAATTATTAATGCGGTTCGTCTCGCGCTAGCCATTGACAGTTTCGGTCGTGCGTCAGAGGAATGTTATCATTCTCTTCGAAGCACGCACCGATGAGCAAATCGAAAACAGCTGGTGAACCTCCGCTCTGAGCCGAAGGCGAGATATTTAAATAGGTTCCTATTGTGCGAAATATCAGCTATAAATTCTCCTTCGCGCCAAGCAGTTCTTCATCCAAGTCACAGAACATCGTGCGATCTCGGACCATCATTACCTCATCCTCCGGTACCCGTCTCTACATGCTCTTGCAGAAACTCAATATAAAATTCCCCATCCCCGTGAGCCCCCCACCCCCCACGAAATCTTGTTCCCCTTTAGAAGCTTCTCTGGCCTAAAATAGACATGTGATTATCACACTTCGCCAAATCCTCAACTCCCTCCACTACATTTCTGGTGGAATTCTAGGAGACGAAATCCTTGTATCACGATTATAACTTCATATACACTGATGGTTCCTCCCAGAGTCTTCGACTAGACTCTGCGTGCAGCGCTTATACTGCAGAAAAATATGCGCTCTTGGAGCACTTAAGTTCGTTGGATCGATGACATTAAAAGCAGTTGTGATTCAAAAAGCTCGCTCGAGTCTATCTCCTGCTTCTCTTCTTATGACCCTCTGACGATAATCACTCAACACCAAATCCATAATTTATTGGTTCGTCATTATAATTTGATTTTTTGTTGTATCCCTGCTCACATTGGGATAATAGGGAACGAAATTGCTGACCAGGCAGCAAGAAATAGCTGGCGAACGCTTTACCTTGCTAGGTCTCTAGCACAAGTACTATCTGGCTCTTTTCTGCCAAACCCGTTTAAAATAATTGAACACGTTTAAATCAATTTTTACTTACATTTTACCTTGCATTAAAAAATGTTTTAGTCGGGCACTTCTACTGTGCGTATTGCTTCTTAAAAGATTGACACGGCGCCAAAGACCTTAGCTGTTGAAGCGCCCTTACACCTTAATCATCCTCGTCAGGATAACTCACCTTAATTTCGATGCTGTGAATGGAGTCCTGAGCAGAAATAACTCCACCACCTCTCTTTCATTGGCTAGACGAAGAGCCTCGGTCTCGAGTGGCGAATAAGACATTGTCTGCGAATCGGATGTTTGTTAATAGGCGACCATTTATAATAATGCCTGCGTTTTTAGTTTGTAGTTGAATTCGAAAACACATTTGAAGAGGGCGGTAAATAATTTGGGAGATATGATCTCCTTGACTTACTCCACGTTTTAAATGGAAGAGGATTCCTTCATGGACATTTCTTACTGACTTACCTCTCGCGTAAAGTTTGACGAGGATTCTTATTTTTACTGAGATAGTTTTCGATTTTATAATAATTTAATTTGACTATGTTGCCCTGTTAATACATTTATTATAATATTAATTAATGTTTCTATTTTTTCTTTGCTTTCAAACATTACAATGATTTTTGCACACCTGGGTTCAACATATACTTTACATTCATTACACCCGCAATTCCTGGAAGTTCTGCTTTATTATCCTGTTATTGAAAATTTGATGGCAACTTCAATAAATTATCAGCTTTTTTACTTTCTCATAATAAATAGTCGACATTTATTCAGCAAATTTACATTTTTAGTCTTTGTCTCATTAATGATTAGAATTATCTTTAATTTGTATATTCACAAATTCCGTACGGTATTTCTTGTAGAAATGTTCGTAAGCTTACGGAAATATCTTTCACGCCTGTCTTCAAAATGTCCTCCGTCCGGTCTCAGCTACCCAGCGTAGTCTGCAAAATTATTACCATCCTTTTCGATTGCTGCCAAGAGAGAGACTCGCCCATTCTAAATAATTGCGAAACTTCTATTTTCAACGCCTTTTTTCTCATTTATTAAACATTATGTCCCGGGCCATGCTTCGCACAAGAATATCGCGTTCAGACCTTTAACCACCGTACACAAATTTTGTGGGCACTTTTTCTGACAACGTATTCCTTGGTCTACACTATTGGTATGCATCCAATTCTAAAGTAAAGGTTTGATGCATATTTCCCTGTATTAAATGACTTGGGGGGGGTCTCGTATGTCACATTACAAGGTATTCCTTGTATTTTAAGAGCTTCAAATATGCCTTCTTGATGGACAGTCAAAAGCTTTAGCGAAATTAACAAAAGCAATATATGGTTTCAGACTGTGTTCATTCGTTTCGTCGATTTATTACTCGCGCAAGTTTTCTTGATACCCGGGCTCCCTAGCACTTATCCACCGCTGAATAGCACGGCACGTTGAGATACATAGGTCCGACTCGGAGCGGCATGTACCAATTTACAATGCTGGCAACAACTACCTCTCAAAACAATCGTAGCGTTTCTCGTGGCACGCTTTGGTGAGCTAAGTTCATACCCATAGTCGGTATGCCCTTTTAAGCCGTGACGTAGCCAGAGCTCTCCTCCCCCCGCACCCCTCGCTGTGGAATATCAAAAAAACTAGCACGTGTAGTACCTGGTTAATTGCTTGTAAATGTGTTGTACTGAAGCCTGTTCAGTTGTTGGTCATCAAAAATTTTAGACCTCGTTAAGATTTTTGAGATGTAAAGATTTGACATTTTGCTTACCGGTCTGTAATCGCTAAGATCGTGTCTGCTCCCCTTCTTGTGAATGAGAGTAATGGTATTTACACACCGTTGTTTAAGAATTTCTTCATGAGGTAAGGATACCATTAGATGTATTAAAAATATCCTGGTGCAATGAATTCGGCAGGGCCTCATTTTATTCGTTGAAAATGCCATCTTCCCTGGAAGTTCGTCCTGTTTTGAGTTCCACTATAGCAGATCTCAATTCTGAAGTAATTATAGGTAGAAATTGTCCATCTTGGTTAGCAGGTATTTTGGTGAAATCTGTGTCGTTCATAATACTGTTGATGTATAAATGTTTGTAGTAGGTACTCTGTAGCTAGTATGTTAAGTGAACTTGATGTTATTTACGTTCTTGATTGATAGCATCCAGTGCTTTCCTATTGAAAGTTCTTTCTTCACTAATCTGATTGATTTATTATCTTCCATTATTCTGTTTGTTGTCGCAGTGATGAAGTCTTGGCGATCTTTACGAATTTTCGTTTCACTTTCTTATCAAGTTTTTGTAATCTGGCAAATGCTTAAAAAAGTTTTATTTTCACGTTGTTTTTGTAATTTCAAAAGTGTCTTCGTTTAACTTGTTTTTTCTCAGGTTGTGAGCAATGTTTATTACTGCTTTCTCTTCGCCACCGTGAGACTGACGCGTAAGGTACAGGGGACCAAGATGGCAGACATGGACCTATAAACTATGACACATTTATACATAGTAGCTCTCTTATTTGTTTCTTGACGCGTGTCTTAACTTTTCTTAGGTGTAATTTTATCTTTTTCACCTTTTCATGTGGTTGAAAATTACGAAATTTTTAAAAGTAAATTGCCACCGGATGTGTTGGACCTTTCTCCATACCGTCCGAGGGGGATTCGAACTAGGCTGAGCCCCGTTTCCTGCGTGCTTGAGAGAGCCCAGCGCTCTGGCTCTGAGCTACGGCGACATCTCGAGCGGAGGTGTCTGGTTAGGGGTCGTGATAGTACGCGCAGGGGCCGGCGGCGGCGTCGCCGAATGTTGTGGTTGATAGCGGGCGCCGCGCGCGCTGGCTGCTTATCGCGGCCGGCGCTAATGAGCATAGAAATTATACGCGCGCGCGCTGTGAGCGACGTGGGGAACGAGGAGGTGGCGGTGGTGCGCTCTGTGGGCGACGTCGGGATGAGGAGGAGGCGGCGGCGCGCGCGCATTTTGAATGCACTATAATAATATAATTAGTTTAAAAAATTGGAAACGACTGGGAAAAAAAGGAAAAACCCTACAAGGCGGTGGCAGGAAAAAATGGAAAATCAGTACAATTGAAATAATAATTCTTTTTTATTGAAATCAAATGAATAAAAGTTAAACTCATTAAATTTCATTCAAAGGATGGAAATAAGATAGAAGATTAAAAAAAATATACAGACCAAAGATGCAAATGTTTAGAAAGCACACACACTACAATACAAATGCCCATCATGTGATTAATTCATGTTCGTTTGTTTAAGTAATTAAGCGATTTCGTTTTTGATTTTCTCATCCTCCTAAGCTTTCGTGGCACCGTCTTCCTTTTTGATGGGCGGCGCCACGTTGACGAGAAGTTTCTTCATGGCGTTGACGTTTCCCAGTTTGCTGCACCGGAGTTATGGAATTTTTACTAGATGCGTCTTGATGGTTTTGATGTTACGGTCGACGTACGCTTAGTTGGCGACATCTTTTTCGTCTTGAGGAGAAGCCGTATTCGAAATGCGATAAAAATCACGCTTTGTAATTTTGCCTTGAGTTGATGGATCTGTTGCTGCAATGCTATATCGGCATCTTGCGCTGATAGTTGACGTGCGTGCTCGAGTCGTTCGTTCACGTACTTTTTGGTGGCGACGTACGTAGGTATTTTGCAAGCTTCTATTTCCTCCTCTTCATCGTGCGAATGTTCTTCGTCATCGTACACATCCTCGTCCTGCTGTTGATCCTCCTCCTCGTCCTCCGTCGCCGAGTCGTAGACCATTGTGTTGCCTTGGCTGGCGCTCATGATGAGGGGGGTGTCATTGTTTTGACAGATGCTGCAACAGGGGAGGTTTGATTCGCTGGAATGAACTTCCGCAAAAGGAGGTGTTTCCATTTTTTCTTTCATTTTGTTTCACTTCAAAGCATTAAACAGATATAAGCAGCGAACACGAAAGCAAAGTTCACGAGGGTGAAATCAACAATGATGCTATCTATAAACTTCATGACAAACACACACACACTTACAGCGACGTCACGATATTCCTCTTACAAAACACACAATCCCGTTTCAACAGCAGAGGTCCGTTGTCGTGTTGAGCGTAGTGCTGCGTGCAGACGAGACGCTCGTTGGCTTGACACGAAGGACACTCGTTCCTCGACGATGCGGCGGTGCGGTGCTCCTCCGAGTAGTGTTGCGTGCAAGGCTGGCGGAGATGGATGCAAAAGCGGCAATTTCGCTTCGACGGCGGCGGTCCGTCGATGCGCGTGCGTCCGCGATTCCAATGCTCTTTACACAAACGAAGTTCGTGAACTCACGCTAGGTTTTGGATGTCTTCAGGGAGTTTCTCGAAAACGCGCTCAACCTCGTGGGACGCTGGCCAATGATAAAACTTCGACCGCCAATTCACTCAGTGTATCCGAGTCGAGCAGTGTAAGCTTGTAATCGGATTCACGCAACTTTTCTGAAAGCGCTCGATGTTTTCGCGCGTCTCGTTTGATCTCTTGTTTGGATGTCTTCAGGGAACTTCCAATTCTTCGGTAACGGAGCGGATGCGTACGACGGAACACTGCATCGTGATGACGAGCGAAGCGGCGGAGAACGTGGTTATAACGCGCAGGGAGAACGTGGTTATCGTTCTCGAACGGAAGAGACTGCTTACACAATCTCCCTTTCCGCCCCCTCCACTTCATGATACAATAAGTGCGGTCGATGGACACTCATCCAGTCGTACACGGCGATGACCTGGAGTCCTGCACTCGTAAGCACTCGTTCAACGGAGGACACTCGAACGACTCCAGATCGACAATACGTTTACCGTGGATACACTCTTGCAGCCACTCTTTCTTATGTCCTCCCTTGTATATCGTTGTGACACCTTCGAAAACTTTCATCGTTAAAAACGTTCTGTCTCGCTAATCGTAATGCCCGCTACTCCACGGCGGTGTGGCGTGAGGGCAGCTTTTCATCCACCACACTTGTTTCTTGTCGCTAGTCAAAGTATGGAAAGGCGGACGAAACGTGAATTTCTGAACGAACCGTTCCTCAGGATCGCCTTTGACGGCGCGGATGACGGTTAGCACTTTGATAATGAATTGTCCGCCTATCCAAAAACTCTGAAGATCAGCGACAGCTGTGAGCTCAGGTCTTCTTCTACTGGCTCTACCGGCTGCGTTTTCGCGCCACAGCGTGGTCGGTTGTGTTGTCGCTCACAAAGTCTCGTTCTCCTCGTCCTTCTCGTCCGAAATGCTTTTTCTCTTGTAGGAGTTCCGTTCAGGTGAAGAAGAAGCATTGTCTCGCTGTTCGTCGTCTTCTTTCAACAGTTTGCATATTGAATGTCTCACGTATCGCAACGTGATCAAAGGAGCGCACACACGGCACAACACAACCTAGATCAGCCAGAGCGGAAACAAATCGAAATGAATAACACATCGCGATGATGTCTCGTTCATTGAGCGCTGTAGCAGCGACTTGCTCTCGCACACTCGCTGTCGTCGACCTTCTTATACAAGCCTGTGACGTCAGCAGACATGTTATCTCGAAGCGTAGTGACGTCAGCAGACGATGTTATCGCGCGAGGCTATTATGGCCCCGGATATGTGTAGTGAAGCAAGTCTTTTTCTCTCTCCCTCTAAACTTGAATGTCTCTCGCATTCGCCCACGAATTATGTCGTAAGTCGGAACCGAGCCATTTGACGAGGCGAAGCGGACCCTTTTTCCGTACGACGCGCTCGACTAAATATCGATCAGGATATCGCGTGCGATGCAATTCCTCGGTGTAGAAGCGACCCTTGACCGTTTCGCCTTGCAGGTCTTGTAACGAGTACGTGACGGGATTCGAGAGATGCACACGAACGATTTTGAAGTGTTCGGTGCCCCATCGCGCTTCGTAGCCTTTCCGAAACGGTGAGTTTTTGCACGTGCTCACCCGAAAGACGACGCGAAATCGATTTGTCCTCAGGAGACGCGGGTCGAGCGTTTTCGCTTGTCCGTACTCCGTGCGCATGAGACTCGTCCTTGTCCTTCGGCTTCATGCCGCTTGTTCAAAGTTTAGTATTGTAATCTCGGAGGAGGACGGGGAGCATAAGGGTCCAAAGTTGCGTCCTCTCGGCGATGAAGCGCCTCCACATCCGCTCCTTGAGCGTTCGTTTGGAACGTTCGACAACGGTGGCTTTCACGTTGGAAAAAGTGGAATAATGATGAATGCCACGCTCTCGGAGCCACTTGTTGAGTGCGGCATTGTAAAACTCGGTGCCTTGGTCGGAGGAGGTGAGGCACTCGCCCGCTCGACGTCACAATGCGGTCGAATGTCTTGACGACTTCCGCTCCCGTCTTTTTCTTTATCGCTTCCGCCCAGTTGTACTTGCTATACACGCCGGTGACGGTGAGAATGTAACGCATCCCTTGAATGCTTTTGGAGTACGGTGTCATGTCGACCAAGTCGGCTTGCCATAGATCACTCGCCGTCTCGCGTAACGATGTCAGGCAGGGGCGTGCATTTCCGCAGCGAGTCCTTGTCGAACGGGCGACGACCTGGACGTCTTCTGCACGATCGGAGGGGCTACTCGATAATACCGGCGTCACGCAGTTCATCCTCTATTTCTACTATTTCACCATCGAGCCCGTCGTTATCGACGGCTTTCGAAGCGTGTAACAGACAGCCTCTCCACGAGTGTGTTCGGATCGCGCCAATATTTGTAGTCTGTCGCCGTTACAAAACGTAGACCACTCCCCTTCTACTTCTTTCTTCAAGTCCTTTGCTTTGTCTTTCCCCCCACCGAAGAGATGTGAGATAATTGTACGATATTTACATCGATTTCCTCTCGCGTTAAACGGAAAACTCGATTTGAAGCCCTTCTTGTGTGCGAAGTGAGTTCGAGAATTCTTTTGTATTTTTTCAAATCGTCTTCCGTGACATCTTAGTTGGGGTGTTCTTCAAAAAGGAGTTCGAGAAGACCAGGCTCTGGATAGAATGTGTGAACCTGCACGGAGAATGTTCCATCTTTCGGTTGAAGTTCTAGAAAGGAGTTACCGATGTGAGGTCGCCCTCCTATATAGTACGGTCCGAAAGTCGTATCGCCTATCGCCGTGCTGCCGATCGCAGCATTCCACAAATAGTGCTGTAATTGTTCATAATGTTGGCTGCGAACATATCTGTTTCTTTCTATGTTTCCTTCTTCGTCTTCGACCTCTGGGAGTGTTTCGAAGGAGGAACCCTTTTCTTCTACTCTTGGTTCATATTTGATGCTCGTGGAAGGTTGAACGGAAGATGGTGTGTTGTTATTTTTTCCCTCTCTTTGAGGGCGGTGCAGGTCTTTCGAGACGGGCGTTATGAGATACGTATCGAGTAATCGATTGGGCATCGTTTCGGCGTCTTGCAAGATGATGGGTCGTGATGGGTCGTCTTGCAAGATGATGGGACTTTCGACGTGATGGGTCGAAGGGGAGCGGGTGCTGACGACGGTCGAGGACGCGGTGTCTTTCCACGCAAACTTTTTCGCTTTCTCAAGCGCATTCAGCATTTTCAAGTCTATGTTTGATCGTTTGTTATTTTTTTAGTTGTTTCACTGTCTACGTTTCTTCTTCGTCTTCTCACGTTTTCGCGCGTTTTATTGTTTTCACGCGTCCTCCTATTTTGGATTTCACTTCCATCACACCCGCCACACCGAGCGCGGCCGCTCTTTCACCAACACTCGCGTCTCTAGACGTGACGCGCTCCCACGCTGGTTTGGCGAGCGCTTCGTCTGCCCTTTTGCGTTCCTCGCCGCTTTTGTAGTTTTGGTAAGCGATGTGTTACCTGCACGCTTCCTCCAAAGGAGTAATACCGCGGTCGCCTCTTTGCAGTCTCTTCATGAGCTTCGTACCGGGCCCGCAAAATTTATAACCGCCGGGAATGTGAAGTTCGAATGGCGGTTTGTCTATCGCCCGATTCAGCATTCGTCCTATAAATCCTCTTCCGCGATAGTGTCGCCCCCCGTCGCGTTCCCGCGACATTGAAATGCTGTCGCACGTACACCATGGCGTACAGTGAAATCTCTAGCGAAAGAAAGGATATTATATAACCTTAAAATCAGCACCACCGACACCATCGTCCGTCGGCACGAGAATACGGTCGAAGCCCGATCGGTATCGACCGTTATGAAGCGCACTAGGTTTACAGATGACCACAAAAGCAAAACGGTCGGCGTTTCACACGTTAGAACACACCGCCTTAAAATCGTTGAAGGTTCGAAAATCGTTTCCGACGTGTTCTTTGTTGATATACTCGAGGTTATCGTCTTGCCGGAAAATGACAATCATATTCGAAGTTATCGCGAATCAACTGCTTGGGAATTTTGGTGTACGTTTGACACAGATAGAGCACGTCCGTGTGTTTATGTCTCCCGGCCGCGAAGTAGGCTTTGATGCAGTCTTGTTTTTTGGTGGCGATGTCGAAAATGAAAACACTGTCGGGCGACGCCTCGGCTGGCGGCACGATGCTATCGTGTTTCGAAAACGAACAAAAACGAAGGAGTCCGTCGCAGTTTTGCTTAAAGTACATGCACATGGGCTGTGTTTCTCTGGTGGAATATAAATACACGTTGCGAAACGCCAGTTCGAACTGTCCGGTGAGAAGCGAGACGACCACGTTTGTCTTTCCGCATCCGGAAGGTATCTATATCTATACTACGCTATCTGGGAAAGGCGGTCCGTGTCGGCTCTTGTTCTTGTCGTCATTTCCGCGCCATAAGGCCGTCACGTTCACGACGGGCAGTGTCGCCAATTGTTGAACAACGTTCATCGCCTTGCGTAGAAAGAGAGAGACTGTGTGCTGCCGAAGGAAACTGTTTTTAAAACGCCACCGTCAAAGGAGGGAGTAAGGGGGGAAGGGATACCCTACTCGGTGTGTGATAAGGATAAAAAATGAAAACATACGAATAGAAGTACGTCATTTTATTGATAATTAAAAAAATACAAATGTGACACACATGACGTATGGTTGTCTGTTGGGGCAGTCATCGATGCAATTGCCATCTGCACAGCTCTCGCTAACCATTCCGATGCGTTGCGCGCGTATCTGCTGACGTCCAGCGGAAGAAGATCGCAGCAGACCGTATCCGGTGAGGTGGATGTTGATTGTTCTGTCGTCGTCTTGCGGCGTCGCCATGGTGTTTTTTGGTCTTTCCGCTCTTTTGGTTTTGCGTTCTTTCTGGTTTTCTTCGTGTTCTTCGATGTGCAATGCATCGGACAGGGATGACCGCATGCAGAAGGAAAATCGGGTGATGTAGACGCCGCTCTCACTTCCATGTCCTCCTCTTCCTCCATGTTTTCTTTGAGTTCAACAAAAACGGTGAGTTGCCAATCGAAAGAAGAAAACGAACCAACGTCGTCTTCATCGGGCGAAGCAGATGGAACTTCTCCTTCGTTCATCTCGTGAAGGAAAGACACGGAATGAAGGCAGTGAGCGAAACACGCGACGTCTTATACGATCACGTTTTTCTTCACCACAAAATCGTCTACTGGTGCGTATTGCACACGTTTTAATGACACGCTGTGACGTCACTTGGCTGTGCGGTACCAGTTTCCCACGTGATCTATATGTCGGTTTGCGAGGGGAGTACGGCAGACGCTCTGGCGGAGACATCCCATACAATAATAGGAAACCAAGTATTCTGATACCAATATTCCATGGCCGATATGGGATTTCGATTGTAGTAAGAACGTTCCGCTTTTTGCATCATTTCAAAGAGATACGGGTGCCTTTGTTCATCGCCGGTATAAAATTTTATATTGCATTGAAGTTCGGAATAAGGGTAACATTCGTCGTTTAAATACAATTTTGCTCTTGTCATATCGTTACAATCGAATACGCCCGAATTCTGTTTCAGGTCCCCGTATTTCCCCTTTTGAATTCCAAAGAAAATGTACAGGGGATGGTCCTTTTTTGCGGCAGTCTTCACCGTCCACTGGAACGGTCCCTTTCCTCCACTTGGAACGTTGGGGTATTCGTGAAGTCCCCATCGTCTAAATTGCACGGGGATCGGCCGCCGGCTGTCCAGCGTTCGCGTCACCGCGAGGGAAGCAGCATCGCTCAGCGTCAAATGAGGCATTCTCCAAATCACGTCCGTCACGGTAATCTTTGTTTCGTCCGGTGTTTCGTTTTTCGTTGTGAGACATCGATTATCGTGACGACCTCGAATGAGGACGAGGTTGTGTTTCACACCATGTCATGACACGCGTGTGATCGTCGAAATCCCATCCACAGTCGCAATGGCACGATACCGTAAAATTTTCCACCGGTCTTACTGAGCATGAATTTGGTGTTGCTGTCGGCAGTCTCGTTTAATAGGTCTTCGGTCCAACATGCGTTACCGAACGATCTTTTTTCTGCTGGCGAAAGGAAACACACGTTCTTCATCGTGTGCTCGTGATGCCCGGATTTTTCACAACGTCGACGATCACGTTGATTTCGTAACGAATTTCACTAAAAAGAAAGGCGAAACCGTTGTTGATCAATTCGCAGCTGGTGCGCGTGGCGGTGCCAGTTTTGACCGCAGATCCCGCGATGACGAGCGAAATCTCGCATGGTAAGAGAATGGCTTCCTTATTCACGATAGTAATGCGAATTTCATTGTTTTGTCCAAACAATTTAATTTACGGAAAGTGTTCGTGAACAGCTTCGTTGACGATGTGGTGTTTTAAATTCTCCTTGCGGAGAATGTCGTTCGCGTGTTCGTCCACAATTTCCGTCGAAGTAGGATGATTGGTCTTGATTTTCTTCGACATTTTTTTTTGTTTTTCTTCCTCAGAAAAATACTGTAACCCAACGGTCGTAAGGTTTGTCGACTGGATGGTGTTAACGTGGTGAGCGGACAAAGCACTCTGTGCCTCGGTCGCGACATAACCTGCCTTTTTAGTGCTTTTTCGGTGTTCTTTTAGAAGAAGAAAGCGGCATTGTGATTGCTTCTGGGGCGTATGAGTAAGGCGCACGTCAACGGTGTTTCCGAGTACAACGGAATCAGTTGACCTTCCGCGTTCTTTAGACGAATCGCTAACTCGATCCAATTTCGCGTGACGCGGTGAAAGATTTTTTCGGTCGGTCTTTCTTCGATGACGGCGGCGGGTAAATCGTTCACGTGAAACTGATACGGCACGTGAGCCTTTCGATCGTTTATATACCCGCTTTCGATCACGTTACACGTGACGAGCACTTCAAAATCTTTCACGATCGTCGGTGAAGCATCGGCCGAAAAGTGTGGTACGCGCCGAAAGGTGTGGGTGACACGGTCTTTGAAAATCCGAGGAAAGGACCGATGAACTCGGCGCGTTCGAAACGTAGCGTGAACGACGTGTTGACGCGCACTTTGTTCGTGTGCGGGTCCGCTTCCAAATCGAAGAAACTGCTTCTTCGCAAACTGATGTAAAATGTTCGATATATGATGATGGATGTCTTCTAAGGTATACGTACCAGGAGGGACGGACAGCATATAACTTGCTGGAGGTCCCCCGCACCCCTCTCGACAACTTCGTAGTGGAGTGTGTTGTGCCCGTCCTTCACGTTGCGAATATTATGAACAGTGCTAAGATGCACTAACGCGATCTCGTAAACGTCGTTTGTGACCCGGCGCGAACTTCACTGAGATGTCAGGTCCCTTCCCGATTAAAGTGATGTGCGCATGACTCGAACGTCTCAGGGGAAATGAGAACGTCCCGTGCTTAATCTTCCTTTTTCTTCTTCCACTCGTGAACAAGAAATTGCAGACATAACTTGCCGCAATTATTCGCGTTGTATTTTTTAACATGACGCGTGTTGTACGTCCTGCGGTTTCCGCGCGCGTATCGTAGGAATTCGGGAGGGGGCGGAAGTCCGAACGAATCGAAATAACGCACCGTTCGGCCTCGCTTCGCCTACGCGATGAAATGAGTACCGTCGCCGGTGGTGTCGTCGAGGTTGACGACGCCGCACTCATGCTCCGCCCTTGTTCTTTTGGGCAGCGCATCTCGCGTAAACACGTCACGAAAATGAGGAATGTTCAGGGCTTTCGCAAAACGTGTCATTACCTCATTCGTTTTTTCGAGACGTCCCCCTCCCTTTCCTCCCCTTCATCTTCCTGTTCGTTCGAAGTATTTTCGCGGCCCTTAGCAAAACGCCCGATCCTTTTTTGGTCTCTTCAATAACCTTGTTATGACGCACCATTTCTGCTAATTCTTTTTTTTGGCGTTTTTCACAGCGTTCGCGATAGCGGCCGCGCCGCCTGCAACAGTCCCGAGCGCGCTCAATCCGCTGAGGATAGACGGAATGAGTGGAATGAGGGCAGGCAGAAACCCGCCTCTCTTT
>BOPP01000009.1:14322004-14360380 GCA_017312745.1 Gryllus bimaculatus | reverse complement strand
AGATCTCCAAAGCCGATGTGAGCACTTACGCGCCGTTTCTCAGTCGATCCCTTCGTGTCTCGTGCGCCACTCCCCTGCAGACGACGAAGACTTCAGCCCTTTTACAGAACATGCCAACAGCACCGACCTCGCAAAACAATGCAGCCGGGCTTTTACCCCCGCAGACCCCCACCTCGCGACGGGCAATCAACGCCAAATTGCGCGGAATCGCGCAAAACGTAGAATCATGGTGTTCTCAATAGATAATTCGGGCGTCCTCTCCGCGTATCGCTCTATCGGGTCGTCTCTGAATCATAATCTCGTTTTCGTTCTACACACTGGTGCGAACCGATGACACATACCTCCACAGGTAGCACCGGCACAAGTGACAAATATATACTCTCACATAGGCGGAAAAACCGCACTCTCTCTCATCTCTCTCTTCTCGGTAGGCACCATTTCATTAAGTCGAGAGCTCTAATCTCACGGCGCCTCCGTTTACTGGCACATGCTCGGTCGTGTTATCAACACACAGTGCGAACATCGACAGTACTAATAAACGAGCAAAAGGGTCTCTTTAAATATCTTTCACCCAATACTCTTCAATACAAGACGTATGGAGCATTCACAATTTTCTATATTCAAAACAGCACATCATGGGCAACTTCTGAATAAAACTGAAATCATGTGTCAGAGAAATCGTCAGTACGCGCATCGAGCAATGAATATCTGTCTCGAGCTTTTGTCAATTTTTCTATCCGCAAACGGATTCTTATGCGTTATACCAACTTCCTCGCGCAAGCATTTTAAACGCAGTTCTGTCATAGCTTTATCAAACTCGTCGTGCGCTTGACTCCGTCCTTGCCAAATACTTCTGTGAATCCACCATTTTCCAAATTTTTCTATCTTCTGTTCGAGAGATTAGAAAAATCGTTTTGACTAGTTCGTTACTGCCGTGAAAAGATCTCCGCGTGTTTCTTTCGCCATACCGCCAGCACGTGGCCGTCCACATTGCGCCTTAATCAACCTCCCAAACGTCCGAGTGTCTCCGTAAGGGGCCCAGGAGCTCATACTTTGCGATAAGTGTTGTCGTGAATAATTGTAATTATCCGGGCACGAACCGACTGAGCGGTGAACGTTGTCCAAGAGCTTGAGGGAGATTGCTTTACCTTTTTCCTCGTGCTGCGGGGCACAAGCCGTTCATTCGTTCTTCCGCGAAACGCTTATGTTTGTTTCCTGTGTCTCACGACACGTGCAGAGAGCTTCCTCTGCGCAGAGCATCGAGTTCTGACTTTTTCGATTTTCCTTGCCACGGATCTTCGCAGCTTTACTTTCGTGCAGCGGGCCGCGAGCGTCTTTGGCAATTCGCTCTCTCGCCGAACGCTCTTAGCTGTTGTTTCCTGTTATCTACGAAAGACGCGTGTGGGGCTGAAAGTTCTGTTCCTCTCGCATGACAGCATAGACGATCGCTTTACTTTAATCAACGGTTTCCTGACTCATCTCTCTTCATGCAGCTTCTCGTCCATCCGATTTTGTTCATCGACGTATCGCTTCGTGAACGGCCGTGACGACGGAATCGAAACCGCGACGTCGAAGACATCCATCCGCATTGAATCGACTGGAGTTTTTTTTTAGGCTTGCGAGTATTTATTAGTTTTACTGCTTCATCACCCGGGGAAGGCAGCAAGCCAAGCGCGCGTGCAGTCCACGGCCAGCGAACCGGATGTTGTCGTTGAATTGGACTTCGCTGCGCGGCAAGAGCGAGAGGCCGACGCTTACGGACATTTCGCACGGCAGAGCGCCCATTGCACAAGGGAAAACACATAAAAAGCTTCTTGCCCGACCCGCACAGGCGACAATAGCCCAGATAGAACGCTCGGGTTAAATCTTGGACCAGCCGAGGCGCAATTTCTTATACTGGGACGCTACGCGCACACGGCTTTCGCCGACAGAGCGGTGCGCTGTCCTAAATGGAGCAAGCGAATCTTTGCATTTTTTCACGCCATGCTTCTCTCGCGTTCAAGGTCTGTTGCTGGTTGATCAAAAAGGAGCGCTTGTGCGCACCGAAGGTCCGCCAATTACAGACGATGTTGCAGTTGATATCCCCTCGCGCTATAATTTTGCTCACTCCATCCTAGAGACGGGATGGTGTTGGTTGATATGCCTCCGCGCTATAATTTTATGCCTTCGAAAGAAACTCACTCAGTTACGAGTTTTTCCCTATTTTTTCTTGGTTTATATTTGCAATCGTAACCAGCCACGACACGCCGATAGATGCAAATGAGTGAGGACATTAATGCATCTATTTGCGTTTCGGCTTGACATTAACGAAGCACGCTTCTTTCCTACCGATTGTTTTTCCAGCGCAGCATAATGCATTATGGCTGCCGCTCACAATACGTGGAAGGCATTATATTTGTTTAAACCGAGGTGAAACCGCGCTACGGGATTATGTATAGATGAGGACACGCGTTGCCTTATGCGTACGCTCACGGGCACTGTAGCGATAAACTTCCTACAGTACATTGGTGCGATCGAGATGCTGTGCGCACGGCGCTGCTGGGCTATTAGCTTTTTCTTGAGTTTTCTTCTCTAGTGATAGGCAACCGGAGTATACATGGATTTTGCCCTGAAATATGGTAATTCATGCCTTCTTGCACGTCGAGCCTGTCATGCTGATGTGCCCCTGCATATTTACTCTCGCCTTATAAAAGGGCAAGGGATTTCGATCGGGTTGGTGCACACGCAACTCAACAAGCACTCTTGACGCGGCCCGCTGGTCGCCGCCACCGCCCCATACCACTAGCAGTCGCCGAGGAAGGCACGAGGCGCCGAAGCGTACGCGTTGGCGACGTGGCGTACCCGACCGTGCGACCGACGCGTGCGACGCCACCCCAACACCAAGTCCGGCGGCCCGCATCAAAACCACATGGCTGAAAAAAGACCTACAGCTCAAAACAGGACAACAGCCGGGAGCAAAGGATTATTGGGGCCCCTTTTTCTTGATCGCAAAACATCCGGAAAACCTTGGTAAAAAATAAGTCACAATCATGCAAAGCAAAAATAGCAAAAACAACCGTTTAAGTTGGAACATACGCCATCCTGTTTTCATTTTTTAATATTTTAACAGAGAACACTCTATTTTTTATATCAACCAACGCCAAGAAACACCACCTCGCTACGAGCCTCCCGAAGACAAGAATATCATTCGTTTCCGGGATTTCCGGACCGAAAGAACAATGTTTTTTTGAAAACGGCCAAGAAGGCCCACTTCGGTTGGTTCCATTTCCAGGTAATGAAAAACATGGGTGAATATGGGTTTTTTTTGGGGGCCATTCAAAGGACCTTGACGCGAAACCCGAAACCGGCACTTTAATAAACAGGATGTAAGCCTTTTGGTGGGGAGACTCCGTCCACGGGAATCCTAAAATATTGGCATTTGTTTAAATTGATTTTAAAAAAAATTAAAGCCAAAGAGTAAGTATATAATCATCCAATAAATGACAATTTAATGAATTTAAAAATTTTTTTATTATTAATTATTATAATTAATAATTTAATGCAGCCCCCTGAGAAAATTGAGAGAGAAGGGCACGAGTCGGGAAACCAAACAGGCCTTGAAATTCGAAAAAACAATTTGTCCCCCAAAGGATTGTTCTTTCGATAATTTTAACCGATATAAAAGTTTTTAATTTGAAACTGGGCAATATAAATAAAACATTCATACGTAAACTACACCTGGAAAAATACCGTTTTTGGGGCATTTCCCATACCACAGGCGAGGTTTTGCGCGTCCCTCCTTTTTAAAATTTTAAAAAAATTTTTTTAAAAGAAATTTTTTTAAAAATTTTAATAATTTTTTTTAAAATGTGTACCTTTAAACCGTTTGTTTCTTTTCCATATTACTGCTTTGAAACATTCAAACCCCACAAAATTGGACGAGAAAAGGTTTTTTCTAAAGAAGGCCTCATTTAACTTTACGGTTTTTGGTGTTTAATTGACACCAACAATGCAAAAAACAACGGGGTTTCCCTAATTAATTAATAAGTCTTAAAGGCCTTATTAACACCAAACATTTTGTCGGGGCCCTAATATAAAAAGGTAAATTTTCATTCCAATTTATATAAATACTTTTAACGCATAAAAATGTCTCCCTCCCTCCCCCTCTCTCTCTCCCTCTCTCTCTTTCTCTCTCTCTTTCTCTCTTTCTGAGCTTCTCTGTCGTAACTCCCTATCGGGTCGCCTCCTGCAATCTCTCGTTATCGTTCTACACACGGTGCGAACCATGACTACTAATACACGAGCACAAGTGTCGAAAAATGTACACACACAAGGTCTCCTTTAAATGTCTTTCTCCAATATCCCTTTCAATACCAGACGCTTATTGAGCTTTTCCAAATTTTCTATATCGACAGCCACTTCATCGCGCAACTTATTGAAATAAATTATCATGGTGTCAGAGAAACTCGTCAGACGCGCATCGAGCATGAATAATCTGTCTCGAGCTTTTTCAATTTTTCTTCGCAAACGGATTTCTTTATGCGCTTATCAACTTCCTCGCGCAACGCATTTAAACGAGTCGTCATAGCTTTATCTAAACTCGTCGTGCGCTTATCGACTTCCTCCTGCAATACTTTCTTCACATCGACCATTTCCAATTTTTCTATCTTTGTTCGAGATTAGAAAAATCGTTTTTGACTAGTTCTTTACGCACGTGAAAAAGATTCTCCGCGTGTTTTTTCGCATCCGCCAGCGTGCCATCCAATTGCGCCTTAATCACAACGTCCGAGTTGTTCGTGCCAGGGCCTACTTTGCGAATAAGTTTGTCGTGAAAATTGTAATTACCGGACGAACTGACTTGCGGTAACGTTTCCAAGAGCCTTGGAGGAATTTTTTTTTTCGTGCGCGGCCACAAGCGCGCTGCATTCGTTCTCGCGAAAGCCTTTGTCTTTTTCCTGTTGTTCAACGCACGTGGAGAGCTTCCTCTCGAGAGCATCGAGTTTACTTTTTTTTTTCCTTCACGGTTTTCGCAGTTTACTTTCGTGCGCGGCCACGAGCGCTTTGCATTCGTTCTTCGCGAACGCCTTTACTTTGTTTTCCTGTTCTCCGAAACGTGTCGAAAGCTTCCTCTCGAGAACATAGAGATCGCTTTCTTTGATCATAGTTTCCGCAGACTCATCATCTCTTCATGCGCTTCATAACGCCATCGATTTGTTCATCGACGTATCGCTTCGTGACGGCGTGACGCGCCCGAACCGCATGTCCGAAGACATCCATCGCATTGATGCGACTGCGAGTTTTGTTTTAGGCTTGCGATTATTTATTAGTTTTATACATGCTTTCCATCACCCGGGGAAGCAGCAAAGCGCGCGCGCGTGCAGTCCACGGCCAGCGACCGGATGTTGTGGTTGATATTGCGCGCAAGAGCGAGAGCGCAGATGCTACCACCCTTCGCCACCAGAGCGCGCGTGCACACACACGCTTCCGCACTTCGCCGACAGAGCCCGTGCGCTGTCCTAAAAGGAGCAAGTGAATCTCTTGTATCTCACGCGCGCTAAACTCTCGCGCCCAAGGCCTGCGACCGGATGTTGCGATTGATAGCGCGCTGCGCACTCCAACAATCAGGCCGGATGTTGCGATTGATATCGCTCGCGCTGTTTTTTGCCCTTCGAAAGAAACGCACTTCTTAGTTTATATTTGCAGAAGAAGGACGTTAGCCATGTCGTGCGATAACATGTCTTATAAGACGCTTCGCAGACATAAACGAGTCGCGATTTTTTCCAAGAGATCTCTATGGACGCAGCATAATACACTATACTGCGGCTTTTAATGATGTCGAAGGTTTGATATTTTGCCTGCCCCGCGGCGAAAACGTCGACTGTCAGGACAATTACGGAAGAACGGCTCTACACTATGCCTATCGCTCACGGGCAAGTGTAGCGTTCAATTTCCTAGGATTCATCGGAGCCAATCATCAAGCAGTGGACGTGCTTGGGAACACTCCTGAAGACCTGTTTTTCTGGCAACACTTTACTGTTACTCTGGCGGGCAAGCCAGAGTGCGATTTGTGTATCGTAGCGCCGCGGCACTGCGCGCATTTACTCGCGGATGGCGAGACGACGACGACTGTCGCCGGCAGATGCGACAATAGAAGACGTGGTAATCAGGGCCGGTTCACTCAATGTTAAAAGGCGGGGGACTAAGTTTGTTTCCTCACTCACCCCGGACCTGGTGCAGATAGCGCAGCTGTGCGTTTTGGCCGCGCATTTTCAAAGTAAGGTTGTGCGAATAATGTGGCGGCGTGGGTAAACCGGAGATTATCTTTTTTTTCCACAAAAAAAAAAGAAGTATTATTTTTTTTTCCTTTGCTTTTTCTTTAATTGATTTTGCAGATTAACTTAATTTAAAATAATATTTTTTAAATATTTTATCTAGCATGTTTATACTTAAAACCAAAATTGTAAAGGTGATTTACTTATCCTTAATACTTTTAAAAGTCCAGAGAAAAGTGAAAACATAAAGTTTTAAAATTGATCATTCCTTATTGCTTTTGTTTAGTTGTTTTTTTCACATAGATTACTATACATTTGCACGGGTCTGGTCAAATACTTGCCCTAACCCAACAAAATCTTTTTAAATGTCGAGTACTTATAGTTTCAATCACTTCTCATGTGTTTCACGTTATGAATAAGCTTTAGCAACACCTGGTCAGAACAGGTCAGAAAAAAGACATTTTATCCAAAAATCCTCTTACTGTTAAAAAACAACTATTTCACAAAAAAACTAACCAAACAATATAACAGTTTTTGAAATTATACTTACAATATGAATAGTTGTTCCATGTTGCCTTCCCACTTAAAATGCGTATTTTACCGAATTCACACAAGGGAACAAGGTTAACAATTATTAAAATTAATAGGATTAAATTCCGTTTTTGATTAGTTTTTACACAATTAATATTTTTTTAGTGAGTTATCAATAAAATTCCGATTTTTAATTAGATGCTTATCTCTTCTAAGATGTTCATACTTTTGAGCCCAATTAGCAAACATTTTACTCCAAAATCTAGAAATACAAAATGCCTGAAGATTATCGTGTTTTCCTGAAACCAAGCTCGGCTGTGTGTATTGTTCCTAAATTTGCTATATCTACAGACCAATGAAATCTAGATAAAAACTAATTATATCATTCCAAGTCCATTAGTAAAATTAACACTACAAAGTGCGTTATTGTTCATTTCAAAGCATGCTCATTTTAATGTATATACATTGTATTTTTCTCGAAATCCTTCCATTATGTTGAAAAAGTTTAAAAGAATTATGATATTCGTGTTATTTAACTATGTAATTGATTTAAGTCTTCATCTCTATAACTTAATATTTGCTAATATTTGAAAAAATAACTTAAATCAATGATTTTTAAAAAAATTATCATTGTTATAATCCATGATTGAAATCTACCAGCCTTAATTTTTGGTGACTCTATAGCCGAAAATAGAATTTGTGAATTTTGATACAATATCAATCATTGTTTTATTTTTGGGTAAGTCTTTCAAACCAAGGAAAATGCAAGACAATTTATAAATTATCTAGTTTTATGTTTGGCAAGTTGATTCGTCTTTGCTAGTAGTAATAACATACCGGTAAAATATGCTTAGTGTTCGGGATTAAGATGGGGAATTTGCATTGTTTTACAAAAAAATTCTTATTTTGAAATGAAAATTTGTGGAAGATATAAACTAATTTTTAATTGGCCAGTTTTCTCCCTCAGCTCTTTAGGCAATCTTAACTTTAAAACAAATAACTGGCAAGATTTCTTCTGTTTAGGCAGCAAACAAGGATTTTTTTTAATTTCTATACTACCTCTGATTGGTTACGACACATCATGACAATATTCTCCCACAAAGTCCACACACAAAAACTATCCTCACTTGAAACCTACACATGGCGGCAGAATACTGAATTGTTACGAATGACAGAATTTTGACGTATAAGTAGATAAAATTGGATTAGATTTTACGATAAGTTATCGAATAATATTATTACAGGATTTATTGTTTCAGATGTTTCATGTTATCAAATTCAAATTTGGCCTACGATTTAATTAAAAAATCATCTATTAATATTAATTAAACCTTTCTTAGACTGAAGTAGTGAAATATCCAAAAAAAGAAGTATTATACCTATCTTAAATATTTTTAAAATAAACTTTAGATATTTAGGCTATATGTATTTATTACCACACAATTTTTTTATTACCACATGTGCGAAAACGTAAAGTTTTTTAATTGTCCACATTCAAAATTGTTCCTGATTATTGGATCTCAATATATTTCCGTGCTTGTTGAGGAAAGTTTTTCTAACAATGCAATTATTATATCGAAATATATATTGTGTGAAATAATATATTTGTCTCTATAATATCAAGACTAGCAGCACTTGCAGCATCAAATGGAAAAAGATTTTCACATGGCACACTTTTTGTGTATAAGATTTCTTGAAAATGTTCTTTGCAGAAGACAACAGGGCTGGCTTGTAGGGAAACACTGTTGATTTACAAGTTCCATTTGCTAATGTTACGTGAGTCGAATTCGGTTGTATCTTGCCATTCACATACTGCAACTCGAAGGATCACCTCCAGACATGGAAACGTAACTCGTTAACACTAAGCAAATAAAGCTTAATCTACATTTTCATCATACATTAATGAGAGATGATAACCTATTCTAGAAATGCAAACCAAAATGAATTATGATATTTGAAAATTAGACATTTTGAATTACCAGGATATGCAAACAATAATATATGGATATTACAATGGAACACTATTACAAAACGTGTCCAAACCATTCGAAATAATTATAACTACAATACTTTTAAACATAATACGAACAGAAAAATGACATGTCACAGTTAGGTTTATACTACAGATTTACGGATTTTTAAGACATTTTGCATGGTGTAAATTTGTTCACAAATTAAATAATCGAAAAATTACAATTATGAAACAAGATTCCCAAAAATGAATTATAAATACCTCCACTGCTGGTAGGGTGGAAAATCCTAGCAAGGTACTTAGGTAGCACCAGTTTTCTTAATATTCATCTGCCAAAATACTGAAAACAAAGGTTTAGACCATGACAAATAATAATCGCGACATTAATTCACTTACTTACAATGCACGACATTCCTACATACTAACAAAAACGCCTTGAAAAATCTCGATAAAAATGAGCACCCTTACCTGGCTTGCAGCCTGCACGTCAACGAAAAACAAACACCGCCTACATTGCCAGCTTTTTGAATTGCCATGACGGTCACACGTTTAGTGTCGGCTCACGTCGGAACTGTTGTAGATGGCGCAAAAATCATTACCCCGTTTTGACCGCCAAGTTTCCCTACCCTGGCCATATCCTGGCAATATCCTTATAATGTTCAACCCTAAAGTAGAACCCTATAATTGTATCCGTGGTGTTAATCCTTCTAATTCCTTTGACTTTGTCTTATTCCAGATTGACTAATGTTAGTGAAGGTGTGAGTAACCTTTCAGGTGATACGCTCAGTGTTTGAATTATGCCTGACAAAGAGGCACTTGCTGAGATTTTTATCATTTTTGTAGTTACAATTAAATAGTTTTCTTATGTCAGTTGCTGGTGAAATCAAATTCCGTAGTAGTTGAAAAATTAGCTAATTTTTTAAAATTTTGTTTCAGTTTCCTTCTGTATACAGTAAAAACAGGCGACGTGCTCTTGAACATACACTAGAAAGGTAAGGGCAAACCCAAGATAATATCTTTTGCAAGTTTTGTTCTTTGGTGAGGATTGTTTTATAAAACAAGATTCCTCTTGTTTCAGATTTCATAATGACAGCTATGGAACAGCACCATTCTTTGTTTTTGGAGATTTCAATTTTCGAACTGACACACAAGGAGTTATCAATGTAATTAATCATAATATGAATATATGTTACTAGAGATTACATATTTTTAAAGATATGAAACGATGGCTGATATTCTAGTTGTTAATTAAGTATTAATATATTAAATACTTCATATTGTATTAATTATAGTTTTATTAATAAATTCCTGATATTTGAATCAGGAGAAGTCTCTTCACATGGTGGTGTGGGGGGGGGGGTGCATGTGTGTGGGTGTGTCTACTCTAAGGTAAGCAAGAATTGACATCTATAGTCATGTTGCTTTTAATTATATTGTATTTGCACGGTGGTCGGGATAATCAATAAATAAATAAATGATGAGAAAACAGAGTTAATAAATCTTGGTAATTTTAAAGAAATTTTGATGTTCCTGGTGCCTAGGACTCCTGGAGAAATTCAAACTCAGTGTTCTTAAATAAAGAATGTATTCATTGTTGAATCAAAAAGATTCAAAATTAAATTAATCACCTGCATTTCAGGCATCATCAATGATTTTGTACAATCAGAGTTGGCAATTTTTAAATTCAGATAAATGATATCACAGAGTCAATTAAACAAGTGACTCAGTGTTCAGTAATAGTGAAGTTTGTTAATATTGATGGAGCTGTAGGGGAAGCATTTTTTATGTTCCTAAGTGATGATAGATCATCATATACTTGTGTATTTTATTAGACAAATTGGGGGTACCATTGGCGTATGAGCAAAATTAGTAGGTGTTACGATGGTGCAAGTGTGATGTCTGGCCTTTTAAACAGGCTCTAGAAAAAAGTAATGAGAAAGCCCCCCACCTCTTGCAATATTTGGTACTCTGCATAAATGTGGTATTATGAGGTAAAGCAACAGTCCTATATTTTTTTCATCCATTATTGGAATTCCTATCTTTTTTCATCCATCTGTGAAGAGAACCTACACAATTACTTCTGCAGCAGCTACTTCCAAACATTACTAGTGTGACACCTGTTTACTGGAGCTCCAACTCTAAATTATTAAGTGTGTGGTTGTGGGTGACTGGGAAAAGCTGAACAGCTCCCAACCACAGTTCTCTCTGAAAAGTCTGATGGTCAATCTGTTAAGCTTGCCAGAGAATTTCCTCATGGCATACTTGGTTTTGATTAAACATTTCTGGTAGAAGTATTTCAATACACATTTTGTTTGACAGATCTCCTCTTTGATGTTAAAAAAAGATGATTAGATCTAAACTACTTTATATAAAAAATAAGAACTACTTGTGATATGGTAAGGACCTGAAGGAGAGAACAGTTTTGTTCTATAATCCTGGAAAGGAGCAGCAAAATAAACTAATTGCTCCTGACATGAGAGTTCAGAGTGTAAAAATTCAATTTGTTTGTTCAGGTGATCGCACAAAATTTGAAGAATACATACATAATTTTCTTGTAGTGCTCTTAAAGATCTTCAAAATATCTTGATTGACTTCTTCAAAATACATCGCTTAAGAAACCTACTTTCCATTTTATGCGTTATGAAAAATATTCACAGATTTCTGATAAATTGCAGATGCAATTTGTTCTCCCACATTGTGTGCATCTGTACGACAGCATCGCCTGAAAGAAACTTTTCTTGTCTTTCCTGAAACATTTCTTGTCTTCACAAAAGTGCTCAGTAATACAATTTCAAATGAGAGACAGTTTTGCTATTTAAGGTCACATCAACATCTAGGTCATTTGCGAACACTATTGTATTTAACGTTATGGTTACTGTGAAGATGACATGATGGGGTGAAAGGACAAACACAAATACGTCTATGCCCGAGGCAAGACTCGATCCTTCGGTCCGAGGTCACTACAGCACTAATGCCTTAACAAACTAGGCCATCCGATACAGCTTTATATTTTTGTTAATTTACATAATTTTGCAATTTAATACATGGCCTTTTATGGAAATTTACATATTTAACAATACAATGAACTTTCATTTTCATATTTACAAACTTGGAAATAATATTGTCTGATTCATCTACTGTAAAATGTATCGTGTAATTTAACAAAACCCTTTACCTTGACTTTAAATCATAAATAGGAAGTGCATGTAATTATTACTGTGAGATTGTAATAAATGTATGCTTTTAAAAAAAATCTATTTGGTCATGTGTGAACATTCTGCACTTTTTAAATCATTGTAAAAATGGAACTGACTTCATACAGGAATCCAATTTCAAATGTTTCTTAAATCCTACACCATGGGGGGGTTACCCTCCAAAAATGTAAGGAAGCATTTTAAAAGGTTTTATTTTGTAGATTATAACATAAAAACATACCTTTGTGTAGGGACATGAAAACTGATTTAAGGGACAAGGATGTGTCATTTGTATGTTACAGACCATGATATTGTGTGTTGCATTGTAATGTGTACAGTTTTACAGATTCTTATGTACTTTACATACATACATACATACTTTTGTTTTTATGTTTCACTTTTCAAAATTGTGATCTTGATGAATAATGGCAATCCTAACATTATATCCAAATTTTTCTTATTTTGTACTGTGTAACACATTTACACAGTTTGCAAAACTTAATTATTCTACAAATCTTGAAATTTTCCTAAAAGTTCAAAAAAAAAAAATCCCCCCAAAAATTAGAATATTTTTTCGTGCGCAAATTTAGAATTGTGTGTTTATAACACAAGGTGTTGTGCGTCACTGTCTGAGTTGGTGAACCTTTATCAGCACTGAATGTATATTGTGGAAAGTGCTTGTGAGCACTGAGGTGGACAGATGTGTAGAAAGAGTCAGTTATGTCATGTTTCTTAATGTTTAATCCCAATTTCCAAGAAATATGGGTTGTCACAGACTGTTGTACCACAAAGACAATGCTACAGTGATTGCCGGTCATTGATGTTTGTACAATGGCCATCATTGCTCAAAAAATTAAAAATTTAATCCAGATCAGGTGAAGTGGAGCAATATTTAAAATTGGTTTCATAAATGCTGTAGTAAGTAATTTTATATTATGTAAACTTATGTTACAATGTTCTATAAATGAGGGTATATTTTGATATACATTATTTCCTGTTATTCATGTGTATTACCTATTCTTCTAGTTTTTATTACATATTTATGTAGAAGTTTTATCATTTCATTCAGTGAATTTTTCTAGACCCTAAGTATTACAAATTGCATGTTTTTTTGTTGTTTTTTTTCACTCTTTTCCTTATATCACGATTTGCAAAATTCTAAATTTTTCAATTTAAATGTGTTTGATGTGACCTTGGAGGATGATATCCCATCTGGCAATAGGAGCACTTTCAGGGTTTAGTGTAAGTGGTGACTTTCAAATTAAAAAGTTCCTTCTTTTCTTAGTATATTACATATAGAGGGAATTTTATCTATACATTTATAATTTGTAAACTGTAAACATTTATATTTTTCAGAAACTGGCTGATGGTTTGAATCCTGTGCGGGTGCAAAGTAATAAAAGCAATGATCATACAAAACTGCAATACAAAGATGATGAAAGTCAGGTAAGTTACATCTGTCATACTCTATTATGTAACATTTACCTGTTTAACTGAATGGTCAGTTGTTTACCCGAAAAGTTATGTCAAATATTTGAGTTGTCACTTATTATTGTTAGTAACTAGTGTGAATGTGCTTTATATCTAAGAATATTAAATATTTAAATTGAAACAAAAACTACTGCAGTTGACAGCAGTACTTTACAAAAAGGGATTAAAAAAAACAAGGGACATGGTATAAAATTAATGCATGTTATACCGTAAAGGGGTAGTCAACAAAACAATGATAAAAAATTCAAAACTTTTATCATTGCATACTTTTAGTACCATCTAAATTAGGCACAGAATGCAAAAAATCGCAAACCATTTCTGTAACAAATGGAAATGCCTAGAAATCTAAAGTCTTTGGTGAGGTGGTGACGCATATAGTTGCAATTGCCAAAGCTCTCTCTAAAGTTTTCGTCTGTCAGACATCCACTTAATTGTTATATTCTTTTATAATAACAATCAATTTCCATTACAATTCAATATAATAATTAATAATAATATAAAACAAATAACAATATAAGCCGGTCTGGATTGCCGAGATCGCTAAGGCAGTAGTGTTATAGCGATCTTGGACTGAAAGATCGCGGTTTCAAGTCCCGCCTTGGTCATGGTTGTATTGTGTCGTTCTTTCACCTCCTAGTATAATATCATCATCATCATCGTGTCATCCTCATAGTTACCGTACCGGTACATGCAATAGTGGTCGCTAATGACCTAAATGTTGATGCGACCTTAAATAACAAACAAAAGAAAACAACAAACACCACCAACATCAACAATATAAAGCATAATAAAAAACCTAGCTTAAAAGGAAGGACTAGAAAAGATACTGCAGAAAAATACCACCATATAAGCACTAAATGAAAAATCAAAAACTTAAAGAATATTGTTTTATGTTGTTCAGTGTTAATTCTCCATGACTTATAAAATAAGAGATTTACAATTTCTGGAACGATATAATCAATATTCACCTCAACACAGAGTTAAACACATTTTTTAAAGTGTAAATGAAATGTTTTATATTTACCAAGATCTGTAATTGTACGTATTACATTTATATTGTAGTTTCCTGGATCAGGTAATCCTGCCATTCACTTTAACTTTAACAGATAGTTGTTTTAAGAGACATTTATTGGATGATTGCTTTATATAGTGTTCATATACACTCACAAGAAAAGGCATGTGAAACAACCAGTGCTCTTCAAACTGAGAAACCTTGATATCTTTGGTTTATTAATTGGAACTTTATTTTCCAGATGGAATGATTACTGCTTTTATTAGATCTATTGATATTTCCATCTCAAAACAAAACGAGGCCAACTATTGAAATTGAAGTAATGAATAAATGATGGCAGATAAGCATGCAATATATTAATTTTAATTTATTAATAAAATTTGGTGTTAGTATTATAAAACCAATTAATAAGAGTAAGTGATAACATATTTAGGCTTTCAATTAAAGAAAAAATAACGAGATTTGAGTAGAAGCTCACTCTTCTTTCTAAACCAAAACTCATAGTGCTTTCGATATAAAAAAAATAAAATAAAAAGGAAGATATATGTTTGTATAAGTATAAAACAGTCAGAAAATATGTTATAATTGAGAAATAATAATCAAAAAACAATAAAAAGAAATTGCACAATGACAAAGGTCGAAATATTCAACATGAACACAAAATTGAAACACTGTATCTGAACACCGGAATTCTCAGTAATGTAAAAAAAACTGTCATTACAGGTACAATGTGATGTACTATTTTCAATGATTGAAGTAAAATGTGAAAAATATTTACAGAAATGTTCAAACAGCAACAATTTGTTATTTTCACTTCTACCAACAAATAATTGTTTCAAACTATCGGTACATACAGTACATCTAAAAAATAAAATTGTTTGTTTTAGTTCCCTGTATAAATGGCAACCTTTAGCAACTTAACACAAGGGCTTCAGACAAATTGACATTGATTTCCAACTTTTTTCAATCATGGAGAGGAATTTGTTGACCACCCCCTTAAGAACTATTACTTCAAATTTTGAACTATTTTATTTATTTGTTTATGCAGTGTGGTTTTCTGATGTTATTTATTTAATGTGAATCACTTCACTTTTCTTGAATTTGTTTCATATACTGTAGGTTGTGTTGTCCCTTGGAAAAAAAGAATTCAGTCATGCTGATCATCAGAGTATATTTCTTGATGAAAATGGAATGTGGGTAAGTTTTCTATTGACTAAAGATCTGGAATCTGATGAGATGACCATCAAATTTATGTACTTACCTTTTTAAAAAATGAAAGTGTGGAAAAATAAATGAGTTTTAAGGAAATAATGAAATACAGTAAGCAAAAGTTAGTTGTTGTCTTTTAATAACTTCATTTAATCTGTTCTTCATCTTTGCCTTCCTCCTTGCTTTCTTTACCTATTCAACTTCTTCAGTCTATTGTTTGTAAATATTTTCTAAAGAATTTTTTTTGCAGAATTTGTTTTGTTCTTTATTTGAATACTTTTTTTCACTTGATCATATCCTTGACTTGCTTGTCTTACATATGTTTGAATAATTGTTATTTCATATAATTGCTGTGGAGTTAATCAACTTTTTACAGTATTCATTATGTAAAGTAAAGAATAAAATGTGTTCTTTCCTCTTTGGGCAGGTCAGTAAAAGACGTTTCAGAATAAATAGTATATACTTCTAGAACAAGTAAAGATGTCAAAGATGATCATTTGTTTCTAATGAATGTATGATAAAATGTTATCCTTATAACTAGGACGTGGGTTTTGATAACCTTAAACATTGCCAAAAATGATCATTAAAATGCTTTAAAAATGCCCTAAAAACAAAGAAAAATGACATACATTTTTTTATCAAAACTACTTCAGAAGAACAACTCAATGATATATCAATGTGTAGATATGTTACTGATGTAATCAAGGCGTCTTCCTTTTGTTCAAATGAACTTGGCTTGCAAACTTTGGGTTTGTACTGTTCTTTAAAAGAAAATCTCTGCCTTAATTTATTGTGAAATCAGCCGAACTGTCAATGATGCTGATAAGCGTTTACAAGAACCTTAGATCACATAATTCTCGCAAAAGCTGACGTTACAATACATGAGCGAAGAAAATGAAAAGGCTGCTCAGTAATTCTGTGGGGAACATTTGTTATCTCATCTAAATATTATTTGATGCAAGTGCCATTAAAATTATATTAAAATCAATTAAATCAGCGGAAAATGCACTAAAAAGATGTTAAAAGGTTCAAAACGTTAGTTGAAATTGTTGAAAAATGCATAAAAATGACATGAAAATTGGTAATTTAGTTATCATTACATAAAATGAATTTCTCTACTTAATGGCATTGTTCCAAAGTGGGGGAGTAAAAAATAGAGATTTTATTAAAATCTGACCTATACTTACAACAAAGATAGACCTGGTAGGTAGGCATTTGCCCCTGATAGGTAGGCAACCCATCATGCACCAATGTTTGCCCAACACACATTGTTGGAGTCGGATTTCAGGTTCCTGCCAAAATTATGGCACTGGAAAACAGATTGATATTTCCTATTTCAAAATAAACTGTATAGTAATTTATTGTCTTGTTTGCTTCTTTAATTGTTCAGAGAAATATATATGTATTTTGTTTTTAAATACGCTTCCATTTGAAATTACATTTACAATTATTATTATTTTGGGGTTGGTAGATAAAAATAATGAAGTAAATAAAAATGTACAGTAACATAATGGTGTTGAGTATAAACTATCTTGCAATTAATGGAGAGATGATGAGAATATAAGATGGATTTCTTTTCCAGCTTAAAGAATTTGACCGAGAAATGGAAGCTTTTACTGGTCGACTTTTTGAATTTGCCATTGCGTTTCCACCTAGTTACCCATTTGAAGAGGAAGAAAAGGGAGGAAATAATTATATGAAAACACGCTGCCCTGCTTGGTGTGACAGAGTCATTCTAAGCAACACTGCCAAAACTCTAGTCAATAATGTGAGTTTTGTTTAATCTTTTATTATTCAATAATTTGATTAAAACGTAGTGGTTCAAAATGTGTGGATCACACTCCTCTTGTAAATGGATTTTTCTTTAAAAAAGAAAAGTTAGCCATACCTTTTTAACTTTGATTAACTTTTATTCATTGGATAACCACTTCTCTTGAACTTTTCAGAGCTTGATGTTAATGTCCAATGCTTTTTATGACCAGTGAATTTTGAATCTCAATTAATACTCCTCATTCTGACCAATATTTTTGATTTTGAACTTCTTAAACTATAAAGTATCCACCATTTTATAACTGCATCACAAAGGAAAATATTAATATTTATATAATCTTGATTATCTACATAAAATATAATGTATCAAATACCTGAATTTTTCATAACATAAGGATTGTCTTACCCAACCAATGCTGGTGGTGTGATTGATAAAAACATTGATCATGGGGCCTATGCTCGTAAGTTCAAATTTGAGTCCAGGCAAATATTCTTGGGGATTGAAATCACTGTGGCTGGTTCAACTTAAATAATTATATAATGTAAACATTACAATTAATAAGAGAAAGTGTGTTATTGTAGCTTCACTGATTTGCTTTGTATTGAATCCCATAAACTTTCTTGGGTATTTTGCTGTCAAATACTTCAGTAATGATTTTTTCAGAGATAACTTTTAATTTAGGAAAGCTAACAATGTAAGCCCTGACACCATGTTCAGGGCTCTATGCTTTATGAGAAAGAAAACAATACACTTGAAATCCACAATGTATAAAACTATTTTTTGTGTCAACCTTTTTTACTGTTTAAAGAAAGTTTTGAAATTCTGTGAACTGGGGTCAGAAAAATGATGGTCCCAATCTGCATAATCTGGAGCCCTTATCTGTTGGCACAATACCATTTAGATATTAATTTTCTTTTGTCACATTGCAAAGTAATGATATAGTCCATGTTGAAAGCGATAATGATGCCTGATACTGATGCAATGCCAGATCAGGGGGTGGCATGACCTCCCCTCCCCAAGACCTAGTTTTCATAAGCTTCCTTCCTTTGACAAAATTGATGTCCAATACCAATGTAATTATTGTAATCAATGTAACCAATTGAATACCAATGTATTTATTTATGTTAAAATTGTTTAAATATTTAAAATATAATATTGTATAGTATCTTATATACAATACAAAAATATTATACAATATAACAGATATGTTTATTATTTAACAAAAGTCTACAATGACCTCTTAAAAATTGATCAACTGAATCCACCCCTGGTGATATGGAAGTTTATCCACGATTCTTGCACAATTCACAATGTTAGAGATGGAGCATTAATTTGCACTAAAAGTAGACAAGTTCATTCTGGGTAAGCAAGGGGGGGGGGAGGAAATTCTGGGTAATTAAGTAATACAAAAATTTCTCAGTGTGTACACATGCTATCTCTCTCACAGGAATGCTACACATGTGGAAGTGTTTTAGTTTGAACATAGACCACAGTGGCAAAACTTTCTCTCACATTTAATAAAACCTTCGAAGAGTTGTGGCGAGCAGCCTGTGCGTGGTGATGCCTATCTACTCTAGTTCTTGTTGTAAAGTACAGTGTATATTGAAAAGAAAAAAAGAAAAAGAAAATTATATTTATATAGAGTAAATGAGAGAGTATGTATTTATTGTTGTTTGCAGGTTAATACATTATTTTACCAATTTCAACAGGCTTCTGACCCAGATAGTGTGGAGTATGGACTGATGGGACCCAACACACGAATGGGAGACCACAAGGTAAATTTTTGTTGTTGTATTAATTGTGATGTACCATTTGTCTTGAAGAAAAAATAATGCATTATCTTTCTGTAATTTCTCACTTTTTTGTGAATGGTATTTGTTAATTAGCAGAAAGAGCACAAGTAGTTGGTATGTGAGGCAATGTTTCTACTTTCTCTGTACTTTTTAGTGTAATCCTACCAATGTTTCTACCTTTTATTCTTTCTGTACTGTGTGACATCTTTCTTGGAATGGTGCAATAATTACATAATTCTATCCATTGTGTGTTAAATGGAATAACATCACTGATAGTTAAATAAAAAAAACTCTAACTTGTTTCTTTACTTTGATGTTTTTTCTTTCTACTGAAACATGCAGCCTGTATACCTGGCATTTCAAATGGTTTATGGAACAAGGTACTTCTACATTCCACATTTAATCCAGCTTTTCAACTCCTCATAACTCCAAAATTACTTTTAGGGGAGGCTAGTACAATCACTAGAGTACTGATAAAAATTGTTCATTCTGTTATATTCATGTAGAAATTGCTTTGTAGTTTATTTAAGGAAATGTCTGCCTATGTCCAGTAATTGTCATAATTACTTTCAACTTTGAGTTTCTTCTCAATTTGAAATAGGATTTACTTTAAATTTCAGAAATTTAATTTGAGTTAGTTACAAGTTTGAAAATTGTTGTTTATCAATCTCTATAGAGAATGTTCTTATGTGGTTGTTGATAGAAGCATCTTACTATATTTAGTTTATCCAACATTTCAAAATGCAAATTGACAAAGAGCAATTAATGATGCAGAGTACTGAAGGAAAGCTGATTTTCTGAAAGCAGTTGCAGAAACTGTAATAGTATTTTTTCATGCACCACTTAACTTCTTAAATGGCTCATTGATTTTGTTCATAAAGTATATTTTCTTTTCTTTCTTTAATCCAGAAAGTCCCAAATAATTATTATTATTATTATTTATTTATTTATTTTCATAAATATTATTTGAGGAGCATTGAAAAAACAAAAATAACATTTTTAAGTACTTTTCAAAATATAATTTTTCAGTTATGATAATATTTGGTCTCTAAATAGGATGCTGGGCCATAAAACAATTACAAATTTACAAAGGATAGTGAAATTAAATTCTTTTTCACAAACAAAACAAAATACACTATGAATTCGATACTGAATTTTAGCCCTGTAATTTTATATGCAAGGGAAAAAGACATGAAACACAAAGTTATTGTATATTTCTAGCAGAATGTCTGCTGTTTGATTGTGCAAGTAGTCCCTGTGCACTGCCTTTTGTGGACTCTTTAATCCATTTCTTCCCATGCATTAATATGCTCCCCAAAGATATCAAAAGTAGTTTCCTACAAAAATTTTGATATTTCAGGGAAGCTGGACAGGAAGTTGCTAATAAACAATGTAGGGGATTTTCCGGAAAGAAAGTGTGCAGTCCGCTTTTTACAGAAATATTTGTATTTTCTCAACTAACTTCCACTAATTTTACTGGTAGGCAAACAGAATACAAATTTATGAATGAATATGTAGGAAGCAAATACAATTTAAATGTATTTGACAGTATGTTTAAAAATTGAGAGACTTACTAACTACATGCATTATCCCCACTTATGAGGTGGGACATCCAGTAAGTAAGAATACAAGTACTGTGTAGAACACTGGGGAATATTTTTCTCAAACTTGGCACACATACCATATAGAAGGCTTCTTAATGGTCATAACGAGACAAAGAACATGTCAGTTCGTTACAAAGTGCCGTCCCATTAGCTTATCATGTCTTCCAGTTGGCCACCGGTTTGATCCACGTACTTCAGCTGTGATAAATGGTGTAATTTTTTCCTCACATTGCACAATGAATCAGCAGCAAGTATCCATCGCCAGCCTGCGGTAACACACGGATCCGAGGTAACGAATCATCAGAATGGTAGCAAATGAATAACTTTGGTTGAGTAACACCATACTAAATACTATCAGGGCATCAGCCTTTTGGGACTGAAATGGGATCTCTTTGGTTGATTTTATACCCAAAGGGACCACCATCAATGCTACTGTATATTGTAAAACCCTAAAGAAATTGAAATAAAAAATCAAAGACAAAAGAAGAGGAGTCCTGACAAGGCCAGGACGCCCGGATTACACAGGACCTGCTTGCGTCGTTTGGATTGGACATCCTAATCCCTGGGTGTAGCACACTCGAATTACCATCTTTTCCACCAAACTGAAGGACTTTTTCGGTGAACAGCGATTTTCAAATGACGATGAGGTCACGGAGACGCTTAAGGAGTGGAGCGTAAGATATACCACGAAGGTATACAAAAGTTGGTGCCCATGTTTCAAAAGTGCATCGACCTCAACGGTGATTATATGGAGAAAGGAAAAGATATTTAAGCTATACTCTAAATTTCATTAAAATATATTCATTTTTTGACTTTTAACAAGTGTTATATTCTTACTTTCTGGATGTCATTCTTATAAAGTTAATGTGGATCTTTTGCCACTATCTCAAACACTTGCTTTAGTGCCCAAATTGCAATTTTAGTTTCCAGAATCCATATTTTCGTTAGTAGTGCCTCCTGCTTCCCCGAAACAGAGTCCTACTTTGGAATCGAAATCAGTCTGGCTTGAAGTATCTGTTGCTGAAATGTAAATATTCAATGCGAATCAGGCAAAATTAAAATCTCATTATGTTACTCCACCATGTAATCATACATAACTTTAGTTTTGAAACTATATTTTTACTTTCTTGTATACATACGTATATAATATATGTAGTAGATGAGAAAGTCATGTAAGGAAAAAGTGTTTTTTGGTGTTTCTTTTCCTTCTTTTTTCTTTCTTTAAAAACTCCATGTGTCATCTGTGAATCAACACTAGTGCCTAGGATGTTTTCCAAACTGAACAATCCCCTGTCAATCTGACCTCACTTGTGAGTTTTGTGGTCAATATTTTGAAGTCCTTTTTTTCTCAGTTGCCACATTTCCATTTGCAAAGAAATCCATTTTATGGTAAATGATAAAACAGTATGATATGTGTAGAAGTTTGCTAAAGAACTGTAAGTCTTCCTGATTTTCTGTACCTCCTGCCTTATAAAGTGAATCTTTTAATTAATTCACAAACATCCTTGTCAATCGGTTTGTGGCGTCAGAATGTGCTTACCATTTAACAAGATTCATTTTATAAGTCAGGAGATGTAAGAATGTCCTAATGTCTTTGGCCATTTGAAGAAAATGGAAATATAACAATTCTTGTCAAATTACAAATTTAATCCGTCATCCAAAGACAAACATTCGTGCCTTCTTTGATACTCTACCATACGCATAAAATGGTTTCAAAAATCATTTTATGTCTCTCTGATGTACACCAACACTTGAAACCAAATCTCATAGGGCTCACTTATAGCCAAGTGTCATCCCAAGTATGGAGCTATCTATCCAACAGCTGTAAACTAGCTGAATTGCAAACATTTTTTGTTCACTTCATCAAAGATTGGGCTCAATTTTACAAATTTGTTTTCTTTATCTAAAGTGTTTATGACCCAAATGTGTAAGTATCTTTTTATTTCTTCAAACTTGTTTCCAGGCTTGCTTTCTTGCACAGACAGAATCTTGCATCTTCAGAAGTACGCACAAACTATTTCATGTAGGATGCCACGAAAACTAATGAGATTATGCACTTAGTCAACAGACCTGTCGAAAGATTGCACCTTCTTCATAATATTACATCTTGTTTGAAATACTAAACCCAGTGGCTTAACTTTCGGGCCTGGAAAGCGGGCGGGCCCAGGTAAAAGAGGGTCTATGTTTAGGTTGAAGATTTTGCAATTGTAAGAAATATTAATTACTTGATACTTTGCGATAGTTGATACAATGAAAAATTAAAAACAGCATCTTCCAGAAGAACATTTTTTTCCAGTTTCGGTAGCTTATGTAACCCTGTTTCTAAATCAGTAAAGGTAAGCAATTCATTTAGGTATTGTAGCAGTCTTAATTTCATAAAATTAAATAATAAAAGCAGATTTTTCCACTATTGGTTATAAGCACTTTTCTGTTTTTAACAAATAAACATCGCACACAAACTGTTTCAATTCGTGTTGTTGTTTAGGTTTGAAGCTTGCCATTGATAACGCTCAAATGAGAGCATTGCCAACCACTCTTTTCAATAAACAGCAGTTAGAATTATTGGGTTGATAGCATTGTTTTGACTTATATTGCTGCTTAGTTTTATGCTTCAGTTAATGAGACTTGAGTGAGATTATGCGTTGCTGAAGTATTGTGTGTGTATTTAAAGAAAATATTGTGGATATTTTTTTTTAAAGAAGGGGCCCCTTATTTCTTTTTAAAATCCACAATATTAATTTTGTAAAGGGGTATAAGTTTTGCAGGGTGGGCTCGCATACATTTCGTTACGCTTCTGAATAATCCCTATGAACTGTTCATCATGGCGTCGTTTATGAATTTAACCATTCCCAAATTTGCTGGGAAACTCCAAAGTTTCGAAAACAGAACACAATATTTATTTGCGTATAGAAGATGTTTTGAAAATCATATACTACTAAAACATTAATAGTGTTGTTTGTATGTATTATAGTATTCTGCAAGAAGTCATATAGGTCAACAATTTCAAGATCAAGAGACTAGAGTTTGTAGATGTGTCACGATAGGGAGCGTGCATTAATGGAGGAAAAATTAAAACTTTGTATTCATATATTCCCATTTCTGTCAGTCAGAAAGTGTTATGGAAGTGGTATAGGAATCTTCTATAAACATTTTTCAGATATTCAAGCCACTTTGCCATTTTGTTTTGTTTAATATTGCTTTATATATAATATACTTAGTGTAATAAAGTAAAATAGAAGAACATAATATTGTTATTTAAAATCTTGTGTTTAAGAAATGGCATGCTCTATGCATTCTTGGTTTTTAGAATTTTTTCTTCTCCTTGTTCTCCGAGTTCCAGGCAAAGTACTAAGAATTTCAGTGGTAACTTGTAACTCAGAAGTATCTGTTATGTAACAAATTAAAAAATTAGAGAAAATAATAATTTTGCTGACAATTTTTTTTCATAATCTTGTCTTTATTTTAGAAATTTGTTAGCGTCAAGATAAGATCATTTTTAGTTTTTTGCTGTTTTTAATAATAGTGTATTAAAGGCTTTTTATGGCTGATAAGAAAATTACATTATTAGTTATCAATAAAATTCAGTTTTAATCAGTACTTAGAGGTTTGTGTTTGCTATGCCTACCCTCAATTGAAAATTAAAATTGCTATTTGACCCTTACCTGCTCATAGAATGCTGGTTATTCCTAATACCTTGTTTGTATTTGAACACTTTGTTCCTCACATTGTATGTTCTTAGATAATAAACCTTTCAGGAGCATTTTTTACATTGTGTCCCTGTTTTCTTATTTTAATGTGGAATTCAATTCCCAAAATGTAGATACCAATAGAATATTCTATAGTATATTTTTTTAAACTTAAAGTGTTTTATTAATACTGTTGCATCTTCCAGAATATTTACTCTGTTTTGTAACATTTTTTATGAACATGATTAATTTCTGAATTAAAAAATTCTTCTAATTTAATTACAAATGTCATAGAAACATTTATTTATGATATGAAGCATGTAGGACTGAAAAGTTTGGAAATAATATGCAGTTTTTAAAGATTAATATTTTGGTAGTATTACTTCAAATAATTTGAATGCTTTACTACATAATATAAAACAAGAAATTCAGTCATAGGAGGCAATGTGTTCTGTTGCAGCCAGTCTACTTAAAGATGGATCTAATCAATGATGCAGGTACAGTTTCATGTTGCACGTCATGTGACACGTCGTCTAGTGACGAGCGTGTGCTGTGCTTTGGAAATGTGGCAGTGTGTGAACCAGCTTCCTGGTCTTGCAGTAGTTTGAGCTTGAAGCAAGGTGGATCTGCACCCTCTACAGCACTAACTTTGAAATTGGACACTTCTGCTGCAGCCCTCACGGCTGATTGCTTTTTAGCACCTCCTCATGCATCCTTACTGCATGAACCCTACACCCCAGAAAGCATGGAAACCCCCTCCTCTTCTCCTATACCTGTAAGAATTCAGAGAGATTTTGGAGAAGTGGAAGGTGTTCAGTGGAAATGTGCTGATGATGAAGAAGTATCTGAATGTGATGTTATAAAAAATCTTCACACTGACTTATCAAAAAGAATTAGTGATAGTAATATTCTCACAAGTAATAGTCTTAGAGAAGAATCTTCAGTCATTCAAGACATGTCATTTTGCAAACAAATTATTTCAGTGTGTGATTATGATTTGACATCAAAAGAATCAAATAAAAAATCTGGAACTGATACAACTGGTCAGTGTGAGACTTCTCATCAGGGTGTTCCTCATGTATTTGTTTGTTACTCAGATACACAAGTTCAAAAATTACAAGACACAAATTCCTTAGATCAAACCAGTGATTCTCAGGTGACAAAAAACAATGTGCTGGAAAACATTAAAATCATTCCCAAAGAAAATAGTTTTGTAAAACGATTTCAAATAGAACATGAAATGGAAAATGAAATTACATACAAATCATGTGATATGATTGCCCAAGAAAATAGAAATGAACTTTCTTCTTTAACATCTTCAGAGAGTAGAATTAAGGAAAAAGATTCAGTTTTCCAACAAAATTTATTATCATCTCTTTTATTGAAAACTTTTTCATCAGACTCTGGTATACAGCCAACTACATCAAGTACTTCTTCCATACCATCTTTGAGTTCTCAGAGTTTGAAGAAAGAATGTATTGACATGGATATAGTGTGTCCTAAAATTTTAGAAAAAAAAGTTTCTGATGTACTTCCAGTAAACGAATTCGTTGCAAATATTTCAAGTGGACTTATTGTAAGTGACCCTAAAGAAAAGGAAGATACTTCTGAAAGTATTTCTGTAGCAAATCATATAAATTTGTATCGGAGTTTAAACGCTTGTGGCAATGAGAGCAAATGGGTTTTAGAGGACACAAAAAATTATACTTTTAGTAAACAAAATGTACGTAGTGTGCCTGTTAGTACAAATAATTGTTCTGAAATTGATGAAAATAAAGGTTTTTTTACTGAACCAGGAATAATGAACGAATTATCTGAGAGAGAGAAAAATGTCCATTTGTCAGTCTGTCCTGAGACTGTCAATGATATTAATGTGAACTGTCATGTTGATGAAAAGTTAAATTTTCCTGTTAATTCACAAGACTGTATTAATATTAGTACCGATGTTTCTAGTCAACTTAGAAGTACTAAAGAACAAAGGCCAAAATGCACTAAGAATCACAAATTGAGAACTAATTCTAAAAATTGTTGTTCCAGTTGTTGTACTATAATTTAGAAAAGGTTTATTTTATTTACTATAAAGTACAGAGTCTTTTTCATAAAAAAAAAAATTGGGGAATTAGGGACTTATTGGAAATCCCTGTCCTTCTTACATTATTTAATAAGTAGCTATTAAAAGGACATTAGTTGGCATCTCTTTTTTTTTTCCTCAAAATTATTATTTTACTCAGACATGAAGATCTGTCCAGTAGTCAGATTACTGTGTGAGAGAAATAGTATTGCAATATTGTTTAATACAATGTATTGTTTTATTAAAGTAGTTCATTAGTGTTTGACTAGAGTGCCTAGGAATTTTGGGCATTACTGTTGACTAATTCTTTGGTGAAAGTGAATGTAGTTAACTTTGTAGGTGGTGTAATGTACTTTCAGAATTGTTTTTTGGGGTACTGTAGCTTTCCTATCGAGTATTTAAATTCAATTCAATTTTGGTATTAACATTATATGTAGAATGCTAGAATTTGAATGTACTAATGGTACCTGAATACCTGATATTTGCACCACTGTGCAGATTTCAGAAGTTTCCACTGATGCTCTTTGCCTTTCATTTATCTCAGGAATGTAGTGATTTGTTCAATAAATGTGATGTAAAGGATAATGTGTGTTAGTAGAAGAAAAATATTGTTATAGAATGTTTTAAAGTTCAGATCTTTCCACACTGTGAATTAATATCTTATTTTATTTTCAATAATTTATTATATCTTAGAGAATTAATGTGCCATGTGTTGAGTTACCTTTTGATGTTCCAGCTAGTACTTACAAAAGCACGAGGAATTGAAAATCCTTATCTTACATGAAAAACAGTACTCCACACTGTTTCACACTGAAGACCAACTTGTGCATGTTTTTGGATCTCTTGTATGTCTTAATATGATGCAATTGTTGTTAAGTGAAGTATTTAGGCAGTGAATTAGTTACTAATAGTTATTTATTTTTATTTCCTCTTCATTAATTATGAAATACCATTTTAATTTCATGCAAAACATGTGGCTTTTATTGTGTGCCTGAAGTCAACATGATGCATGGAAATTAAATTTTTAGTATTTTTCTTTTATATGTGTATATGAAATTGAAAACTCAGGATTTACTGTAAAGCCGTTTGTTTATGCCTCATGAATTTTGTGATAAAAAATTGCTCATTTGCTCTTTGATGTTGATTGGCAACTTCTGTTATGTAACAATGCTGTTTTGCTAGTTGTTGTTGGTGTTTTTTTTTGTGCCAATTGTTTTGTAGTATGGAGTGCAAATTATGTGTTTGCACAAAACCTCATTGCTCCTAATGGAAAAAGATGCTCCCAAAAGTTAATAAATGTTTATGGCTACATACGTTTTTTTTTAATTTGAGTTCTTGTGTGCTTATTTATTTATTTGCTGAAACCTATACCAAACATTCCCATTAAGTGCTTTTCTTATAATTTGAGTTTATTGTATTGCAGTGGTGTTTTGAAAAGTTTATTTATTTACAAATGTGCTCGTAATGAAAAGAATGAACTATTGTTGTTGTTGTTGTTAATAATTGGAAAAAAGAGAAAGGAACTGGTGTGTTCTTGTGAACATATGCATGAATGCACGTTTTTTATGCAAATGCATTATTGGAATATGAGATATTGGATTTGAAACATTCTTATAGTTTCTTATATTTATACATAATTTTCATGGATAATGCATTTTGCTTGTCTAAAATATCATAAAATCTCTTAGAACTTTTTTATTTTAGAGTTGCTAACAAATTTGTACAAAAAAGTTGTCATTTTCTTATCCTTCCCCTCTATGTACAATTATATAACAAAATTTGTTTACCCCTCAAGTGTACACACATCATGAACACTTGCTCCTCTTTTGAGATTTTTTATGTGCATTCTACAAAATCTCTTCAAATAAGACACCCTACACTTGGCCACTTTCAAAATTCTCAGTTATTTCTCAGTAACTTCCGAAATGTTCTCTAAAATGGCTTGAAATTTTTCTTTACATTTTTTACTCAGAGAAAAGTACACAGGTCCAATTTTCATTAAAACTTCTGAAATGTAGAATTTAAAATTATTTGGACCTCCTCCTACAACTACATCATATTTATTTATTTCTTAATGAAGTCTATTCTTCATTATTAGATGTTTAACCTGTTTTGTCCGGTGTTCCAGAAGTGGAACAAACATGGACCTGTCATTTCATTGGGAGTCAACTCTGATTATATTGAACTCGAATATAGTGAAATCTCTGTTATTGTGAACATAAATCACTGGTCCTGTTTCACATACATTACAAATAAGTATAAGAATATTTGGTTATAGTGAAACTGAACCTCGGCTATAGTGAACATAGGAAATACTATGTCATGGAAATTAATTCCTTCCTGAAAAAGAATATGTTGCCTCAGTGCCACAAATTCCAATACTAGCCAGTTTAAAAAAATATCATTGGCTAAACGTCGTAATCGAAGAAAACACCCCTGAGGTGAAGGTAGCTGACCCAAAATAAGGAACTTAATGATGATTTCAGTTTCACTGCGGAAATAAAGACTGTGTCCTGCATGGGCTGTAACTTGGGGCGGCGATATGAAATTACTTGCTTCAGTTTCAATCTTGGTGTTACTTAATATTCCATCGGTCTAAGCGCATTGAGTTCTATGTAGGGGATAGGAAGCACGTGACTTCCACATCTTGGCGATATCTGCCCTGAAGCGCGGAAAAGTGATCAATTTCATTAGCTGCTTAGGTCATCCCCCAACCGAAAGCGTCTTGTATGTTATTGGGTGAGTTAAATGGTCTTCAGAGAGTGGAATGGTGTTCCAACACTGCAAGAGGCACTGTCAAGACTGGATTTCGATACTTAGACAGAGAGGGTAATACTGAATCAAGTATGGAGAGAGCACAAACTTTGGAAAAGAATATAGAGAAATGAAAAAGTAAGAAGCAAACAATTGCAAATATTTGATTTGTTAAGGACAAATAAAGATATTGAAATTTTCAGTTTGTGCTGTTTCTGTTTTTTGCTGTATCTATATATTTGTAAAATCAATTGTTTTGGAGAAATTCTATTTAGTTTTGACATCATCGGAAATAGTGAACTAAAAATGTTAGACCCCAGTTCACGATAACTAGAGTGCACTGTAATTATTATTTTCCTAAACAATGGCATGTTAAATATTGATGATTATATGTCCTTATATTTGAGAAACTAGTTAAATTATAAATGTTTCATTTGTGGAACACTGGTAATGAATAGTACCATCCTTTCACTTGGTGGTACATTTCTTTTAAAGCCTAACTGCCAGGGAAATTTTACTTCTTGAAGATGATGTTGATTTTTTAATTTTTTTTATTAGTGAAGATGGTGCTAAAAGTCAAGAAGATAGAACAGACAATGATGAGGGTGGAACAGCAAACGATCTCTTAGCGTGTCAACTTCTGATAGAAGGAGAAGCTATGATTTTTTGTTTCAGCGAAGTTGCAAGAGTAGGAGATGCAGGGGAAATTATTGAGATATCAATGAAGAAATGTCTTTCAGAGAGCAAACCATTCAAAATCTATGGAGGCAGATTGTTCTCATTTCAGCCTTTAGCTTGCAAGTTAGCAGAACTGGAACATAGGTCTGTAACGAAGAATCACATTGAAAAGTCTCCACTGAATGACCCAAAAATTCTGGAAAAGAGAGAAAGGAATAGTTATGGTTACAAAACAGATGTTGGCAATTACATAATGATCTTGTGTAATGTGGAATGATAATCATGTTTGTCATATGACTACATGCGACCCTGTTGAGTCAATTGGAATTGCCTACAGATGGATGAGCTGGGAAAAGAAGACACTTTCAGTCCTATAGTCCAATACTGTAGCTGAGTACAATAAGTTTGTGGGTGGTGTGAATCACTTGGCCAAAAATAATAAATCTTATAGAATTTCGATGAAGTTTAAAATGTGACGGTGGCCCATTTTCATGTTCTGTATCAATTCTTCTGTTCAAAATGTGTGGCTGCTTTATTGATAAAGAAATAAAAATGTGGATCATGTAGCATTTAGAAGGCAAATAGTGCAAATATTTGCAACTCAGTTCTTCATCACCTGGTGGTAGACCGAATACAAGCAAATCACTGTTATGATGCAATACTAGACTAAGATTTGATGAAACTTGACATTGGATTGTACCTACAACCAAACAGTGAGATTCATGTTATGTAAGCAAAAGACAAAGAAATCATGTGAGAAATGCAAAATAAATTTGCATGAAAATGTTTCAAATTTATCACACGCGTAATAAAAACATCTCTCTTTACACCCGAGGATTCTGAAATTCACATTTATCAATATATTTATTTATAATTTGAAACTATGAAAATGTATTTGCTTTTTGTTTTATTTTCTTTCTTTCTATTGGTATTGGTGCTCGCAGGTAATGTACTGGCTCCTTTGCCAGTGGTCACATACAGTACACAGTGGTACCCCATTAAGTCAAGTAGGACAATAAGAAAATACCTACTTCTTTGAATATACAAATAAAAACTTTACAAAAATATATTTAATTTAACAATTTATTCTAATACAAAGTTTAGACAGTGAGGAAAATTAATTTTGAAAGAATAGTGACCTGACCTCATTGGATTTCTGACTGCAGCAATATTTTCTTCACTCTTGAAATATGCACAACTGCTTCATCCATGATGAGAGGAAACGTGTAATGTTTTGTAAAGAAAGTTAATAAGGTACTTATTTTCTAAGACATAATCTGCCCTGTATCAAACAATTAAGACCGTTTCCTTTCTTTAAACTCCTCCCGAACCCATAATTAAACAATTATACTTTGGTGTTCATCAAAAGTCTTCTTCATCATGTTCTGATTCACTACTAGATATGATATCAGACAGGTTGCCATATTCAGATTCATCAGTTGTCAATGTTCTCATCTTCAGATGTTTCCTAGTCTTTCAGAAGATTTTTAGAGTTCTTGAACTTTTAAATTTTCTTCCTCATTGCATTTTCTTTGTAAATTTTCTTTTTCAGAAGACCTAGTTATGATTGGATTTCCTTTTGTGAGTAGGCTTCCATTGCAATTTTCTTGCAGAAGGTTTTGGATTCCTGTGAAGTGCTTCAGAATTGGCAGTTCTGGAAGCTGAATAATTCTCATCCAATGGGTTTGAATGTTATGTGCTTGGAAAGACGAGTGGAATCACTGTAAATGTGTTCTCAGTCACAGTCTGAGAAGTTCCATTTACTGTTGGGAGTGGCACGTCTTCTGTGGTAGTTACTGCTATGCAATAAAATCCACATCAGTAAGTATGTTTTCATTGAAGGGATAAATCCTCGTTCTAGCAAATCGAAATTTGATATTTTTCTGTGTAAATGCGTTCTCAAAGGTAATGTCTAGTTCAGCAATGTTGTAAATTGTTATAGGATGATTCAGTAACCATATCACAAGCAGCATCGTAAGCTGCTTTGAACGAAGAGAATACACACATTTGTCTAATAGCAGCATGTGATTACTACAGTGAGGTGGTACATATTTGTAACCCCTGATGCACGAGCCATTGTCACTACTTTGGTAGAAATGTGAGCTGCCAGATTATCAAATATAAGGTGCTGTGTGAATGATTAGTGAAATAGTATATTACTTAAGGGATCAGTTCTGTTTTCATCTAATCCGAAGGGGTGGCGAAACCCATTTTCCCAGCTTGGGCTTCTGTTAACCAGTGGCGAAGCTAAACCATTTGGGAACCTTAGAATGCCCAAGTTATTTTTCAACAAAATCTGTCGTTATGTATGCCATTTTTAATATTTTTTTACTGAACTTTAAAAGAAAATAAGTGTTTTCGACTCCCCCACTTACGCGCAAGATAATCAGCAGGGCAAATAGTTGAGCGGGGAGCCTGCCTATGGGTAGATACCGGCTGGCTTTGCCGCGTATGCGCGCTAATCGCACTGGGCATGGAGTCTAGGCTCCCAGCATGCCAAACTTATACCGCGATATAAGTTCAAATCCCGGCCAGGCAAATTCACATCACATAACGTGGGAAAGTAGAGTGAGTTGTTTGTGTGATTTTTGTTCGTGTTTTCTTTATGAAACAATTTATGAAGCTACAGATTTAGTGATATAGAGAATGTCCCACTGACTGGGCCACTCTCATAACTTCCAAAAGGTTCACGATATCGAAGTGCAATTTTCGCTCAACAACGCGGAATCATGAGGCAAGTGATATGACGTAGAGATAGTAGTAAAATTCCATTCCATAGATATGAAGAGACTATTGAAATCTACTTTAAAACAGACATGACCGTGAATGAACTTACAAGATCGGAATAATTTTAAAGACACAAAACTGAGGCTCTTAAAATTATTGATACAGTAATGACTCAAATGGAATATCGTATTTTGAAAACTTCCATTTTATTGAATTTCTTGACCAAAAAGTTTTACATCTATAAAGCGTCCTTTCTTTCAGAAAAGTTTTCTTTCCAAATTAAACAATATTAAGTCATTGAGTGAGAAAAGCTTCGACATGAACTACAAATGTATACATTGATAATGCAAAATGTATGCCTGCAAACTTCTTGCTGTAATATTTTTTGGCCAACTGGCTCTGAAAATAAAAATTATAAAGAGACGGTATGGTTGATACAACTCAATTTAACGTTCCCCTTCTTCAGTCTAACGTTCTTAAGCACTATGTAGAAGGAATATAATTACATAAAAAAGAGGGAAGCCGTTCCTAAGAAATATCAGGTTCAGTAATTTCAGTACACTGGCTATCGAGAAGTGTCTGCTAAATTCACTTTGCAGAAACGATAGCTTTAAACAATAAATTATCGATGTTTTTGCTGAACGAAAGACGACTGAAGAGTTAATTTACAAAATGTAGGATAAGGTTTTAAGGATACTCAACAGCATAAATAGCTTCGCCGCTGCTATTAACATAGCGTAGTTTTTTTTCTCTTTTTCTGCGTTTTTTTTGTGCGTAACTTTCCTTAAAGGTGCAGAACGCGTTTTTGGAGTAATCCTCCGGTGAACAATGCAGTATAACATTAGAGTAATCCTCCGTTAAACATGTATACTTTATACTATTGGAGTAATCCTCCCTTAAACTATGCTTCAAACGCCATCCGTAAACGAAACCGTCTTATCGATTGTCAAGAGGACCGCCAGGTAGCATCTCCGCGTACATACCTCTCACATGCTCTCCTGCGCACTACCCAGCGGTCACAATTGGGAAGGGATTAGGATTGGAGTTAGGTTAGGACGCTTCACACGTATTGGACAACCTACTGGGAAGTGACGAACTCGTATTGTCGAAAAGCATTTAACAATTTTCCGGGAATCGAACCCGGACCTGCTTGGTGAAAGGCAAGCGACTTCGCTCTGTGCCACGAGTGCCATTTCTGATTATCCTATTTTAATCTAGGTTAAAAATTCGGTTTGGGTCTGTCAGCGTCTGATTTTCCTTCAATGCCTTTTTCACATTTTCAAAATGCTCTGCAACATTATGGAGATTGACTGATGTCATAGGAGATAAACTACATCCTGGTTCTCGAATAGAAATATTGTTTCTTTCAAGAAAACATCTGCTTCCAACCTTATCCATAGCTGGGCACTTTTTTCATTTGTCGTAGCAAATTCAAATGCAAATTTCTTTACCATCTTTATGCTCAGGCCATTCCTGTGCAAGTTGCAATATACAAGTTGGTTTTCTTCTTTGAAAAAAAAAACCCACTTTGAACAGCATAGTGAGGTTTCGTACTCATATCAGTTTCTTCGCCTACATACTTTTTTGTAACAGTAACACTGAAGGATTGATACTGAGACACCAAAACGCCGTGTTGTTCGTCTAAGAGATGCATCTTCTAATACAAAAGTTTTCAATCAGTTTGATGTACTCTTCTGTAAATTTGACTATTTTCCGAACTTTCAACTTTCGTGAAATCTAAAACAATAATTTCAGTAATAGTTGTCTCACAGGGCACTTAATGTAACATTTAATGTGATATCATTGATACAGCAGTCCATAATGGAACAGTCTCATTATTACTGTGCACAAGTTAATAAGTATTCACCCACCACAAGAAATATAACCATTTTAAACCACATATAACATCAGGGTTTTACACCTAAATAGTTACGTTCAACTATATAAAAAAATGTAGACTCCCTTTTTGTAATTTGATTCTTAAACTATAACAAAAATAACTTTTGACGTGACAAACAAGACCAGCAATAGAATAACACACCTCGAATCCTAACGGCCCTACTAGATTCAGAAGTGCAGTTATTGGCTGCATTGCATGGAATTGGTTTGAGTATGTTATCTTATTTTACTCGCGAAATTTCGTTTGTAAACCACTGTGTACCGTTCCACTATGTATGGTAAAGGGGGGGTAACATTGCAACATCTTTATTTCTTTTAAAGTTGTACCTTCTTGCGCCAATCTTCACAATAATTAGTTTGGCTTTTTAATCCGTCACAAAAGTGTCTTCAAAATATTGAAGACACAGCTGCCAAATTTTGAAAGATTTTTATTATTTTTTTAAAAGCAAGCAAAGTGGCAATGTTACCTCGCAGGAGTCAAACATTGCATCAGAACAAATTTTATGGTTATTAGTCTTTGTTTTTTTTAAATAACTAAACATGGATAAATACTACTTAGAGAATTTAGTCTAAAATAAGTTTTATTAACTACTTTTTCGTTTAGTTAATTTAATATGCTCATTAATTCCATGAAAATCGTCGATTATATCTATGTTAATAGCACGCAATCAAAACTACACGCCCACCAATTAGAATTCAAAAAGGAAGCAAAATCGTTTAATTAAGACACTACAACACATACGTAGCAAAGGTATTTTTTGTCGGCCATGAAACACGAACAAAAATATTCATCATAAATTACGTATCTACAATATTAAATATAAAGAACGAAAGAATAAAACTAAATTGGCGAAGTACAGTTTAAGCTCGCTGGCTAATGGAACGAAATAAACGTTTCGTCTTACTATTACAAATTTTTAAAAAAAGTGTAAACGTAATTTGTGTTTACCCATTCTAAAAAGTACATTATAGCAAAACTATCAAAAGAGACTAGTATTTTTTTTACTTTCCAATATTTATACATGTTTCATTCTCTCTCATACCTGTCTTTACTTTGTAAAAAGTAAAGTTTTCATGACTTGGTCAGTTTCTTCTAATATTTTATCCATAATATGTTCAGTACCTTACACATGCAAATATTTCTTGCAAATAATGCAAGGTCCACTGAAATAATATTTTCCGAAGCAATCCGTCATCAAAGTATACTTCGAAAGGTAAAGATTTGCTTGAATTTCTCAAAATTTAAAGTATCCTTAAACGGAAACGAAAAAAATATTGAACGAAATATGTGTATAAGAGGGCACTCGTGGTATATGAGAAAACTCGCTCCCAACGTCGCTCGTTTTTTTGAACATACCACTCATGCAGTTATCCCCCTGTGTATACACTCATTTCTTTAATTACTATTATACTGTGATAAAATGCGATAGGGAAAGGCTACTCCTTTCTATATTTGGTCTGGGAAGCTCAGCAACAATAATGTATTTTGGCATAACACACTCATCCATGACATTTAAAGTGGACCTGCTTTTTCTATCCAATTCAGTACATTTTTTCTGCTTTATTTTCCACTATTTACATTTTCCATTACTTGGTGCTAACTCCATCATAGGTTTGTAAACCTTAGATGTTGATTTTTTTGTCTACGTGGTATTCTCTCTAAATACAAGACAAAGTAAATGAACGATGTGCTTCTCAAAGTTACAGTGCTAATGTGGCGACAACAAGAAAGTAATTAGTAAGAAGTGCTGAGGATATTAGCGTTTCCGAAAAAATCTACCTTTTTTCTGATACAACCAACGAAAATGAAAATTTGTGAATTAACGAAATTGGGGTTATCCCTTCTTTCGCACGCGTCGCGTCTCAGCGATCGCACCCGATCTTTGCCCATCAGAACTATGAGAATCGCAGTTCCCTTTTTGTTCGCAAGTGCCAAAGGTCAGAACTGGACATCGAGGGACGGAACGGCGGACAACGTTCCGGTGACATACAGCTTGTGACGTAATTGGAAACTTTTCACATCGCGTGCGCGCGTGTATATATATATTTCAGTTTGTATATTTATCTCACGGTGGCAGGACCTTTCAGATGTGAGAAAGTAATCCAAGACACGTAACTCAAAGAAATTTGGTGCATATGTTCTTGAACTCAATGGGGGATACAATTTACCTCGAATCAAGAAATGTACCCAAGATGAATAAAATCAACACTAAGAAATATCAGTTGATTGTTCGAGTTCAATTCACGAACTGCACCTCAGAGCTCTGAGATATTGCAATTAGTTAATAATCTATAGATATTACTCAGAATTAGCTTACTAAGAGTTGATTCTTTAAATAAAAAAGTAAACCTCACATTTTCTTGTTCCTGATTGAAACGTGTGCAAACTTTTGCTTTAACAAAATTGAAAATACTGCACTCCGGTGTCAAGATTTTAATAATTAATTTACACATAAATTTAATGAATCTTTCACATGCACAAGAAAGCAAATCACCCATGAACAATCGCTTCAACAAACATACTAAGATACAGATTTTACTACGAACAAAATGTATACATTTCAAGTGACTTTCTTGGTTCAAACGAAACGTGTCACGAACCTATAAGGCATCTTCAAAAGGTTCCCTTTCAAGCATTCGTTCCCAGTCCCTTTTAGTCTGTGTCACTGCGGTGCGTTTCAGTCTGTATGTAGTCTAATTATTCATTTAGTAAATTAATTCGAAGTCTCGACCGCTTCTCAGTTACGAATTCTTAGTGGTCGTACGCCTGACGCTTTCCATGCGCTTCTAAATCCCGTCACAATACCGTTTCTTCACCTTGTGCTGGTTCGCTCTCGCACCTGGCCTCGCATGGATACTGACGTCGCCGCTCCGCGGACTCGTGTCCTTGCTCGGCGCGCAGGGGATTTGCGCCATTCCACCTTCGTGGACTCTGTCAGGCACTACTTATTTGCGCGCTGCGTCGACCAAATCCGCACCAAATTCCAATACTGAGTTTTCTTCCCTCTTGCTGCGTCTCCTTCTGCCATGGAACTCGCTCGTTCGTACGCCTCTTTATCTTTCTTCCTCCCCGTTCCATAACTTGAACGCCGGCGTGCCCACAGCCCTCGCATGTAATGAAACACTAACGGTGTTTTTAACCGTTCTTGAGGTTCTCGGCACGCATTCGTTTCACTATTTCAACGAAACACGTCACCACCTTTTGCACGTACATTCTGCTCTCTGAAATTCTACATGTACCCCTCCTTATAATGTAACTTTAAGTTCCACAATGTTTGGCTCGAATTCTTAAATTTCACTGTTAATTACAATGTCTTCCTATTGGCAGATCTCTCGCTAATACTCTAGTACCTAACTGCTCTAATTACTTCCAAAATCGTTCAAGATGGCATTTTCCTTCCTGACCACTTCATGTATTCAGACAACCAACTACCTAACACTGCCGGCGACACAACCCAGAAAACACTGGCAGTCGGCCGTCCGACGTATTACAGTGAAGACCCTTCCGCGGAGGGGAGGTAACGCGTCATACCCCTACAGGATTGACCTCTCATGTTTACCTTCTCCAGCAAATACCGCGCGGATTTGTGGTCAGCGGGTACTAGAGTGCGTCCTCCTAGCTGGCCGCGGTGGCATGCTTCCGTCTTAATCATGCTACGCTAACGTCGCAGATGCGTGGGTGGCTAGCGTGGTCGGTGCATGGACCCAACGTCACTATATATATATATATATA
>BOPP01000009.1:14226631-14321817 GCA_017312745.1 Gryllus bimaculatus | reverse complement strand
GAGAGAGAGAGAGAGAGAGAGAGAGAGAGAGAGAGAGAGAGATTGATTACTGAGTTCATGGCAGAGCAAACTTTCCAGGGAGGCTATTCCTGGCATTGCTCTGTCAGTTCACACTCTGATAGCATACTTCTCCAAATTATCCGGAAATCACAATTGAAATTCCGTATTTAAAGAAATACTATTTTTTGACTCTACATGAGTGGATCGATGCCTGTTGCCTAACCCACTAGGTTGTGATGGCAGTTTTCCTCTACAGCATGGCTTTGAACAGTTGTATATGTACGAAACTTTTTAATCCTTGAGAATGAATGAATGAATGGTTTATTTGCCCAGACTGTCTGTAGAGCCAATTCATTTGTTCGTGCCTGCATGCATTCATTTATTCACAAGCATTAAAAATTATGGCACTAATAGATGATCATTCAAAGCCATACTTTTTAGTAAAAAGGGATCACGTCTTAGTGGGTTAGGCAGCACTGGTACTGGGAACTACTGATAAAGGAAAATAAAAGCTGCAATTTTTTACTGAAATGCAGCTTTTATTTTCCTTTTGTTTCTCTTTTCCACGTTCTACTGCAGTGAATCTTAAAATTCCCATCATGTTTCTCCTTGTTTTTGAATTTCCTGGCAACTTTATTTATATATTTACTTTGGAGGGTGATTCCTTCATCAACATCGTATTTGGTAGGTATTTTCTCGACAATATTCTATTAAAATAGGCTGTAGGATATTTGTATTTTTAGAAGTATATAACAGGCAAATGTTCTTGATCTCTTTCACTCTTGATGTCAATGCTAGGTTCCAGTGCTGAGCAATGGACCTGCAGTGACCCTTCTCCCACCACGCAGCAATCTCAGCATATATCCAGTGACCTTGCAGATGGTGCGACAATCACCCGCTACATCCACATCAGGCACTCTGACTCCCCAGTGCGTATCTTCAAGGAAACAACTGTGTAATTCCACTGAATCATTCCCTACATTAACCATTTCTTGCTGCCTTATCCCCTCAATTACTATCATTTTGTCATATGAACCATCGTATTGAAAGTTTCTTGTTTTTATGTACAGATTGCCTGATAGATTTAATAGTCTATTCGTATGTTGGAGAATGCTTTTTGACTTTTTCTGTGTTAATGTTAATAATAAATTATATCTGGGTGAACCAGAGTGATTCATAAGTTAGTAGCCAATAATGGTAGATAACATATCAATGGGCATCATATTTTGTAACTAAATTTTAATTTGAGTGTTTATTTAATGTTGAATCTTATGAATGAGGGACACTTTGTGAGTGATGTTGGATTTAATTAAGTTCTGAGCATTCAGAAACCAGTGCTTCCTCTTGTGGCCACAGTATGTTGTAAAAGGCCATTAACATTACCTGCCAGCTGAAATAATTTTGTATAAACTTATGTACAAGACACATTTAATGTTTCTCGTCTTTTTGTCTAACAAAAGTTAATATATCAAATGAGTTGTAACTCTCCGTCTTTACAGAACACCAAAATTGAAAAGACTTACAGGGTGTTATGCAGTCTGAATTTTGCAAGTTTCTCTTTTCAAAGAGATCAAAATAGATACTGGAATAGAAACCACAAATGTAGATGTTAACAAGATCTATTCTTGTTCCGAGTGTGATATTTTGTCTATTTTGGTTTGAACATTCCATTTATACTTTCCTAACTCTTCCTACCCAATTTTTTTCTGTACATATACTAGAACTGGAAATAGTAAGATCCATACATGTTTTTCATTCATAATGACTGGTATGAAATGGTTTTGTATGAAAAAAGCGCAAAAATATCTTTCCTCTGTGATATTAAGTTCCAATTAATTTTCACATTCTTTACTGCTGATTTACTTTATTAAACTTAAGCAGTATTTACATTTATTGCCATAATGTGTTTGAAGTAATATATAGGATTTGAATAATTTTTTTATTTTGTTTTGAAATATTTTAGCTGCTAAAATTATCTACTGGTATTTCACTTTCCGAAAAAATCGTTTCTATTCTGGAATTAAACCTAGTTTATTTTGTAATATTTTAAGAAATGGAAAAATTAATAATATTAGAATAATAGAACAGTTGGTAAAAGTGAATGTTACAGATACAGTAAACACTTTTAATTTGAACTTCAAGAGGAACTCGATTTTGAAAAGTTGAATTTTATAACATTTAAAGAAAACTGCATTTAAACCTAACCAGTGTGTTTAACTAACACACATATGTTTTGTTAGCAATGATTAAATCAAATCATCACCTTCAAAATTGAAAATTTGAAAATGAAAATTGAAAATTGTAAAGTGATTTTATTGTACTTTTAAAAAAGTTAGAAATGGGTTTGATAATATTCTATATTCTTTCATTGTCATCTTTATGGAGTATTTCAACTTTTTTACCCAAATTCAAATGTAGTACTTATTCATACAGTTGCTTTGTAATGGCAAAGTAGCAATAGTTTTATATGTTTGTTCTCTTAAAATTAAACTCTTTCTCTTTACTGTCTTTTATGTTTTCCTCTCTAAGAACTTGCATTCTTGACCCTGGGTGTTCTCAAAGTCTAAAATTTTTGTGGACTTCAAGATTTGTTTGTTGTTTTGAAATCAATCTTATCCTGATTTGTATTAATTGAATGTAAATATTATAATGTTTAATTAAACAAATGTTAAGCATTGGTGTAAATTGTATGTACTTGGAAAGAAAGAAAAAAGAAAAAAAAAAAAAAAAGGATCTTGGAGAGGTAAGAAATATTAATTTTTTGTGCAAAGCTTGATGACATATAGTTCAATAGCTCTTAATTATCTTTTATAATATATTCTTCTCATAGTTGAAGTGAGACTGTAGTCCAAAATGTTTTGGGTGCATAGTTAAATTAAGGGAAATATCATTTAATTCTTAATTCAATTCAATATGAGGTATAGAATTAAAATACATTTTTCTAGGAATTCAGAGTTTAAGTAATTGTCTATATTTATCACATGGGTAATTTGCCATTGAATGGAACTCTTACATTATTTCACAGAAGCAGTACAATTATGCATTAATATTATATTCGATGAGAAGTCACTAAGAAACTTACCGTGTCTGAGTAATTTGTCTGTTTTGAATGGTGTTATTTTGCCGAAGTGTAGTATGTGATGATTTATAGCATATATGCGTCATCACAAAAATAACAAAGATTAATGTGAATAAAGCAATGATCACATTTAAGTGGTCAAGCAGTATCAATGCTGAATTTCTTTCGGAAGAGTTCAGAAAATATTCTGCACCTCCTGTGGACATTTGAAAAGAGTCATGATTGCACGTTTTAGGGAGGAAGTTTCATTTCTCACATTATTTCTAATTTCAATTGGGTTTCCAAAATTATTACTCATATTCATTACTAGTGATCCTTATGCGATCATAATCTAACAGACTCCTTTCATGTAGATAGGTATTTAACATGTATATGAAATTTTCATAATCAACTTGCAGTTTATGATGAAAATTTCATCAAATCTCAGAAATTCCTGAATCAAATTAATTCTTTTGAAGCAGTGTTTAATTTGAAGACATGTTAGCATAATAGTATAAAGATCTATATCTATTCTTTCCTGCTGAATTTGTTTTTTAATTCATAGCAATATTAATTTTATTTATTTTAATTATTACATATTGTGTAATATGACCATTGCATTTGCTTCAAGAGCATTTTCACTCTTTTCTTCTCTCTTTGCCATGGCTATTTATTGGAATCATTCTACATTTTGGTCAAAATATCGTAGAAAAAGAACATCATACGCTCATAAATCTTGCCCTCATCATTCTTTGCATGTACAATGGAACTTTGAGAAGATAACTTCATAATTGTTATTCTTATTGTTTATTTTTAAAAAACATGATATAAAATGTTATTGTGTTAGTTAAGTGCAAATGTAGAACAAGATTGACATATGTGGGACTCTGTAGTCATATCAGTCTCAAGATAGTTTTGGGGCTAATTAGGTTACCATTGACTACATGAAATTAACAATATTTTAAATATTAAAAAAAAACTGGTAATAACATTATACAAAGAAATGAATATTTGAAGATTAGAATTCATCACATAGCTCTTTTAAGGATCTAAACATTCCTAAGATTTATGCATTGGGGAAGAAAAAAGTAACTAAATAATTTTGTAAAGTTTAAAATCAAATTACGTTTACTTTTTATTATTTATTTAAATACGTATTAATGAAGTTTTATACTTGGAATTGGTATCGAATATTGTCTCACTTAGAGGCATTTATATTTTTGAGTTAGGTTAAGAAATGGATTTATGCAAAGAAGTCATTTCTTAAAAATGTTTTCTTTCATGTTAGGTCAATTTTTTACTGAAATGTCTAACAAGGTTCGAGTATTATGTTTAATGAAAAGGTTTTACCTCTAAGTGTTCACTAGGTGCAGTCTGAACATACAATATGAGCAGTTTATAGTAGGAAGCGACCTGAGAGAGATAATTTTTTAATATTTACCCTCTTAAGAGAGTGCTTTCAAATAGGTATACAGTGAATTTGTAAATCGGTGCGAAAAGAAGACATTAATTTCTTTGAGTTGAATGAAAAGTCTCAGGTCATATACAAACATTTTTAACTATTTTGTCAATTAATTTGTAACCATTTATAAAAGCCAGTGTCCCTGGTTGATGAATGAAATTGTAGAAAACCTGAATGTGCAATTAGCTCCTAAAAGCTTTGTGATAAATGTGCTTGATTATGGATTATAACGTAAACATGTAGTGAGACAATGGTGAAAAAGTTTAACTGAGATGATCTTCACTATTTTATGAAAGGTATTTGTTTGCTTGTATAGTTAGAAAATGTAATGTGAAATGAACTAAAAACTTTTTGTCAATCAGTGATGTTTTCCAATGTACACGAGTGTTGCTATGACTATAGATATTTATGATATTTATCTCTTAATTATGTGTTTTAAAAGTATACTACTCTTGCAGATTTTAATGAGTAATTTCACCTCCAATCTTGAATTGCATTTCTATATTACTTAGCTTTGTTATTCTTCATACTGTTGTTGTATATTATCGTTATACCACTAGGGAATTTGTATATTAGAATTTACAGCATTATCATTTACATTTATAGCACTGAGAATTTTAGGAACAATGTTCTGCAAATTTACATTCTGTATAATGTGTGTGAGAATTAGTTTAAGTCAATGTACAAAATTACTATGACCACAGATTTTGTAGAAAATATACCAAATTTAAAAGAAAGAAAAAATTAATTTAATAACTAAATGTAAATTGTAAGTTCATTTGCTTTGCTTAACAAAGTTAATCACTGCCGTATCTTCAAAAGAGCTTGATTGGACTTTTCCAAAACAGTATTAATGGTGTAATTTGACATCACTTCATTGTAGTATGTTGATTAAATTTAAAGTTGGAGTGTTTAAAACAATGAATTGTATAGAGTAGTACCAATTTTTGTTATGTGGCATTGTATATTTGTTTTCTGGTGAATTCACAAGCTTATGAAAACAATGTAGTTCATTGTAGTTCTAAATTGATGGCACTTGGTTTTGTCTCAATGTGGGTTCCTTTTAATGTCGACAATGTCAAACACCCTGCATGTTCTCAATAAATTAACTTGCAAGTTTGTGTGTGTGATTTAATGTTTTATGTAAATGATACATCAAATAAATTCTACTCTGTGTTAAATTTGTATTTGATGTTTGATGTTATGAACTGAAATTAGAGCAACATTAATCAAATCACATTGATTTGATGCTCACAAGAATTCTAAGAGAAAAATGAAAATAAACATGTACATACATACTTTGTATACAAGCAGCATTGTATAATCTAAACCATTTATGACACAATGGAAAATGTTGGTATGGCACATCACATTTTACTTATTGCAATGCAACTGAGATAACATCTAGTTCAAGTAACATTAACTACACGAAAAGGGGCATTAGTGTACTTGTTGATATTGAAGAGATTCACATATTCCCCATAAATTACGGGTATTTTTATATTTCAAATTTTTCTTAAAAAAATGTCAAAAGAACATTTTTGTAATTAATACAGAATGAATAGCTTATATTCATTGGAGATCCTTATTAAATAGTGAAAACGCTATACAAAATACTTCAGAATGAGGTAAAAATATATCTACAAAGATTGTGAAAATTAACCTATTTTTTAAATTTTGTTTCTAGAGCATGTTGCAAGATATTTATTGATAAAGTTGCATGACATCTAAAGATGTTGTAAGAAGCACAAATCTTTTATTAAACTTTATAATATTCACCCACGTACAAAAATAATAATGAAAAATCAGTTCCCATCCATATACAAGACTGTATTTTTCATTAAACACAGCAAACTTGCAGTAACCCTTTCAAGGCAACAAAAGTAATTCTTACGTCAGTTTCGTTAATACATTATAAAGATTTAAAATTATTTAGCAACTTCAGTAACAGTTCATATAATGAAAAAGCTTATCAATTATTTAAAAAAATGTTTTTGTTTTTTATGTACCCATTATGAAAAACCAATATTAATTACAGTGGTATAGCCTGCATATTCTTTCAAACTTATTCAGCATGCACACTACATTGATAGTTTTGAAATAACCAGTTCTACAAATCATGGCTCACTGAATGAAATGAAGCAAGTTTCCAGCTTAGGCCAACTCCAGCAAGGCTCCAGCAAGTGGCCAACTTAGTCCAGCTCCACAGATAATGACCACACTATACACATTAACATGTTCAACTTCTATTTTTAAAGGACTTTGGTTTATCAATTTTATAATATTCTCAGTACAAATTCAGAATTATTTTAATGATAAATGTACATAAAATGACAGACCTTAATGCAGGAAAATATACAGAAAAATATCTTTACTATTTTTATAAGAACTTAAGAAAGAAAACAAAAATAACTTTTCAACAGTAAAAAAAAATCTTTAAAAAAAAAAGAAACTGTCAATTAACCAGCAATTTCAGCAATTGCTTCTGAAGCAAAGTATTTTACATCCACATCATCATCATTGTTGAGTTTTTCCAGAACCGGTATAATGAGACTTTGAATGCAAGCAGGATTTAGTGGTGGGCCTATTTTTTGAAGAGTTTTGGCAACATTAAATCGAACATTTGCCACTTTGTCATTGGCCATTTCAAGAACAGTTGGAAGCATAAGGTCAATTGTCATACCTGTACCACAAACTTCAGCCAATTCAGTTATACAAAATAGACAGGTCATTCTGTGCAAATAATTCTTATTACATGCTAACTCCATAACTTCAGGAAGAACATTAGTTTGTGCCCAATCAGGGCCAAACTGCTCCACTAATTTTTTAATATTTTGGGTTGCAGCTTCACGAATTCTGTAAACACTGTCAACAAGCCAAGACATACATAATGTATTAAGTTTCTCATCAAAAAACTGTACTCCTAATTGAGCAGCCAATAATGGCATATATTCAATAATTGCCAAACGAACTCTCCATTTGGAATCTGATGCAAGTTCAACTATTGCTGGTAATAATGACTGTGAGAGTTGCTGAATACCAATAACCTCATTTACACACTCCAAATTAGATATGATGTTCAGCCTCACTTCTGGGCATTCATCCTTCAGTTGCATCAGAAAGAGGGGTAACAGATGTTCAATTGTATTTTCTTTTCCCACAATTGGGCTCAAACCCATAATAACAGCAGCCAGAGCCGATTTGACATGAGGGTTTGCATCAGACACTAGATCTGTGATGCATGGAAGGATATTTTCCATAATGGTCTGCTCTTGGTGGCTAACATCCAAATTCTGGCAGAAATCTCGTACTTTGTGAGCTGCGACTGCTCGTACTTCTGCTTCAATATCTTTCAATAATAACTGGAAAGCAGGAACCAACTCTGATATTACAGTTTCCGTGCCAACAGATGTTTGTAGTTCCGTAAATCGATCAGCTACCATGTATCGCACTCTCCAAGAAACATCTGTAACACACTGCCTCACGGTCGGAATTACAAATTCTTTTACATCGTCTTGTGGCAGAAGAGCCGCTACATTCACACATGCCCCGACTGCTAGTAAACGAACAGAATCCTGTTCATCCGTTGCTAACTTGATGAGCAACGGTATAATATCTGTTTTGAGGTTTTCTGCTTCCATCACTTTGGCAAAATCTCCCAGTTTAGCAGCTGCAGCTCGCCGAACCATAGGAGTGTCATCGTGGCACAGATTTTTAAAATGAGCTCGCAGCTCTTTCTTAAGGACTACATTCAAACGCGCATAACAAACACTAAACAGGCCACAAGCTGATGTTCGTGATGTAAACCAATCACCAGATGCTAAACGTCGAACTAATGGTACGAAGTGGGTTTCCAGATCATCTGAATTTTGAATCGACGCAATTGCACAAAGAGAATCAACAGCTTTCTCGCGTACAATGGTTTCTTCTATCTGCGCTAGCTGCTCGAGAGGTAGAAGGAGACAATGAGCATGCTCTGGCCCACCAACAAGAGGTGTAAATTTGCCAAACTGATCCGCCAGAGCTAACAATACTTCGTCTTCGTCATAAATAGTTTCGTTCAAAAAGGGAATCAACTCGCTTCTTGTTCTTTCTACTCCTAAGGCAAGGGCAATGGTCGGCAGTTTCTTTATTGAATTCAGGCGAAGCTGCACATCTTCATTCTTCAATTCGTCGATCAACACTGCAATGGGATACAACGAATCATCTTCCATAGGTTCGCTTCCAGCCATTTTATTATCTCCTATGACAAGAACAAATTCACTCACATGAAATAACTAGGTAAAACATTCTAGGATAATACAAAGCCTAGTTTCTGCTCTAAAACCACATTACCAGTTGTACAGACGTCTCGAACGAAGAAACTTCACAGGACAATTCACTTCAAACACGTGTTTTGCGCTGTATCCTCAAAATATGAAACCGTCAACTCAAATTTCAGAATCTGCAAGGTAATACACAAGGTCAAATTGCCGAAAATTCTCTTATTTCAAGTTATTTTAAATGCTTTTTATATCAACATAAATTAGTTGAAATTGGAAAATTAGAATTTTCAATTCATTTCATACTAAGGTCAGCAAGTGAACTTGCTGTTGACAGTGAACTTGTAAAAGTTGTTAAGAACGTTTAGTTACTTACATTTTCTTTCACAGGGTATTAGGTACTGTAGAAGCAATGGCATCGGTAGAGTTACTGTATTTCATGCCTTTCTAAAATTATCTCCCACCTACCACTGTTCAAAATATTCTACCTTGTATTGAGAGGAAAAATAAGACTTTCCCAAAACGCCCGTTGCTCTTTACTGTAGAGAAGTGAATTAAACGTGGTATGTCGAAACGTGAAATGTCGATAGTTTCGGATGTTTTGAAATCGATTACAGACTCGTTTATCAGATTCAAGGCGATTTACTGACGGAGAGTCATGATATCACAATCACGGTGTCATAATACAAATTTGTAGGAGAGATAAGATGTACGAACCATGATGCAAAGAAAATTACGTTTGTTCACGATTGGAGTGCTGCAGATACACATTAAGATTTCGAAGACGAGTAAATTTAAAATATAATGTTTGCACTACTTGTGTTAAATAATGTGATTATAATTCGCTTTGGTTACCACGGCCTCACCAATAGCAGACATTCTGCGTCGGCTGAATACTACAGTGTTGCAATATCGTGTGCTTTTACTTTAATGGTAACACACAAATAATTTTAATTTAAAATTTGTGTAAATTTAATTTAAAAGTTAATTTTAAATTGTGGGAATTTGTTGCATGAAAATGACGATCCGGGGAACAGTTTTACATTGGGGAAGAAGCTCTCCAAGCCATCTGACAACCATGTTCAACATAAAATCAATTGTATTTATTTCTTTACTAGTAAAATATGTTATATGTAAATAAAAAAGTTTAATGGTATAAGGGCAAATAAATTTTGCACCCCCCCTCTTTTATAGGCGCCTGTGACAAGGTATTCATGATTTCATATTCGATTTGGCCACGTTGTACAAATTGAAAGCTTCTGATTGGTTACAAGCGGCGTACTACATCCTTACGAGCTGTAACACCATTAAATAGTCGGTTAACATGCTAATGTGTGCCAAAAATGTTTTTTAATGAAGAGGGTTTGTTTTGAATATTTGACACACTTACTTTACGCAAAAAAATCAGGTAAACAAAACCTCAAAACACAACGCTGCCTGCGCGCACACGGCAGTTAGATCAAAATTCATAATTTGTTGCAGGGAACGTACAGCTCATGCATTTTGTTTGGCAATGATCTGAACTACTACACACAGGTTTGACACTTGGACCAAAATATACTTCAAGTGGCTTGACCCATAGATAAGGTGACCAATTTTTAAGAAAAATGTCCAACGTAAATAAATAAAACACTTTATTAATTGAAACAAACACACCAATTATGCTTACAACCCTTTTAATTATTTAATTAATTGGGTATTTTTTTCTATTAAATTAATATTTGTTGTCAATTTGTAATTTTCTAACATTATATTCGAAATTTCGGAGCAAGGAATACCCTTCATATTGAATTTTACGGTGGAGTATCTACATCCAATCTTGATTATCCACTTGTCAAAAAATCTCAAATGCTGAAGCTGAATCTACTGAAAACGGCGAGAATTCGGCCGATCTGGCAGCACTAATCGCATCTTTCCGAACTGTACCGTAACAAGACGCGTAACAGTTTGGCGCAGCATCTCTTAATTCAGAGATTAACAAATTTAGTTTTAAAATATCGAAAAGGAGGACGCTTTTCGAGGAAGGTCAAAACCTACAAAAGAAGGACTGTTCTTCCTAAAGAAGGACGGTTGGTCATTTTACCATAGACCGTAATTCCGATTAAAACTCGAAATTTGAAAAAAATGGCCCTTAGATCAACATTTACTTCAGGTGTTCAATTGTATTTTATGAATTTTATATTATAGATACATATAATAGTAGTAGTAGTAGGGTATTTGAGACAGTAAACTGCTATTAACTCAATGATAGTGTTTCCAGACGGATCAGGATCCTGGTACTTTTACCAGGATTTTAATGAAAATACCATGTACTAGAATGAAGTTATACGTTTGAATAACCAAGATTTTAAGCACGCTGTACTAATTGATGATGTCTATTTAAGATTCATTTAATATTTTGTATACAAAAATTGAAATGTAACACCATTATTACAAAATCTATGATATCAGAGAAATCACTGCCCTAAAAATATTAAGGAGGTTAGAGCGAGATACGTGTTATGTTTAACATGCCTGTTTTATTGTATTAATCGAAAGATGAGAGGTTCATCTATGTTCTGGTAGAGTTTGGATCGATTTCACCGTCCAGTTTTGGCGTTACGAGACGTAAAGTTTGCTGTTTTAACATGGGCTCTTATGGGGACCTCAGAGATCTGACCTGAAATTTTAAAATTGTGAGAAAATTAACTGTTTAACATGCTTTTAAAAACTTTTCTTTTGGTAGCTAGCATCTCGAAGAATCACCATGCGCCATTTGAAGGAAATCTATCGTTTCAAATGGAAGAATTTGCAAAATTATAAGCCTAAATCAGTCCAAAGGGAGACGTTCGGGCGCTTTCTAGAGGGAATTTTTTAAACATTCAGTACAGTATTATTGTTTTGTATTGTGCCGTATGTCAGTTTCTTGCACCTGAACAATGATTATTTATTCTATTATTCGAAAATTATTCATATTCTCTTTTTTATTATGGAGATACACAGTGGATTGTCATTGTCTTTTGCACCACAGATGCTCACATAGAACTCAAAGAAACAATCTTTAGCATAGATCAACACCTCAAACGGTATTGCTACTGAGCGGGCATTTAATTCAGAAAGAAATAGACTTTGCAGTGGCTTCAAATGCGTTGCAATGATAAAATACTGTTTTTCTGGTGTTAAAAAAATGCTGGGGTTAAATAAATACATTTTATGAACTGTTATGGTAACCATTCAATATATAGGTGAATGCAGGATTTCCCCCTAGCAAAATTAGGCGTGGGAATCCCATCCTCGTGCCCATTTTTTAAAAAATAAATATTAAAAACTTCATAAAATGTTTTTATTTGAATAAGCATTAATCAAATACTTTACTGAACAATAATGTTTGATTTTAAAACTAAATTGAATGGAACAATAAGAAACCAAACATGTATTTGTAAATGATAAATTTAAAAAGCAATTTTTTCTTTGAAAGCAATTTGTTAACATCTGTATTGGAACAATGATTTATTCTATCATAATTATTGTTTTTAAGATTTATTCATAATTAGTTTTAAAGATTTTTTGAATGAGTATAGTTTTGTGCTTAAAGGCATATAGTATTTAAATCCGCTTGGACAAATTTAATAATTACATTTATAATTAATAATCACATTTTATTGAAATTGTAAGAGGAATGATATATCCAGCCTTTGGTAGTTTTAGTATTTTAATAGAAACTCCTTTTCTCTTCAGCACTATATTTTATCTAATTGTTTGCATTTCCTGAACAATAATAATGCATTTTCAATGGTTCTCATTTTAATTTCAAAACATTTAAACCTTTTTTCATTTTGAGTGCAACATCAAGACAAACAATTACAAAAGACTACGCCACTTAGAAATCTCTTTTGAAGATTTTATCTCGAACAAATGGAATAACTATTATTGAAGGTCTCAATAATACAGCTCTCAGAATTATCTGATGCAGCTTTAACTTGATAGGTTATAACTTATAAGATATAACAATAATTTGCATCTAAATCAATATCTTAACATGATATAAAATTATGCTGAAAACCAGCTAATAGTCTCTATGAATTATATAACCGCACCGCAAATTTTCCGCCAATTCGCTTATATTGTGATATTTACCGCGTGTCGACCAGGCAACGAACAGTATACATGAAATACACAGTATACAGTGGTTGAAAACAACGAAACTTTGAAGAAGCATGAGCTCTGAGCAGTCATGCCAATCTCAAGGACATTACGGTGTTTCCCAATTTATTATAGACTTTTTGCCCCACTCACACATGGACATTTTTACCATTATTAGCGACCACTGTAAAACCATATATAGATATGTGTCTATAATGTTACTTTTTATGATTTTACACGAACTTATTGTGTAATAGTGATTTTATATATTCAATTTTATGCTTTAATTTTTCATTCCGTGGCCACGCGATCTGTTAGTACTAGTTAAGAAACTAGTCAACGGTAGCTCTTTATGTGGTATTAAAATATTTTTATTTTACATCTATTAAACTAAATTAATTCGAATAATTAAATGAAACTCGGCATAAAAGTCCCTATTTGGTTTATGTAGGTCCCACAATACCCACTTATCTCGAAAATAATTTTTGAACGTAAGATGGACTCTGTCTACTAGGGAATATCTTGCTCTAACCACTTAAGGGTGGCAATATGTTTTGTTCCAGCACATGCTATGGTAGGGAACGATAAAACGTCTTGGTCTTCCATTTAGTTTATACATATAAAATGAATTGATGTAGAGTTAAGTTTAAGGAATTTCCTGTGCGAGTTAAAACCTTGAAAGGTATAATATGAACACTAAGAATTTAAATCAATTGACTTTGGCACCAGAATTTTAGTGAAAGTACCAGGATGTTTGAAGGATGGTACTGGGAAATAAATTTAATCATTTGACAACTTTGCTCAGGGAACCAGTGACAAGAATGGAAATAAAATAATTATTAAGTTAATATTAAATGAAGTTTCAAACAATGAAATAAATAGTTAAACAAAATTGTATTTATAGTATGTAAGTATTCTATAAATTCAAGTGTTTTATTCTTGATATATATATATATATATATATATATATATATATATATATATATATATATATATATATATACATATACGTGCATGGAAAATGGCCACATTTCCAAACAAATATAAGGTCTTGGACTAGGGATGTTGGAATCCTGTGAAAGAATCGATCCCAGAATCGGAAAGTTCGAGTCGATTCTAGAATAGATAATATTCCCCAAAGAGGAGAGATACAACTAGAGTGCGCGTGAACCTACTGCGCAGGTTTCAACATGTGGTGGCCGCTAGTCACGTGACTTTGGGACACCGGTAGTTTGTTGTGCGTTGTATTGTGTGTACCTTTGCGTGCTGTGTGTTATTTCTGGTGTTACAGTGTAATTATTTGGGAGCGTTGTGGAGATATGCTTACCGCAAACGATCCACACGTGTTTGAGCTTTGTTAAGAACCATGGTTCAGTATTGTTGTTTTGGCTGCAACGTGCATTGAACTGCGTTCTGAACTGTGCTTTGAGGTGCCAATTGACCATATGTACTTGCCAACAGTAGACAATCTTGAAACTAGATTGTCTCCCTATGTTGTGGACATTGTAACGTATATTGGAGGATTTGTAGTAAAAGCATTTGAAATTTCACTTGCTTGTGTTGACTCTTCTTTGCCGGACTGATAGTGATGAAGGATCATATTCCTTCATTCAGAGTAAGGATGATCATGAGCTGAAATACCCTTCTGCAGATTTCAAAATCTGCAAAAGAGCAGAAGTAGAAGTAAGAATACTTCAAGGGAGAGGTGACAGTTTTAAAAGGGCAGCTTACACTAAAATTTAAATAGATGTTTGAGAGAATTTGTAAATAATTCCGTTTTTTTGTAATTTAACTTTTGTAATTTAATTTTTTGTAATTTAAATAGATTGTTGAGAGAATTTGTAAATAATTCCGTTTTTTTTGTAATTTAACTTATCGTATTATTGGTCAAGAGGCCATGCTGAGTCATGGGATGTATTTGTTTAAGGCAATATTATTTAAATAAATTGAAATGAAGTTAAAACATATAGGAAGAGAAATAATCAAATTTACCAGAAAAATGGAATTAGATCAGTTAATAATAAAATTATTTTATTTAGAGGACATTAATGTGTGTATATTTATTGGTGTTAGTAGTATATATTATGTATTTACTGGTGTAAGTTATGTTTGTAGTGTTAGTAGTTTGATAGTAAGATGTGTAGTATGATTGTAAGTATTTGATTTTTATTAGTAAATTCTTTGAAAATTATGTATTTCAGCTTCCGGGTCAAAGACCCCCATTTCAATCAGATTTTTTGCCAGTTTCCCTGATCCATTGAGCAAATGCTCAGATAAACCCTTGTTTTCCTTCTGGACGTAAATGTAGCTTCACCATGCGCACGGTTTGTTTTGCTTGTAATGGTAGGAGTAAAAATAATGTTATGTTACTGTTTTGTTAGTATTACCAAAAAAATAAAATCAAATCTGTAGTTTGTTTATCAATACAAATAAGTTTTGTATAACTTGGGAGGGAAAATGTCTAATACCTATAGTTGAAATGTTGGGAAGAGCTTTTTGAGCACAAGAAAATGTGTGCAGATGATACTTCTACGTATGTCACATTCGGTATTCACTGTTTTTGTACTGAATAAATCAAAATATATATCAAAATAAAAGTTTGTTTTCCCCCCTCTACAAATCCTTGAAATATTTTGATAACATGCTGTTATATGTCTGATGGGGATTATCAATAGCAGAATGTCTAGCATTAAGTAGTAACAGAAACTTGGATTAATGACTCTCATGGAGTTAATTTATTTTACAAATATTTTTTATTTATTTTCCTATGTAATAGTACTTGTAAAACAGGTGTAATGGGGTATGCAGTTGAGAGTGACAATTTGGACAAAAATCGGAATTTTCATGTACTTAATTAAATAGAGCAGAATAACTTGAAGTAACTTTTCTGCTGTAAGCAGCATTCTTAGGACAGTGTAATAAATGAGAAAATAACGATAGAGTGAAGCATGTTAGATACATATTAAAAGAAATCATTTAGTACGAGACGGGTGTATTGAAGATGCCTGCTAGCTGTCCCAAAGTCACGTGCTCGGGCGCGAGAGATATTGATAACCGGCCGGGCCTTCTGCGCACCTTGGTGCGCACTCTAGCATATCTCTACTCTATGCTATTCCTCACAAATGAGAATACCGTTCAAGGTATCGGTACCGGAATCAAGCTATTACTATTAAAAATACACGACCAGGTGTTAATTAAATTTGTATGACTAATGATTTTCTTCATGGCGAAAAATATTGACGAAATAATTCAATTGAAATAAAGTAATAGGATATATCAATGAAACAGTATATTAATAGATCAGAAATGAAAACTATAATATATTAACATGAATAATAAAGATAAACGGCAAAAAACTATACATATATATTTATATTTATATATATATATATATATATATATATATATATATATATATATATATATATATATTAGCCTCAAACTGGCTTCAGAAAATTTGGCCAACAAGGAGCTAATTAACACATCTATATATCTTACACCATGACCAATATACCGATTGAATCGGAACGTCCCTATCTGGGAACAGTTTGACACGAGTTACACGTGAATTTACTGTTACCTTGCAACAACCACAGCAATGGCGTTTTAACAATCATATATCGCGACCAATGTTTTTACAATGAACAGAAGAACGAAACAAAATTAAGAAAAAAGTACAACATAAATAAATAAAACATTTTATTAATTCAAACAAAACTACACTAATTATGCTTACATCCATTTTAATTATTTAATTAAAGGAGTATATTACTATTGAATTAATATTTTTTTCAATATGTAATTTCGCACAATATATTGGAAATTTCGGAGCTAGAATTATCCTTCATATTGGATTTTACGATAATTTCTTCAGCTAGAGTATCAATTATCATAGTTGGCTGGATATAAAATTTATTTTGCTATTTCCAGGACAAACTAATATATAACAACTTTTAGACGGTTACACACGTAAAGCTGCGCATCCTAGCCCTCTTGAAAACAAAGACATTCCTACTGTGCCCAAAAAAGAAGTACTTATTTTAGCTGAGAGAATGGCCGCCATTTTTCCTCCATTCTTAGTAGGAAGTTACCCTCCAACTACTCAGTCTCATCAATTTTTAAACCTAACGGGAGGTTTGCAGATGTGACTGCTGAGTTGGACACCCACACAAAGACACTGACCAAGCAGGACACAGTCATTATCATAGGAGGGCAGAATGAAATTAATTTGGGCGGTAACTTGTACAACAAGTAAATAAATTATAATGTGCCGCCCAAAACACTAACATTGTAGTCTCGACTATGCCCTTCTGGTCCAACAGACCAACACTATGCAGCGAGATTAAGCACGCAAACCAACAATTAAAACTGCAACTGAGAAAAACAAATGTTACACTTTTTTAAATGAATTTCCTATCAGCAAAACACTTTACACATGGTCTGCACCTGAACCTCGCTTGGAAAACATACAGTCGGCAACAAATTTGCTCAACACATCAACTCCAGTCCTACTCAGTCTCCTGCCAAAAATCCATTCCTTTCACCTTCCCTACGATCTCCACCCCCACCCTTATTTCAAACCCACTTACTTCTTCTGATCCTTCTCCTGTTTCTCCCACTCCCACTACCAATTCTCCTACACCTGATGCCTCAGTTTCCTGACAACCTCTCACTGCAGGGACACACTAAAACCTTCGACTACGCACTCGAGGTAAAAATGGAGTAAATATTTAGCAAGTACACTCAGATGCAGTAGAAAAACATCCGTGTAGGTACTTGCAAAAAGTAAACATACTGCACCATAATGTTCCATCCCTTTCAAATAAAACTGAGTTTATCGAAGCAGCTCTACAGAGCGTTTTAAATAAGATGGATGTTCTTTAATTTACAGAACATTGGTTATTTGACAATGAACTTAGCATTTTCCAAATTCCAAACTTTTACCTCGCAGGATATTATTGTAGAGAAAAGGAATCGCATAAAGGTCCTGCATTTACGTTCGAAATAATATATATTATATTTCCTTGACGGAATTAAATGAGTATCCGTTGAAAATGTGTTTGAAATATCTGTAGTACATCTTCCTACACTAAAAAATATATTACTTTGCCTTTGCATCTTCAGGCCTCCAACAAAGAGAGCAGTAGATTATATTATATTCTTAAAAAAACTGGAGATAACACTAAACAAAGTCACCAATCACTCTTTTGAATCCATTGTAGTATGTGGAGATTTTAACATTGATCTTCTGGTCCAATCTTGCAAGAAAGAGCAGTTTCTCAATTTAATTCATTGCTTCAGTTTAAATATTACAATAACGGATCACACTAACTCAAAGAAGGCAATCGATCAAATAATAATTAACAAAACCACTACTCGAAATGAAACTATGAAATTGAAACAAAGATTTTGGTTACAATGATCACGATGCACAAATTATTACCATTATAAGAAATGCGAATAGTGACACAATAAATAACACACGTATGAGTAGATTATTACTAAAAGTAAAATAAAATTATTCAATTACTTGCTACAAGTGTCATGGGACGCGATTTACAATACTGTTGATACAAACGATAAATACAATTCTTTTTTTCAACGCTTTCATTTCATTTTAAAACTTGCTTTCCTCTTCAAAAGAGAAAAAGCGGAAATTTCACGGAAAAGTAATTCTTGAATAACACAAGGGATTAGGACATCACGTAAAAACAAACGAATTCTTTCTTTCATTTCTAAGCATCATAACGTATCTCAAGGTTTCCTCCACTGCTTTAAAAAATACAAATCATTTTTGAGAAAAGTCATACGGCAGGCTAAAATCGTGAAACATGACCAGGATATTTTGAACTCGAATAATAAAACAAAAGCAATGTGGAATATAGTAAAAAATTCGACCAAATCAACTAGAAACATTGTAGAGAATGTTGTTATAAAAGATAACGATAGAAATTTAAACGATCCTGCAACAGTGGCTAGCCTCTTTAACAAATACTTTTCGAGAATTGCTGCGGGTCTCAGTAAGGGTCTGCGGCCACAAAATTCAGCAACAGACGTTTCCCCAAAAATTTTAGGCACGATGTTTGTTTCCGAAACTTCTTCCCATAAAATTTTGAAAATAATTGGTAGACTAAAAAAATAATAATCGACCAGTTTAGATGAATTTCGGGATAGTTTGTTAAATGCTTGCGCGCCCACCATTATACACACACATATTTAATGTTTCCTTATACACACGAATTTTTCCAGATATTTTTATAACTGCTAAGATTAAGCCGCTTTTCAAAAAAAGCAACAAAACTGAAATTCATAATTATCGACCAATTTCTCTTTTGTCGTTTTTTTCAAAATATTAGAGTTTTTTTCGTACGAATGGAAAAATTTCTTAGTAGACACGGCGCATTTTCACATTGCATGGGTTTCGAAAATCAAAATCTACGGAAACAGCCATATTTTCTTTTCTTAAAAATGTCGCCTTATCCATGGATCAGAACGAAAGCACCTACATTTTTAGATCTTTCAAAAGCCTTTGACGTCATTGATCATAACATTTTACCCTCAAATTACCTTCGTATGGAATTCGTGGTGTTGATCTAGAGTGATTATTTTTGTACCTTAAACAACGATCTCAGAGAGTAGAAATACCTTACTGGAATAATGGAACATTATGTACACACCTTTCTGTTTCTTTGCCAATTGCATGTGGAGTCCCGCAGGGATCGATTTTAGGTACTATTCTCTTCCCACTGTACGTAACTCGACGTAGAAATCATATTCATCAGGTGACAGTATCACTACAAAAATTCACATATAATACATGTACATTATTTTACAACACCTCGACAATTAGAAACGGAAGAACAGTTCTTTTTGCAGATGATACGAATATTATTTACAATAAAGAAACCGTAAATAGTACAATAGCAGATTTTCAAATTTCAAATTGGTTCCGTAATAAAGAATTAATAGTAAATGAAAAGAAAACTGTTTCAATGTAGTTTTCCATTTGAAATAAACAGCGCACTTCACTGAAAACGAACGGTGTGCCATTGACTGATGTTAAGGTAACAAAATTTTTAGGTCTATCAATTCAGTCAAACAAAACATGGAATGTCCATTTAAATGAATTGAGCATTAAATTAAGTTCTTTATGCTACGCTTTCAGAATTCAGTCAGCCTCCACACTGCTCGTTGTGTATATTTCGCAAATGTTCATTCCCGCCTGAGATATGGCATAATAATCTGGGGAAATACATCTTACTGTGACTGTTTCTATGCAATTAGAGAATATACCGAGCATCCAAAAGGAAAGTAATATTAATTTTAACAATGACATTTAATGTAGTATATACCATTTGTATTGAATTGTATTGTAAAGAACCTGTAACAAGTATTAAACTTCAGCTTCTGGGTTTATGATCCCCATCTCGATCAGGTTTTCATCCAGTTTCCCTGATCCTCGAGAAAATGATGAGATGACCCCTTGTTTTGCTTCTGGACATAAATGTAACTTCAAATCAACTTCTCCCCATAGCACGTCACACACAGTGTTTACGCACGCACGTGGTTTGCAACCGCCTGCGCTGCCCCCTCCCCTCTCCGCTCGGCCGCCGGGACGGCGAAGGCGCAAATCCGTCTCTTTGACACCGCACCGCCGGCTTTGCCACCCTCCTTCCTCCTTCCGCACCTTTGCCCAGGCACGATGCCGCGTCCTTGTCGGCATGTGCGGTTTATGACACCCATTTGCGCCTTCCGCGAATTGCGACCACCCCCAGCCAGCGGCTTGGCCGTAAGTGCACCGCGCGGCCCCGCTGGTGATCTCTGAGGTTTCGGCAGCCTTTTCCCACGGCGGCTCAGAGCACCCCCCCCCCGCTACGCCTCGTGGTAGCCACCCCCGTTCCAGGGAGGGGCGGGGTTCTATATATTCGTAGGCACAACCGCGCCCGCGCAGAGACACGCAGAGACATTCATAGACATTCATTGAGAGATAGTTAAACATGTGAGGGCGAGGCACGTGAGCACGCGTCTTGTCACGTCTGCTCCGCTCCTGACACTTGTCACATCATTCAGGGCCTCAGACTGCCCGCATATCCGATGGTCGACACCAGGACTGCCCATCTCGGCATTCACTCAGGGCTGAGGCTGTCCACATCACATAAACTGGACCACGACAGCGCGCATTGTCTGGTCATCGCGTCCGGGGGCTACAGCATTCGCTCAGAGGCGCACTGTACGTGTTCAGCGACCTCCGCACAGAGAAAAATGGGACGAGCTCAGCGCCTTCGAATAGCAGGTACCTGTTCTGCATCTTAGGTACCGAGCCAAGCTTCTCAGGTTCATACCATGCAATGGAACATTAATCGGCATTAATCAACATTAATCGGATTGAACTGTTTCTCTTCATCATCGAGGATCATTTATTAGATTCAGTCACTTTGTGTCAATTAATATAATTTGTCATTGTAAATTACTGATTAAGTTTTAGATTTAGTTTTCTGTAATACTTTTGTAGTAATTCACCGCTCGGGCCCGGCACGCATTTTGTATGTAGTAGTTTTATAATGGTTTTGTTAATAAGTTTTATAAAAGTTTTATAATGTCCTCTCTTAGATTGTAAGTTTACATTTTATTAATCCAAGAGGCACTATATGATTAAATTAACATTTAAGCTATTCCGTTTTGCTATTCATTTCGGCCGATCCCTCATTTCCTCGTACGAGGTGGTCCTCCAGCCCCCTTTTTTTAGTAGCCCTCTGGTTACAACGCCTGAGATACCGGAGGCCGATATGTGTGTGTGCTGTGCCCGTCTATAGCCAACAGTACGGTCCACGCTGTTGGCTCATCATCGTGCGTGGCGCTGTGTGAGAGGTGGGTACCAGGTGAGTACCGCGTCTGCACGCGCTCGCACGACACGAACGCGCGGTGCGCATACACACAGTATGTAACTGTTTTTGACGTAAATAAATAAAAAAATTAAAAAAACATTCAATCGTGGTTTCTCACTTGATTAACACATTATTTTTAAAATATAGAAACGGAGGATATATAGAAAGAACTTATCGAGGAAGGACAGAACTTATAAAAGGACTGTCCTCTCTAAAGGACGGAAGGACCGTACAGTGTCTCTGATGCAGTGTCTGTCTCTGTTTAAGGGACTTTATGTTGCGAAAATTTAACTGGTTAGTAATTCCATGTTTAAGACTCCTCCCCCTTGTAGAGACGGGGATCGGGAATGTGGGTGGGTGGGAGGAAGGTTATTTTGTTTGGACGTCTGGACGATGGGGAGGGGGATGTGGATGGGATGGGAAAGGAATTTTTTTCTTCGGGTGCGTCATTGTTTAGATTAGTCATTGTCACATATAAATCGTTAAGTCCATTTTCAGTTTGTTTATGTCTGCCCTCCGGTCTGGGTAATAATAATAATAATAATAGTAATAATAATAAAAAATTTGTCGTGGAATGTTTCAAGAGGACAGCTTACGCCCTTTACGATTTTGTATAGCCCTCAGCCCTTTGAGTGGAATGCTCTATCAGGATATGGGTACGTAGTGAAGAAAAACCCTGATGTTCGTATCTCACACCATCTCTACATGGATGATCTCAAACTATATGCTTTTAATAGAGCTCACGTACAAAACGAGATTGAACTTTACAAGAGTTTCAGCGATGCAGTTTTTATGGAGTTTGGGATTGACAAATATGCTACCCTTCATGTTATCCGCGGGCAAGTCCAAAACGGAGAACAAAATGGGCAAATATCTGGTGACACAATTATTAAAAATAGCGGCATTTAAGACTCCTATAAATATCTAGGAAAGCTACAGTTGTTAGGAATTTTCGATTCAGACGTTAAGAACAAGATTGTGCAAAACATGCTATCGAGAGTAAATAAAGTCTGCAAAACATGGATAAATTCAAGAAGCAAAATGTATGCTATTAATACTTGGGCTATTTCCATAGCATCTTACTCATTTGGTGTAATAAAATGAACAGAAACATCCTTACAGACTTTTGCATCGACTTTGCCACCCTCAGAGTTCAGTACACAGGCTGTACTTATATCGAGGTAGTGCAGGAAAAGGACTCTTTGACTTGGAGTCACTATGCCTATGTCTAGCTTGCTGTTGTTGTGTTTGATGTGCACCAACTCGTTGCATTCTAAGCCTATCTACTGCATTGTCACTCACTAAAGAACGCAATTCTGACTTAGTAATACGACTATTTTCTTGATCTGTCTCTCTCTGGTCATCAGTGCGGTTAGCACGTGAGGTAGCTCTTCGCACATTTGATTGACTGCGACGACCTAAGTCAGGTCGTCTTCTCCTCGACATCGTAAATTGAGAAAAATTCTCGCTCATTTAGCAGTAAAGTGTCACTATCACAAAATATCACACACACATTAGATCCTCCAACGCGCACGCGAATTTGAACTTTATGCATTTCAAAACCAAGATAAGATAAATCCGTTCAGCCGTTCTCGAGTGTCTATAGTCGAGTTCTCTATAATCTGACAAATTAATCTTTCAAATATGAATGGGAAAGAGGTTTCCCAGAGCATTTCAACCCAGCCGTACGAACGTGATACTTTTGGCTTGACCTCCAGAGGCGCGCGTCGGCTCTTATCTATCGCTTGCTGATAGCAATCCGCGGTGCTTTGATTGTCACGCATCGGAGCTCCGGCCTACGCTATTAGGCAGGGATGTGGTGATGGAGTACGGTCTTGCAGAGCAGGAAGAGCGAGCGCGGGCTCCTCTGATATTTCTTGCTTTTACAGTGCGCCGCAGCTCGTGAGAAAAATTCTCGCTCATTTAGCAGTAAAGTGTCACTATCACAAAATATCACACACACATTAGATCCTCCAACGCGCACGCGAATTTGAACTTTATGCATTTCAAAACGAACATTTCAAAACCAAGATAAGATAAATCCGTTCAGTCATTCTCGATATATATATATATATATATATATATATATATATATATATATATATATATATATATCGTTATATATATTATATATATAAGTTTAAAAGTTATTGTATAATTTTTTAAAAATGACTTAATATGTTTGTACAAATAAGATACTTCAGCTTCTGGGTCAATGACCCCCATCTTGATCAAGTTTTTGTCTAGTTACTCTGATACATAGAGCAAATGCTAAGATGGCCCTTGCTTTGCTTCTGGACGTAAATGAGCTTCACTATGCGCACGTTTTGTTGAACTCTCCTTTTGCTTGTAATGGTAGGAGTAGAGTTAAGGGCGAGTTACTATTTTTTTGGCAAAGCAGAAAAATCATACTTGCAACTTAGAAACAGTGAGGTATGATGATTTTATCAAGAACATCTTCTCTACACAGATTATCAATCCGTGATTGAAGTGTCTTGGAACAAATTACCATGGTCTGTGTTTTAACAGGATTCAAGGAAGAGCCGTTTAATTTTGTCCTATTCAGCAAAGTTTAAAAAAAATTAGGAGTAACATCAGCATGGGAGTAATCCTCCATTAATATTATATTTCAATATGTCATATCCGTCACCTCTTGCCGCAGTCAGTTGTCAAGAGGACCTCCAAATAGTTCGGAGCGGTTCGGTTCGGCGAAAGGCGAGCGACTTCGCTCTGAGCCACCAGATGGCATTTAGTTTTAAAAGGGATCTCCCCACTAATTGTTTCAGTTCAGAGGGTCTTCCGCTAACATAAATGTATAAATCGACAGCATACAAATTGTGTTTACAGAAGCAAATGTATTTGGCAAGTCATTAACATATATTAGAAAAAAATAATGGCCCGAGAATGGACGCCATTTTCTACTGTTTCTGTCAATAAGTAACCCTCCCCGACACTAACAAATTGCTGATGGTTCCTAAGGTAACCACGTGGAAGCTAATGAAAATTTTAAGTTCCTGCATTTAGTGAGTAGGCGGTATGGTCGACAATCAAAGGCTTTACTGAAGTCTAGTAGCATTAATACTGTTATTTCCCCATCATCTAGGGCTTTTCTCAAATCTTCGGGAACTTCAAGTAATGCGATTTGTGTACTTCTACCTCGCCTAAAACCAGACTGGTGTGGATTTAATAATTCATAATGTGCTAAGTGTGAGTAGATTTGCCCGTGAACAACTTTTTCGAATATTTTTGAGTGTCGGCAGAGTACTTTTAGTTCGGAAATCGTTGGGAGAGGAAGGGCTTTGGGGCTCGAGGATGTACTTTAAGCTAATGTCCATGCCTGTAGAAAATAAGACGTAGTTAGTGAATAATTAATGTGAGTAATGACGGGAAGAACTACATATACAATAAGCTTCCACTGTCTAGTATTAATTCCGTCAGAACTGTTTGCGTTTAATTTTAAACTTCTCAAAACTATACGAACATCTGTATTGTCAGCACATTTAAAGTACAGCTGACCTCTGAGGTCATCTGTACTGGTGTTCGAATATTCTGATAATGCTTTTGCTTTCAACACTGGGACACATGAGGGAGCCGCATTTACGAAATGTTTGTTCAATTTGTCCAATGGTATATCAATGAGTGAGATTGTTGATCTGTCCTTGCCCACACCAATGTTTCTAAGACTGTTACGGATTTGATTAGCATCAGTTTGTGCTTTAAACAGTACATTGTAGTATCACGGCTCATGTTTTGGTTAATTTATTACGCAATTTTGTATATTGAAATTTGAGATTAGCCGTTTTTTCTCGGTATTGTTTTTGAAGTCACGATGCTTCATTACTCTACGATGGTGCTATTCAATTTCATTACTCTACGATGGTGCTGGCGGTCGCGTAACTCTGGATGTTTTGCGAATAAATCATTTAACGATATTATTTAACACACGAACTTTGTGATGTATAGAAGTTCGTTAGTACACTAAAATGGGAAAGGAAGTTGGAGAATGTCTAGGGTGTGTTTGTTTTCGTGTATGTTTGGGAGGGTGTCGAAGGATGTAGTGATGGGGTAGGATGCGTTTTCGGAATTTCGGGTTATTTATGAATTGTTGAATTTGGGTAACTGTGGAATTATGGAGGTAGGATAGGATATGAGATATTTTGTGGTCTTTCCTGAGGTCGTTTTAGCGTGTGGATGGAAGATGAAATTGAGTACTCTACTTTATTGCTTCTTTGGTAAGTTGTGTACAAGTTGGGATGGTCGTAGGAGAGGATTGGACGGATGTAGGTATTGAAGGTCTGTATATTCTTAGGAATTGGAATTGAAAGATTTGAAAGGATAGATTAGAGAGCATTGGTTAGTCATTTGGTTTTGGTGATAGTGTTTAGGATGTGGTGGGTCTAAAGAAGTCTGTTGGAGAGGGTGATACCGAGGTATTTTATGTGGGACTATTAGGGGATATGGGTATTTATTGTCTTGAGAGGTGGGTTTTGTATGAGAAGACGATATATTGAGATTTGGAGGGGTTAATGGTAATGAAGTTTTGGGAAGCCCAGAGGTAGAAGGAGTCGAGAAAATATTGTATGTTTGTGAGGGTTTGGGAAAGTATATGGTAGGAAGCCAGGAAAATAAGGTCATATAGGAATCTCTCTACTCCTGGAAGGGATATCATTGGTACACAAGGAGGAAAGGAGTGGGGAATGTACTGCGCCCTATGGGACGCCGGCTTGGATGGGGTAGTTGGGTGATATTTTGGATTGGCATTGACGTAAAACGATCGGTGGGTTTGATAATTGAGGAGTAGAGTATTGTGGTTGTAGGGGCGGGATTTTCATTAATTGGATTGGGTAGGAGACCGTATGATACGCTTGTGCTAAGTCGGTGATGATGGTAGGGATTTATGGGTTATTATGGTTATGATTAATGGATTAAGTTACACAGAGCGTCCATCAGAGAATCCAAACGGGAATGGGTTAAGGATTGAGGTTGGGCGGAGGATTACTTTTTCAAAAACAATTCTCAGCATGTAAAGGAGGCTGATGGGTCTGTAGTTTGAAGGATGCAGATGGTCCTTGCCGGATTTGGTATTAATGGACTCACGGGTGGATTTCTAGATGGTTGGGAAGTAGGATGGCTTTAAGCAGGTATTAAGGATAAGGGTGTTAAGGTCTATGGCGTTCTTATGGAGATTAGGAAGTCGAGTAGGAAGTACTCCATCGGGTCCGGAGGATTTAGTGTAGTCCGTCTTTGTCAGAAGTTGTCGGATTTCTACGTTGTTCGTCGTCCAGGTCGTTTGCTGATGGGGTGGTAGGTGAGGAGAACGCTATTAGGGATCGGGGTGTCACGGGGAAGGTAGCGGTCGTTCAGGGTTTGGGGAAGACGTTTGCTGTAATTTGAGGATCGAAGGTCAGGGTGTTGGGTGGGTAAAATAGGGGAGATTCGTGTAGGGGTGCTTTGCATTATTTTATGAAGTTGCCTGGTATGCCTGATATACATCATTTTATGAAGTTGGCTTGGGCTACTTTTGTCTTTAAGTATGTTTTTATAATTGTTGTTTCGTAGGATTGTAGCATAGTCTGTATTAGTCTTTGTGTCTGTTTTAATAGTGATTTGTTTTCGTCACGTTTGTGTTTTTAGTATTTGTCTTTTTAATCTAATTGTTTGTATTATATCGTCTGGGATAGTTGGGTGCATGTTCTTGGTGAATGTGGTTGTTCTTTTGTAAGTATGGAGGATTTGGTGATTGTTTGGATGTTAGATGGTATGTGGATCTTTTTGGTTAGGATATGTTTGAAGGATTTCCAGTCGGTGCTAGGTGTGTTGCGAGGTTTGAGGGATGTGAAGTAGAAGTGCAGGTAAAGATTATGAGGAAATGGTCGGATATGCTATAGAGGTCATATTTAGAGTAAGGTGTGTTGATGATGTGACATAACGATAGTAATCTGAATATTTTGCACTCTTGTTGTATTGAGAAGAGATTAAATAGATAGATGAACCATTTTCTAATAGGTATCCATGGAGACACCGGCAAGGTAAAATAAATAAGATGTCAGGGTAGAAGGGGACCGTGGAGCAAGCCTGATGGATATGCGTGGAAGATAACGTCGATCGGGTCTAAAAGAATGAAATGATTATTAATGGTGGAATGTTTGTCTGTGAATGAAGTAAGATTGTCACTAGCTACGCGGAGTTGTGAGGAGCAAGGTCCCATATTGCCGGCGTTGTACGGGCGATAATGGTATTGGTACACTGGAAAGGACAAAATACGAAGAAAGATCTTCGTGGCGACTTCAACCCGAGAAGATGAAGAGTGCGCAAAAATCAGTGACGTATTTTGAATAAAAACTATCTTCAATAATTTTCGGAAATAAACACAAGTCATGACTGATTTAAAAAAATACGAGCTCAATTGAGTTATATAGAATAATTGATATAAAATATCAAATGCTGATTGAAATTCTGATTAGTGCTGAATATAGTTGTATGCTGAATAGTAACGTTTAATTCATTAAATGTAGATAAATAGAGGATTTTCCAGAAAAAACTTGCCTGTTCGTACGAATGGCACGACAACGAATTGCAGTGGCGGCATGGTAAGTAAAATTACGAATCGAACCCACGTAAATTTTACTGATAGAGCAAGCAGGGCAAGATTTGGAACATCAAACCTGAAGACACAATGTGGATTTGAGAGGAGTGTATGGCAATATCTAGAATGTCGTGATGGGTTACGTTTACTACGTGGATGGGTTCGGGGGATTTTTGTTTGGATTTATGGGTTATTATCTATTACGTCATCTAATCGTAGTCCTGTCGGGTTGATAGGCACGTAGCTGCATGATGTGGATATGGAGTTGAGGTCACCAGCAAGGATGAAAGGGTATGGTAGGTTTAAGAACTGGGATATCTGGTCTTCTGTATGGCGATATAACTATTACTAAGGATGGCGGTACATTCAAAGGATGTGATCTGGGGGAGTTGGTAGAGGGAGTGTGGTATGGGTCGTCGGAAAAGGATAGCTGTCCCGCCACCGGGGGATGAGGTTCTGTCATTCCGGTTGGTGATGTAATTTTTGATGGAAAAGGAAGTGATAGGAATCAGCCATGGCTTGTGGTACTCTCGAAGGAGTTATCTTTCAGGAATTGGGTGAGGATAGTTTTTTTCTGGTTAATTCCACAACGTGCGTTCCACGAGAAGAGAGTTAGGAATCGGAGTATGGGAGCCATGAATTGAGGCATTCAACGAGTTTTAGACCTGCAATGATAAGTTTTGTAAGGGTGTCCTTTGGGAATGTCGATAAAGGTTCGAAGATGGACTAGGAATTTTTACGCCTGAAGGAAGAATAGGTTTTTGAGGTTTTGGGCGGTGTCTTGTGGTTATGGGGTCGAGATTGAATGACGGATATTACTGAAGTATAGGATGAGTTTTGGTGTTTAGTTGAGGAAAGGATTGGTTTGTGAACGTTAGGGAGAGTTGATTTTTTGGAGTTGTCGGATGGCTCTGGCATGGGTGATGGATGGCAGTATGGATTAAATGGGGCCTGGTTTCTTTCATAATTGTAGCATTTAGGAAAGAAATTTGTGGTATCTTGGGAAAGGTATGGGCATTCTTCTGCGGGTAGGGTTAGGGCGCAGAGCACAAAAGCCACCTGTCGCCTACAATATGTCTTAGCATGATATAATTTTTGGCACCTCTTGCACTGAGGTATCCTGTCATTGGGTTTGTTGTTCTCGAGTGTTATTTTGTTGTAGTTTATGAAGTTTAGTTTCTTTTTTGTCTCTGTCATGTCTTTCTTAGTCGTCTCGACAGTGTAAATACCAGGTGGCATAAGTGTTCCGTCTCCGTCGCGTTTGTTCATTTTAGTTACGTGAAAAAATGGAATGTCGAGGTCTTGAAGGTTTTTCTTAATTTGTTGGAAGTTGTAGTCCGGTGGCAGTCCCTTGATAGCCATTTTGCTTCGGGTCTCTTTGGTCGCCCTATTAGAAGAGTATGATACTCTCACAAAAAATGAATATTTAGATCAGTTGTAGAGATTTGGTCTAGCCGGTCGCGTGTTTTGTTTTGGGCAGTTATGGTCTGTTGCTGAACCAAAGTCATGGCATGGTATATTTAGCAGTGAGTTGATTACTATAGTGTTTCATCAAGTCCATTTAGTTCTGTTGGGTTCAGAAGTGAATGTAGGTCTATTATAATCGGTCCAATTCTTTTTCTCTGTCGGGTCTGTTGCTGGGGTACGGGTTGGGAGTAAGAATTTGGGACGTGATACTTTCATTTGAGGGTGGGAATGTAGGGTCGAATTTGTCTTCGTCAGTTTTTTCAGGGGGTTTAAATGTGTTATTGATTTCAACAGTTTTGGTGGGGATGATGGAGGGGTTAACAGGATCGTTGAGTTGAGGTGAACCCGTCAGCCATCAGGAATTTTTTGAAGGTCCTGTCAACGTGTCCACGGCCACGGTGCGGAGGGTCACGCGTGCGTTCGAGCTCAATGGTTGGCTTCTCCCTCCAGTTGCTTCAGTTTCGGCGTCCATGTCCTTTTCCGTTTCCGCCATTTCGTCGTCCGAGTACGGCAGCGGCCGCAGCCGTGCCTGCTCCGAGAAGCGTCGGTTACTTTCAAGCAGCGTCCGGCGACAGATCTCCTGGAGCGCCTTAGAGAAGCCAAACGTGGTGTACACGCTGGCACAATGGTACTCGCTGGCTCATCTTCACCTTATCAGAGATGCCTCCTTCGAAGTGTTGTCAATGGCACAGCTGTAAACAATACAAGATAATTTACCAGAGTTACAGCGAAGTTAGCAGTTACAAGTGAATGCCTAGTGGTTAACAAGTGCAATTCTACAATAAACAAGTTTTTCTGTTTCTCAGAACTTACTAGTAATGTAACAAACAAATGTAACAAATAACAAATGAAAATGAGCAGTATTTTGTTTCAAGTCTACAGATATCTGTAGGCTTGAACATTTACGATTACAAGTAATGGTATTTTTATGTTTTTGCGTTCAAAGGTATTAGCTGTTCAATTAGGGAATATCCGTTTTATCCCATACGTGATAGTGAATTAAAATTTCAATTAGATAATGTTAAGGGCCTTTTGCTTTCGAATTTTCTCCAAAACGCACATTTTGTTGCCTCTGGATCCAATTGCGAAGAATAGAAGAATAAAATAGAAATGTAAGAATAATATCTAAGAAGTATGAAGAAGGAAAGTTGAAGAGTAATCGCTGAAAAATGGAGTAAAAATAAATGAAGAAAATGTATAATCTATACAGAGAAGTCTGAAATTGAAGTAAAAAGAAAGGGCGGATATTTTATGTCGATTTACCATCTGATAAATATGATCCTTTAAAAGTTAGTAACTATATTCCACTATCAGATTGTGTAAAACTTAAAAAATGTTATATAAACGTAAAAATATTTTTAAAAAAGTTTCAATGTGAAAAAAAGGAGATTATTATTGTTGTTTTGAATATCCTATTGCAAAATATGATTCTTGCAATATCCTCTCGATATTACATCATCGAATATCAAAATATATGAACAATTTTTAAAAGTATCTATTAACGTCTATCAAATTAATAATTCTTGTATCGAATTAAATTATTATAGTAAAAACTGTAAAAACTTAGAAATCAATGTTAATATATTAATGTTGTAGGATCATTGTGTAGATATAAAAAATATAAGTGCACTATTAAAACAGTGGCCCGGCGATGCGCTACAGCGGCCGTGTACTTTCGCCCATTTTCTTCAATTTCGTTACTTCAGATTTTCCTTCAACAAACGACACTTTAATAGTATTATTTGCAGAAGATTCTCTATTATACAGTACAGATAGAAATCTTGAGACTATAATTACTTTGCTCCAAAATCATTTAAATCAGATAAATTCATGGGCTAAAAAGTGGCATATCAAATTGAATACATCAAAATTCAATGCAACTTTTTTCCTTACGCAGATATAATGTACCAACTCCTCTCTAATATCAAAATGAACGAATAATATGACTTTCATCCACCGAACCAATAAAATATTCAGGAGTATTAATGGACAGAAGATGCCATTAGCGAAATAACATATAGCCTATAGAATTTCGTTAGCTAATAAACGATAGCATCTGCTACTACCTCTCGTTAAATACTCTTCACTAAGTATACTCACTAAATTATATATTTATAAAACAATGATTCGGCTTATATCTTATGCTTGTCCAATTTGGGGATCAGCATAAAGCAAACCATAAAGCAAACATTAATAAAATACAAATTTTTCAGAATACCTGTCTAAGAACAATTATTAAAGCCCCTTGGTTTATTTCAAACATACATATTGATTCTGAATTAGTATACTTCCAATTCAAAACTTTTTCTTCAAATTTCGGCAACATTTTGCCACAGAATTAATAATATTGCATCTGCACTTCATTTTGAATTTGGTAAGCATAATTCCAATCGTAACCGACTAAAACGCAAATTACCAAAACAATTCTTCGACCCTCCATAACCTCCTTTCGAATCTTATTAACCACATGAAATAGTTTTGTTCTTGATGCGCGAGCTACATTTTTATAGCTCTCATTTTCTATATTTCCTACTGGATTTGTTCGTCTTCTGCTGCCAAAGACCTAACTGGCCAAAAGCATGGATATTCATTAAAAAGTTCCCTTATTACACCCGCATGACATACGGGTATGTCACACAAGTACTCTCCATAATTGACATTAAAAGACGTGGCCAATAACAAAGCTCACAAGGCCTACCTGTTATCCATTTGTTTGAAAGATACCACAAAGAATTGAATTTTCTCTCGCCAGCACTATGTACGTACAACCGTACTCAACATTGAAGGCTGGCGGAGCGAAGTCGCTACGACCGGCAACGCGTGGCCACAGGAGACCACCACGCATGTGTCGAGCGCCGTAGCAGGACGGCGCAGCACCGGGCCCAGTGGTGGGCACAGATGGTGCCGAGTTCAGGCCCAGCTCAGGGGAGAGGCGCCTCGCCGCACGGGAAATGTCCGGCAGTCTTTGTAGAAAAATATTGAATAAAGTGTTGATGCACAAACTTTCATTTACTGAACTTACATTCACTGAATACTTCACTAAAACTAGCACTACTAGTTTATTGCTTTGGCATAGGTTTTTTAAATTTTAAATTCTCGATGTGAATTTCTGAGAGAATGTTGCGGCATTTTAAATCCTTTTCTCTTATTATACATTTTCTCTGTCATCTAATTTATATGACCTTTCCTGACGTGCTTGCTGACATTACACTTGACTTTATGACGTGACATTTCTTTACATGTCTGACTTCGTAATTATGCAAACAAAGTGCTGTTGCTGCAACTGACAAAGATCTCTACGCCAATTCGCGGTTCTCGACGTCATTCTTTCTCCCACTTTACGTCACAATCGCTCTTCACATTTCTTCTATAAAATGAGAAGCATTCTAAGCAGCTTTTTCAAACAGTTTTTTTCCCAAAATTCTTTTCTACGTACAAATGGAAAACTAAGTTACCATTTTGACTAAATAATTCTAAAAAAACTTAATATGCCAATATTGTATCTCAGCTTCTGTATCGACTTCCATTTCGATCTGATTTTTCGTCCAGTTTCTCTAATACTTCGAGCAAATGCTGAATTTGCTGTTTCATAGGCGTGCGCAACCTAAATGACGACAGGGGGACCTACATTTCTGGGTCCCTCTCTCCCCCACTGGACTTCCTTTTCTTTTAAACATTTTTTTATTTACTAATGATATATTTTACTAGTAAATAAATTAAATGTAATACAAGGAGAATTAAATAATTTGAATAATACAATTTATACTGATAGCTACTATTTTTCTAGAACAATTTTCCCTAATTTTCTCCAGTTTTCCAGTTAATTCATTAATTTATTCATAATCTATTATATCAATCAAATAGAGAGAAAGGTGTTTGAAAGTTTGCATTGACAATATTATTATTTTTCCTCTTCATCGTGACTAAAGATATTATGGGTCAGCTGAATCTACTCCAGGTTGCAACCAGCTAAGAAGCAGACCTAGGGGCAGTCAGTTCCTCTACAATACTTTGCGCAAAATGTGGGTTGTTCCAAATTAAGAAATTTGTTGCACTTCCCAGTCTTTTAAAAAATTTATGGGAGTTTAGCCAAGTTCTTACATAAATTTTGCGGAACAAATTACAGAATTCCGATGACTATCGGTACGATTAGTTTTTATCCCCCACATTCGACTGATCTCGATTTCCAAACTTTGTATTTATTTATCTCTTGCAAACTTTGTGTACATTTGAAGCTGAAGGCCACAATTTGCCTGGAAATGTCCAAATCTCTGACGTTTACATTGGATTACATGAGACATGATTCTTTTCCGAATTCTGATAACACTGTTCAAAAAGCGGTTAAGTTTGAAAATTTCCTTTCTTTGATAAGTATTTTCTAAATTAATTACACATACAGGTAGAGGGCATTTGTCTTTATTATAAAGTCTTGCTACTTTAATTACTGGGAATTTTAGTCTTGTCAGTTCCTGGAGTATTTCACTTTCCGAGTACGTAGTGGGAGTGTCCTTCATTACTATGGCTAACGTTTTTACAGAAGGATCTTTAAAAGAATGGAAATCTATTTTATCAGTTTTACAAAATTTTCTAAAACATTTATAATCACTTATGGAAGTAAATGAAATTTTAATTCCTTTTTTCTCCTGTTTGGTTGTGACGTCGTTCTTAATGTTCTTTTTAATATCATCTATCAAGAGTTACCTGTATTATGCACTATAATTAGAGGTATTTTGATAATTGGATCGTTCATAGGTTCTTCATCAGTCTCTAATGTCCCTAAAAGTTTATATCTACTTGAAACAGGAATATTGTACCTTAGCGTTTCCTCTTCTGGCGAGTGACATCTTTTGTTAGTGCTCCTGCGTACCTTGGAGCTGGGGTTGTTGTGGCTGTGATTGCTGTTGCGGAAGCGGTTGTGGAGGCACATGATATTGAAAAAAAAGTTGAGAGAGTTGCATTTCTACCGTTTGTTGCTGATGTTGGAGGTGTTGTAGTTGTTGTTAAAGATGTTCTTGCTGTTGAAGTACTGCTTGATTTGGGATGGTTTGCACATGTTCGCAGTTAAACGAGTTTTCACCACCACTTTCACTATAGACAGCGTTCATTGAGTTCCGAATTAGTTGCCCCGTAACGGCACTTGTGGCCATTAACTAATGTAATTTGATTTGTTGGCTTTCCTATAACTAAAATATAACACTTTTTCTAACGTGTTACTGTTCGCACCGCTTACACGAACGACACTGGCACTGAGCGTTATCACACTGATCGCTGCAGAAAGCTGCCAGAAAGCGATAAGACTGAGATACCTCGGACACGAAGCGTTCGCCTCGGCGGCTCCAACCGGACTGACAGCCGATCTCTTCATGTCGATGGAGTTACTTCGAAGCGCTGTAGCAAATCTGCCATAGAGTTCTTTTCATTTCCACTGCTCAATGCGGTCCTCAAGTTTCGGAAAACTTGGATTGTGGACTTCTTGGAGCAGATTGAGGTGTGTAGCCGTGATATGGAGCACAGATGACCGTCATGGACTCGTTGTTGATGAAATCATTTCTGAGCTTTTTTTCTCGCTGGCGGTGCATAACTCCAAGACACAGTCCAAGTCTTCCATGGTATCTTGAAAGACATAGCCTTTCGGGGATCTTCGAGAATGATGCATACGATATTTTGATAAAAGTTTTCTAACTTTTCTATCGAATGCTTGCCGAGCTGTCTCAGACCATTTAACAACTCCAAATGTACGTGATGCTGGTGAGAGAGCCTAGGTGTTAACTCCTGTAAATTTGTTTCTCGGATTAATACAGGACTTGCACATTTTCGTAACACGAGAGAGAACCTTCCTTTCCACTTTTCTTATTTTCTCATCTACAGTTTCTATGAACTGCTGAAGGTCTATTTACTTATATTCATCGCCAATAAAGAGTTCTTGAATTCTCAAATCTTCGATCAAATGAGGTTCATTCTCGGTATTCTGGACGCAACCTCTCTTTACGTGAACAACTGCACACGTCTCCAAACCAAGGTCCATCCAACAGCTGCTGAAGCTTTCAAGAAGTGTCAGCGTGCGGCGAAGTTGTTTTGGGACTTTAGTATAGAGCTTCATATCATCCATATATAATTGGTGGGAAGTAATCATATTCATAGCCGGACGCATTCAGCATCCTACTCAAAGGGTATAATGTTAGTCAAAACCAGAGCGGGCTTAGGCTATCTCCCTAGAAAATGCCTCTACATTGTCTTGAAAAAATAACACTTCATTTGAAATATTTTAATGTAATTTATTTTTCTTAAAGACAAAATGCTCTCTACTGACAATATAAAAAATACTTCAATCATTGTCATCATCACTTTAATTATCCCAAAATAGACCTATTTCATTATCATTATTGTCTTTTCCACTTTTACATCAGGTGGTAATTGGTAGATGATGCAATCTCTCTCAACAAGAACTTTGCTTTTCTTTTCTTTGAACCATGCAACAAACGCTTTAAACGTTGTTACTTTCTCGTATACACACATTTATACGGAGTAATACGTATGTTTACTTTCATCAATTTGAAAAAAAACTTCTATGCGTGGTTTAGCCGGTAATGGTGCTCACAGACGGACGTTTTGAAAAAAAAACAAAACTTCTTCGGTATCAGGGGATCCCAAAACGTGTATTCCCGTTGAAATCTCGAAATTGATTTTCCAAAGCATTACAACGTATACCTATATTACTTCGTATACTTACGTACATTACTTCGTATGTACGCAATGTGCCTGTGTGCAACGCCGATTTTCTCCAAAATTGATATTTCACAATTGTTGTAGCTGATGTTATAGTCCCTGGGATTTTAAACCGAAATTTTGATTTTGGGAGGTTCTTTACATGAAACTGCTGAGACATTTTTTTACATTTTCAAAAAAATTGCTCTAACTTTTTTGATTAAATTTTGTTGAATAGTGCAAAGGACTTTTAAGAGAATGGTTTAGGTTTCTTTATCCTTAATATCCTCAATTGAAAAAAAATTGAAACTTCAAAATTGGAGATAGAGATTTTTGCTTCAAACTAAGTCTGTTCTACAAAATTAGTTGTTTAAAAAAGGTCATGTACATTTTTTTAAAAACAAGTAGTTTTTGCGTTATTTGCGATTTAAATGTTCAATTTTTTCTAAAAAAACGCTCCAAATTTATTCTTTAAATATTCTTAACTTATGTGATAAGAGACAAATAAATATATCGTGATAGTCATATTTTCTGGAATTTCTCCGTTTTTTTAAATAAAAAAATTAAAACTTCAAGATTGAAGATAAGATGTTTGCCTCAGACAAAGTCTATTGTACAAAATTAGTTCTTTAAAGAAGTTCATGTACAATTTTTTAAAAAAACAAGTATTTTCGCGTAATGTGCTGCTGAAATTTACAAAAAAAGTTCTCATTTAAATTTATTCATTTTTGTTTCATTTCTATAAATAAAAAATTACTACTCTTCCTGACATTTAATTCACACTCATCGAAGTTTTCATTCCTTCAAAGATCCGTTAAATAAAAATTTATCTGTAGTGTTCAAGAATTTCGACCAATCTATTACTGACCAAGAAATGTATCAAGACTTAAAACAACGCTTTCTTGGAACAAACTGAGAGACCTCGGAATCACGAAAGCAAATTCTTCTGAAATTTCTATCGAATGTCTTGAATGATATTAATGACTACTTTGTAAATGTTTCAAAACCCATACAACCTTCTGTCAAGCATAATACATTACAGAGACTTTCAAGCACTCACCTGCTATCAGGGATAAAATTTTATTTCATACAGTTGATAATCAAGAAGTTAGTAAAATTGTTCTTTCCACTAAAATCAAATGCAAATGGTCCGATGGTATCACAGCCAAACAATTGAAATTTGTTTTACCGTTGCCCTTCCGGCACTCACGCATTTAATTAATTTCTCATTACAAAGGGAACCTTCCTCAAGCGTGGAAGCTTGCTCATGTTCGCCCCCTGCCAAAATCTGAACTGACCTCGCGTCTTGCAATTATCGCCCAATTAGCATATTGCCGACAGTTGTCTAAAGTTCTGGAAAAAATTGTTCGAAAACAGATTGTAAAACACGTATCCGACTCAGATCTGCTGATAACTTTCAATCCGGCTTTAGAGGAGGTAGAAGCACACAAACCGCTTTATGAAGTAACTAAAGACATACGAAAAGCGCTAAGATGATGGCCTCGTAACTGTATTAACATCTTTTAGATTGTAGTAAAGCATTGTATCTGTTGATTACATCCTAATAGCGAAGTGCAAAAATCTAAGTTTTTCTGATTCCAACAGCTCTTGGATTGCAAGCTTCTCTACAATAGGCAACAAATTGTAAGTGTTGACGATCTGCATCTCAATCCAAACCTCTCCACGAGGAGTGACCTCAGGGTCCGTGTTAGGGCCACTGTTCTTCTTAATTTACATGCATGACCTATCAAGCAACTTACGAATGTAGTCATCATATGTACGCGGATGACCTGCAAATTTATATCTCGGAAAATCATCAGAGTAGAAATGCTAATAAATAAATTAAATAATGAACTCTCTCTGTAGTCAAATGGTCAATGAGAACGGACTCAATTTAAATCCTACAAAATCACAAACCATCATAATTGGCTCTTCTCAAATGCATAAGAAACTTGAAGGTTTCATTGTTCCTGATGTGCTTATAGACAATGTGTTAGTACTCGTTATACACAAGTCAAAAAACTTGGGCTTAATACTTGATATCATCTAAGTTAGGAATATCAGATCCGAAATGTCTGGGTCGGAAAGTTTATGCTTCTTTGCAATCTCTTAGATATATCTGTAAATGTCTCCCTACAAATGCGAAAGAAATTTTGGGAGAAACCCTGCTGTGTCCTCATTCGACTACGGGGATATTGTGTATAACAATTTAAAAGATTCACTCGCTCAAACTCTCAGAGGGCTCAAAATTCTGTATTCGTTTCATTTATAACATAAAAAAATACGATTCACATTTCTGGAGTTTAAAACAGCACAAATTTAACACTAAAGGATAGGCGCTTGTATCACAGCCTTTGTCTTTATTTTTTTAAGATGCTAAGAATGGGTCCCCGACATACTTAACAAATTATTTTGTACGTTTAAATCATCTAGATTTCAGAATGCCAGTTACTCTGCATTCCAAAAAGCAAAACCAGCTACTACATAAATCGTTCCGCAATTACTGTAGCCGGCGAATGGAATAAATTGCCTCCCAATATTAAAAACTCTCTTCATTAACAATTTTTAAGAAGCACCTGCTTGATTTTTTTACAAAGTAAAATAACACCACTTTGCTATTAAATAACTGTAAATTACGGGTCAAATAAAAACTATTCCTTAGGAGTGTTAAGATTAATATGTTTTGAAATAAAATTAATGTTTCTTTGTAAAAAAATGTTACTTTCTTGTGACCTGTTTGATACTGCCGGAACTGTACTTTCATCCGTAGAAGAGCAGAGGCGGTTTAAACAAAAAAACCCTTTGCAGCATGGACCGCAGCTGAGGATACCATCCCAAAGAACCCGTTACTTCTGTTACTAGTTTCCATTGTATTAGGGCACAGTCTGCCTGGTTGGTTTTTCCCGACTAGCGGGTTTTCCTCCAGGATCGAGCGACGTGTGATGGTGTCTTTATGTATAAATAGATCACAGTCGCTCGGGTGAATACAAGGCTGCCGGTGTAGCGCGCAGATATTTAAAGCACATAATTTATTTAATTCAAATTGTTTTTCAATCTCAGACCTGATTTTAAAATTATTTCGAAATTATATATTGTAACATTTTATCCATTTAACCTCTGATGTTCTCTATTTATAAGTTGCTTTAAATAACGTTTGCTTTACACTAACTACTTACAACTTGTAGATTACATTAAATTTAAATTTTAAATAACATACTTTTTGTAATTTAATACATTACTCTGTATATTGTGACATGTGGTCAGGCGGAAGAGCGGGCCTGATGGCCCGAGCCTGCCATATTAATAAAGGATATTATTATTATTATTATTATTATTATTATTATTATTATTATTATTATTATTATTCTATCACCGATAAAAATCACCCGACTTCACAAAGAAAACAAACCTATTCCAGTAGTTGCAACTGTTTTTACTGGACAAGACCCAATAGACAATATTTTAGCCATAAAGCAAATTTTTATCCACAGAGTAAAAGCAGAAGCAAGGAAAAACCCCAATGTCTCTTACAATGCCAGCGGTGTCTGGATTATGGCCATACAAAAAATAATTGCAACCAATCTGTTAGCAGCGCGTTTTGCAAGGATTATCACTACTCGGTAGCTTGCCCTAATCGTGATCAAGTATCAAAATGTCGTAACTGCCAAGGCAGCCACCGGGCTGGTAATCCAGACTCCAGTTGTCCTTACCTAAAACAATACGTTAAAAAAAGAAAAACTGTCAACCGAATCAACCCCCAAACCAGAAACCAAAGCTTTTCCAACCCATCCACTTCATCATAAACAAATTACCATTTTTCTTTTCTTCTCCAAACATCAATTCTCAACAACTCCATTCATATTAGTACCTCCACATCCTAGGCCCGCCCAAATCCTATCAACAATTAAAATCCAACCAACCTTTCCCAAGAACCATACCACAACTATCCCATTATAAATACAATAATTAATGCAATTACTTTCTATATAGTCAATGCCATAAACACACTTATACTCACAATAATCAATTCAATTCAAAATTCATTCTCAAAATTCTCATATAATTCATTCTCATAACTCTTTCGAAATAATAGCATTATCACACCTTAAAGATTTTACTCTTGTCAATTGGAACGCTAAGTGCCTAACAAATAAAAACCAGAACTACTACACTTCTTAAATTCACACCGTGTAGATATAATTTGCATAACAGAAACCCACGTAAAGGGAAAAAAATAAAATCTATATCCCAAACTATTCATTTTACAGAGCCGACAGAAACAAAAGACAAAGGAGGAGTGCTAATAGCTATCAATAAAAATATTTAACATTACCCAATAATACCACCAAGTACCGGCAATATACAAACTGTTGCCATTAACTTCGAAATGAAAAATAGCATGTGGGATATAATTGCAGCATACGATACACTAAATCATAAACTAGTTCTCAATAACATTAACAAACAATTTCAGGTAAATAATACAATTACTTTTTTGGGACCTAAATGCCAAAAATACTAACTGGGGTTCTTTGAACGCCAACGGTAATGGCAAAATATAACCCTATATAGTAAGCCGTACTGATCTCAAAATACTTTCACCTCCAAGTCCCATATATTACCCCCATGATGGTTTAAGAAATCCCGATATCCTCAATATCGGAATAACTAACACTACAATAGAATTACACACTACTACACTATTCAAACTCGACTCGGACCACATTCCAGTCTTGATAACCACACAACAAATACCCCCACCGCACGCCCGAGTACCAAATACAAATGCGGTGAAAGTTGACAGGAAAAACTTTTACACGATAACTAGTTGAACAATACCTAGAATTCAAAATTCTCCCGAACCCACTAGAAATAGAGCAATAAATCAACCAACTAACCACCATAATAAATACCACAAATAAAAGACCGAATTAAACCCAAAAAATACCCACAACAATAAACAATATAAACTCTCTCTGAAATAGTGAAACTAATACAAGTAAAAAACAAAACCCAAAGACTATGGTAGCATCTAAGAACTCCAGGCCTAAACAAGAACTTAACTTACTAATAAAGATTGTTCGTAAATCAATCAAATACTTCCACAATGAGCAATTTGAAACATTATTTCAATCATTTAACACTACCAACAAATGCATACGGCAAGTCACTAACAAAATATTAAGAAAAAAGAATAACATCCGCACACTAGACACCCCCACAGGAAAAGTGTATAAGCCTGTCGAGAAATCCGAAGAGCTAGCAAATTACTTTGTATCCACATTCACACTAAATAATATTAAACCCTAGTCATATCACAATCAGCAAAACAGTAAAGGAACAGACATACGGCTCACATCAGAGAATACGAATACACTAAAGAAATAAGTAAAATCATCAATTCACTACCAGTCAAGAAAGCCCCTGTAGATTATAAAATCAACAATTTAATATTAAAAAACCTTGCCCAAACAGCCATTGCATATCTAATCAATACCTTCAACTCATGCTTGAGACGGTTACTTTCCACAAGTATGGAAATATGTAATCATTCTTCCGGTACAAAAATCAAACAATATTGCATCTCTAACCAATGGTTACCGCCCAATCAGTTTGCTTCCCACACTATCTAAACTATTAGAAAAAGTAATATTGAAACGATTTAAAGCACACCTCCATAACTCAAAGGCTATACCCATGGAACAAATGGGATTCGCCGAAAAAGTGTCACCAACTACCCAGAATTATTGAAAACTTCCATACGGCATTTCAAAAACACTATCACACAATAACAATCTTTTACGACATTTCTCAGGCCTTTGATAGAAATGGCACAAAAAAACATGGCTTTAAACTAGAAATAAAAAATAGGCTCTCCACATTATCGTACTCAAATCACTTCCAGCTTTCTCAACAATAGAACTTTTGCCCTTACAGTCGATAACCATCATTCCAATCCAAAAGCAGTCAAGCTCTTCCCCAAGGCTCCCCGTTATCTCCCGCTCTTTTTAACTTGTACGTAGCTGACCTACCAAAACATGGCAATATAAAAAATGCCCAATTTGCAGATGACACGGCTATATATTCTTCAGGTCCCACCATAAACACAATAAAAATCAATCTGTTATACGCGTCAGTGTCTAGTATTACAAAACAATGCGAATTTATACTTTCAAAAAGATGTCTTCAATGTAACTGCTGAATGGCATTTCTTCGCTTCGCAACGTTTATGGAAAGGGCCTTTGCGACGTAGAGAGAAGGGGAGCAATTACAATATTCTATATGAAAGCTAGCCTTCAATTCTAACAGGGAGCTATTAATTTACCCAGGAAGTTATTTAAATGGGTTGATGATAATGTGATTATATTTTTAGGAACGCTGAATATTTAGAAAGAGGACAGTGCAAGAATGATGTAATTAAAAATCAGTAGAAGGCACAAAGAAAATACATAGTTTCATTTCTTTATGAAAGGTCAATTAATCATATTCTCTCTAAAGTGAAGTAAAAGAAGTATCAATTTAATTAATTGTATCACATACTCTTATTCGTATAAATATTTCGCCCGTTTAATACTATTTTGAATCAGTTGGATAATTTTTAATTTGAATTTAATCGGCTATGAAGGTCATATATACGTATCTGGCACAAGGAAGACGTGAAGGGATACTTCTGTTTATTACTTTGTGAAAGTATATTGATAGTAATCGTCTACTGTTGATTGGCACGTGTTTGCGGGGTGACGCTGTTTAAGATGAAATGGAATTAATATTGCTGTAACCGTTTTGCTGTTTTAAAAACTAAACAAATGTAAATTTTATGAAATATATCTCACAGCGTTAATATGGACATTTTCAGCGATTTGTATACATTAATGCAGTCGTGAGTAAATGTTCTTTGACCTCAAATAAAATTTTTAGAAAATTCAAAAAAAAATCCTTTGAATAAGAGCCTCAAATTTTGCATTTACACTAGAGATTAAACGATTTTTTCTTAGAAAGGGCGCTACATTTTTTAACAAACATTTCCATATAGGACGACAATTTAAACTTCTTTGAAAGTAATATTTCGCATCTACCATTAGAAAACAGAAAAAAATGAGAAATTGTTTAAAAAAATGTAGCTTGAGCGACCATGGATATCTGCTGAGAAGAGGATGGGGAAGATCGAAAAACTAGCCCAGACCAAAGATGTAAGAAGTCTAATACGACAAAGTCTGGGACATCCTTTTTTACACCACTAGTTTTCTTAGAAACGGCTCCAAATTTTCGAACGAAAATTTCCACATCTGACGTGGTTTTACTCTTTAATATTTTAAAAAGAATTTTTCGAATTTACCAGTAGGAAACTGAACAATGGACAAATTAAAAAAAATAGGGTAGCCATAGATGACAGCTACCAAGAGGATCACCACCAAGACAGTAAAAATCGCTCATACCAAGGAAATGAGAAAATAGTCCTATAAGAAAGTGTTCCATTCTATAGCACCACTAGCCATTTTCTCGTATACATACTACGCACGTATGTACGTAGAATAGAGAAAGTTATGTAACGGTGCGAAAATTCGATTTCGGGATTTCAACAAAAATACACGTTTTGGGCCCCCCTGATACCGAAAATTTTTTTTTCATACATTTTCTATTTAAAAAAAAGATTTTGACTACATTTTGTTATTGGACAGTGGGAAGGGTGTTTAAGAGAATTGTGCAGGTTTCATGTTCGTTAAAAACACTGAATTTTCGAAAATTACAAAAGTTCAAAATTTTTTTGCCGTTTTCGTTCAATTAAAATATTATCTTTTACACCACTAGAACTGTTTTTGCCGTAGGTGTCAGATAACATCAGCGCGTGTTTTAACATTTGACCTAACCTCACTGAAGACATTCAGCTGCATTTTCCTTGATACTCAGCAACGTAAGATCTACTGCAGTAATATTTACTTCAGTGGCTAGATTCCTTTGAAAAGTCTTACGTTGGCGTTCTTTCTACGCCGCGGCGGATTCTGAGGAAGAAGTAGTAGTGGCCCGAGTGATTGTTCTGAGCTTGATTAAGCAAGTGATTATTCAAGCAGTGATTTAGACGGTAGAGTTTTCATTGGCAAAGACCAGTACACGAAGTGGAATAAAACATAGCTTGTCAGCAAATGTACAAAAACTAGAAGTCGTGATGATAAAACATAACTACCAACAAAATTAAGAAACCACTGTCACATTTACGGAAGAGCAAAAAACCGCACAATTATTCTTGAAGTCATCAAACGCAAACATTGTTCTGAAGACTAATATGCTAAATGTATTATTAATTAATTAAAATTGTAATAAGTATACTTACAAAAATGTAAATAAAAATTGTATCCAAATATTATTCATGCCTTACATAATTCATTTTTGTAACACAATAGGCATTGCATACAAAGTACGCTGCGCGGACACTCCTGTAACAAAACATAACTCGAGAAACTAAGGGTTTAAAGATGGATATTTTCCCGTTATTTTAATCTGGTCCTTAAGGATAGATTTTGAAATAAGATCATGTACACTTTTGTGTAAAATTTGAATATTTTTCTCGAGATTTTGCGTGACATATAGGCAATTTTTAATATTGTTTAATAATTTTTTCTCGAAAACGGCAGCACCATTTTTAATTAAATTTTGTTTGTGGATAGTGTGAAGTACGGTTAGAAGAATGGTGTACGGTCATGTTTGTTAAATATTTTGTTTTTTGAAAATTCCAAAAATTCAAAATTTTTTCGGCGTTTTCCTACAACTTCAATTGTGAAGACACATTTTTCTTAATAAAATGTGTTCATCAAAAACAGATCTTTAAATAAAGTGAAGTTAAAAGCTTGAATGTAATCACAATAGGAGTATTTTGTGTGTAATTTGGCATCAAACATAGCCACTCGCTTTGAATTTTCTGCGCTTCTTAAACATTTTATTACAAGTGTTTAGAGGCTATTAGTATTCTTACGAAAGAGAGTAGATTAAAGGATGGTAATAATTTTAAATTAGAACTAAGAAATTTGACATTTTGATAACTGATTAAGGTATGTTTAATTTGGAATAGAATTTACTACTTTTCTTCTCTCTCTCTCTCTCTCTCTCTCTCTCTCTCTCTCGCTCGCTCGCTCGCTCTCTCTCTCTCTCTCCCCCCTTTACTTTCTCACTTCTCTCTCCTGTCTTTAATATTTTTTTACTGGCGAATTGTTTACTAATTGCATTTGTAAATGCAAATGTTTTATATGTCAAAAAGTATCTCGATAAGTCAGAACGTTTCAATGAAAATGAGCTCAAAATTCCGCGTTTTTTGGAAACGCTCGAACGAAATTTTCTCAAAAAACGCGTCAGTTAACAAAAATGTTTTCATCAGGTCAAAGGAAATACTAATGAAAAATCGGAACTACACTTACAGGACTGATGACCATAGTGGTTGACGCGCCAGGAAAGACAAAATAATCAATCAATCAAATCTCGGATGTTTGATCTTCAAACGAGAACATCACGCACACTTACTTTCATATAAAGTATCCATTGTGAGTGATATTGCGAAGGCGCTCTGTACGAGTGAATGAATTAGATGAAAACAAACCGGAATGTATCCCTCCATTGAAGCTATGGTTCGGGGCCATTAAACTGCCTCGAGATGATCCTGAATTTATCCACGCTTTGCAAAATGCTCAAACTATTGGAATGAGTAAAACGCGGAAGAGATATGAATGCTTACCTCGCAATCAGGGATCGACATCACAGCACTCGTAAGGATAATTCATTCACTCAGCATATTATATCTTAAAGTTTTAATAAAAATTATTGTCGATAAGATTATACGTTTTTGGCAGTTCCTCCGCTACAGCTTGTGCGTGTACATCCCTTTCTGGCTTTGTAGGGGAAATGACAGCGACAGTCAGGGGAAGAAGCCCTTATTTTAAATTTATTTTCTACTTGTTCGGCCGTATGGCTTTTCAAGGACTTGGATACAATAGATTATTTCATTGTCAGGAATGGGCATCCTTGGCATTTTGAGCTTGGCATCGCTGCTCCGTTTTTAAAGTTTTCGTTTGGGATGGGCTTGGTTTAGTGTTTATTTAAAATTTGCATGCTTTAATATTAGGCTAAATGTTTAATTTGGTTTTATCATGAACTTACGGGGGGCAAAATATATCTTTTGGAAATTTGGATTTGATGCGGCAAGGGTGCACAGCATTACGTCCTGGGTCAAATTTATTTGTTAAATGAGAAATGTAGAGTGAAATATCGAAATTGTAATATTAAACATTTTCAGTGCAATATCGAATTTCTAAATTGTGGAGATGTGGAGATCAGTGTGTAATTGTGGATTGTGGAGAAATATCGAAATTGTGGAGATGATCTTTGATTAGATCCATTCGTAGCTCCCTATGGATCTGGGAATTGGGTATAGACCAGGGCGCCTGTATAATTTCTAAGGCATTTGTTTTGTACCGTCTGAAGTTTCCCTGTTGATGAGGGTGCTGCGTTTCCCAGACAGGGCAAGCGTAGGCTAAGGTGGGGAGAAAGCGACGGAGCCCGCGCTCGCAGGAGCGCAAGGCTCCTCGTCGGGCAAGCGTCTCCTGAGGGTGCGGTTTGACATGTATGGATTAAACTACGGAGGTGGTCCCAGAAGTACCCGGCCTGACCTAGAGATCGCGGTAGTGTTTCGAAAAAATATCACAATATTAGAAAGTAGACAATCTATGAAGCATATGTTTCAATTTTGAAGACGCTACGTTGTTTAGTATTTGTTTGGCAACAATCAATAGTGAAAGTTGTGAGTGAATTTGTAAAAATGGAGAAAATTGGTCATCGTTATGTGATCCAATACTTTCATTTCAAAGGCCTCAGCCTAACCAGTATAAAAACCGAACTAGATTCTACTCTGGGTGAGTCTGCGCCTTCGTTTACTACAGTAAAATATTGGGTAGCAGAGTTTAAACGAGGCCGTACGAGCTGCCAACACGAGCATCGCAGTGGTCGAATAAATGAGGTGACAACTCCAGAAATGGTAAAGAAAAGCCGCAAAACGATACTGGGTGATCGTCGACTGAAAGTGCGCGAGCTAGCAGACATAGTAGGCATTTCGAAAAGTGAGGTACATGTCATATTATCTGAAAAATTAGACATGAGAAAGCTGTGTGCGAGATAGGTGCCACGTTTGCTCACACTCGAGAAAAAACAGTGTCGTGAAGATGTTTCAATTGAGTGTTTAGCGAAGTTTCACCGCAACAAAGCAGAATTTTTACGCCGTTTCATAACCATGGATGAAACATGGGTCCACCACTTCACCCCAGAGAGAGAACAACAATGAAAACAATGGACTGAAAAGGGAGAACGCGCACCAAAGAAGGCGAAGACTGTTTTATCTGCAGGCAAGGTCATGGCGTAGGTTTTTTGGGATGCGCTGGGGATAATTTGCATTGACAATCTTGAAAAAGGAAAAACTATCAACGGCGAGTATTATGCGAACTTATTGCAACGTTTGTGCGAAGAAATCAAGCAAAAACGGTCACACTTGGCTAAGAAGAAAGTGTTGTTTCATCAGGACAATGCACCAGCTCACAAATCCGTTATTGCAATGGCCAAAATTTATGAATTAAAATTTGAATTGCTACCTCATGCACCCTATTCGCCAGATTTAGCCCCCTCTGATTATTTTCTGTTCCCAAACTTGAAACAATGGCTCAGTGGTCAAAGATTTTCCAACAATGAAGAAGTGATGTCGGTAGTTAATGGCTATTTTGAGGAGCAAGACAGTTCTTATTATAAAAAGGGTATTGAACTTATTGAACATCGCTGGAAAAAGTGTATAGAGCTCAAAGGAGATTATGTTGAAAAATAAACATATTTTTTCAAAAATTTTTGTTTTTTCTTTGTTGGGTCGGATACTTCTGGGACCACCCTTTGCTCCCATGATATTTTGTTGTCAGCCACCATAAATATTCGAGATGTGGCTCACATAAGTACAAGCAAGAAATCCAAAAATTGCAATTTTTTCTTAATTTTCTTACTTGAACTCTTCCAATTTTCCATAAATCTTGTGCATTTTTGAAAATTGCGAATATTCCACTTTCTTTTTAAAGTTTTGTGAAGGTTGCTATGTAAACTAGGCGGTTGATGCATTCAATTATTGTGAGAGAAATGTGGCCATCTACGATAAAAAATACGTATCAAAACGGGAAAATTTTCAGTGAGAGCGTGAATATACATTATAAAGTGCACACATTTGAGCTTTTTTGAACCGATTTGGCTTTGGGAGATGTCTCTCTTACACTCAGCTTTCTTGTTTCTGACTTACTTCATGATGAACGCCCTACTATAATACCTTACTTAGCATAGGCGAAGGGGTAGTGATGTTTTGCCTTTGGCTTCCAAGGATGCCAAGAGCAGGCGAAAGATGAAGTGCTGCGAGTTTCTAAACACATCGTTAATACATGGTGGAAGCACTATTACTTTACACGAGATTCTATTCCGCAGGCCTTTGCTTCATATAATTGAACGACGCTCGTAGTCATGCGACACGTACGTAATAAGGTGGCTGCTAGTACGTATTTTGACACCAAATGCTCACGCTCGCGCGAACAAACCTTGGGAAAGGGGTCTTGCAACTTCCTCTTAGCAAAGCACGTGTTTCATTGAAACTACGATGCACCTCAAAATGCCTTTGAATGGTTACCAGCAAAAAAAGTGGGTTGTCATGTACTATCGTGAAATGTCTTTCTGTAACTCTGTCTCTCTCTCACACACGCAAGCGCACACGCACACACGCACATGCACACACTGCGTACTGGCGAGATACGGATGAAAGATCAATTAATCGCTCGATCACCTGATCAGTGACCCGCTGCTTAAGGCGCTGGGCTGGCGTCCGTCACGAATTGGTCGGAGGAAATCAAGAAATCGATCTATCAGAGCAGCCAGTCCTAGAATTCTGATTTGGGCAACGGCGTCTACTGACAGCAAGTAATCAATGACTAAAATAATGCAACGGCGGAACTCGAACCAAACAACTCCCAGAGTGTGAAGATTTGAAAGCTTAAAACTACATACGGTCCAACCCATATGTGCGATTTGGATTAGGGAATTATTTAATTACCCACGCACGGACGTGATGACCAGGATTATAATAAGAAATTTACCTGGCAAGAAAAAGATACATATATGAGTGATTGTATTGTAACCGATATTTAGAGTGCATTGAACAGTATATCATCTAGGGAATACGATGTTAACCTCTTGGAAGGTAGAGTGCGCAACGTACTCACTTGTATACGTAAATTACGAATATCACAATAAAAACGTCAAATCACGACACATTTTAAATATACCGTATCTTTATATCGTATCATATCACGCTTTGATATTAATGCAAATATATTTAAATTGCGCCTGTAAAATAAATACATAGAATCACCATTTATAAAATCTATTTACAAATAAAATAGTTGTTCAGTTATTCTATACCACTTTCATGAGATATAAACAAAATTAGGTTCTTTTGGTTGTATGTAAGGACGTCTTTTGAAGAGAAAACTATGTAACTGCGCGAAAAACGGCGAATTTTTGGCAGAAAAACTTATTACAGGGTCCTGATAAGGAAAAAGTGAATAAATACTTAGATTTAGGAAAAAATTCTCTGACAAGTGGCTACAGCCAGAAACCATGTTTTATGGGTTCCTGATATAAAAAAAATTGATTGACGGCAAAGCGCCTGTCGGTCCGTCTAGGAACAACGTTAGTGGTTAAACCGTTCAGCCAATTTTCGTCAAAATTGATATTTCTCAAACGATCTGTCTGATGTCACAGCCCCTTGAATTTCAAACCGATAAGTTAAATTTTGGGGAATACTTTATATGAAGCACCTGAGCCATTTTGAAAAAAATTACGTGATCGACTTCGATTAAATTTATTTGTTGATTAGTCTGAAGGACGTTTAAGACTATGGCGTAGGGCTCATGTTGGTTGAAAAGCCTACGTTTTCGAAAATTGAAGAAATTCAAAATATTTTCCGTGTCTTTCCACAGCTACAATTATGAAGATACATTTTTTCTTAAGCAAATGTGTTAATCAAAAACGTTTCGTTAAATAAGGTCATGTCGGAGTTGGTAGATCGTACATTAATAGTATACACATTAATGGTAATGGCAGCTTACGGATCGTGATAGTCAAGAAGAAGCAACAAGCAAGAACAGTTCATTTAACTTTCATCGACTTAAAGAAGACTTACGACACAGTTCCATTAAGCAAGTTGTGGCTGGCCATGAATAAACAAGGTTTAAGTAAGACCTACATTAATGCCGTACAAAGTATGTATACTGGTTGTGAGAGTATGGTGAAAATCGAAAATGGGTATCTCAAAGATTCTAGGTTACAAAGGGCTTAAGACAAGGGTGCTCAATGACTCCACTATTGTTCTAGATTTATCTTGAAGAGATCCTGGAAACGTAAATGCAGCGGAATGTATACTCAGCTGTTTGTGAAAGTAGCTGAAGTTGTAGCTGCCAAGTTGTAGGGGACTCCAGTTACATAGACATCTTTAAGAAAAATAAAAAATTGGGGAATGGAAATTACTACTAAAACAGAATAGCTGGTAACAGGCGAGGAACATGTAGATGACTTAGATTTAAGAATAGTATTAATAGGTGTGCCATTGCAAACATTTTAAATATCCGAGAGTGACACTATCTGAGACTGCTAAAAGCAAATATGACATAGTAAATAAAATTAGCCAAGGAACGAAAGCAATACGGCATTTAAATTGTGTTATGGAACGAAACAATTACAAAGAAATAAGAATGATGTATAAAAAGCCTCGTTGAGAGCATAAGTACATACGGCTCTGAAACATGGGAGCTAAATAAAAGAGGCAAAGAAAGACTGTTAGCTCTTGAAATGGATTTTTGGAGATAGAGGTGTGACATTTTCAGGATGCAACATGTTCGGAACGATACCATCCGTAAAATAGTGGAGGTTGAAACTAACATCATAAACACAATTGAAACGAAATAATTAATGTGGTATGGTCGCCTTCAAAGGATGGAAGTTTCCAGATGGTCCAAAATAGTTTGAAAATAGAGCCCTCCAGAGCGCAGGAAACGGGGAGGACCACCAACATCATGGTAAGACGGAGTAAACGAAGCGTAAAACACTCGCTTATGTATAAATAAGTTCAAAGTCTTCCATTTGACACATTTCTTTAATCTTTAAGCCACTATAGTGATCATATGTACACAATGCATGGCCCACTAAAATAGGGCTTTATCAGAAGCAACACGACATCAAATGTATGCTTGAATGTTTCAAAATTTAAATTATTCTTAAATGAAAACGATAAATTCTCGACCATAACCTGTGGATAAAGGGATATAATTGCACTCATTGTAAATAAGGAAAATCGCTTTTTTTAACATGCCACTCATGCAACTATAGCTCTTTTTATCCACTCGCTTCGTTAATTGCTATAACGAATGCTACTTCTGCATGATAAAGATATCTAGAAAACGGAATATAAACCAGGTCAAGTATTCAGATATTGTGGGAATTCTGATGTGGCATTGTTGACGTTTCATTACATATTCAGATATTTATACTGCCATGCGACCTGTCACACAATGACGAATCTGTGCCTATACTACCGGAAATATGCTCGATAAATCGTGATGATAACTGTAATGAAACCGAAACGGTGTTTCCTCTACAAACAGAAGCCTCCACTTCAAAAGATCCAGACTGCTTACCAGGGAAATCTGACACTGGCCCGCACTTGGTAGAGCAGGAAGAACGAAATGATTTAACATGGGACTTGAATGTGTCAAAAAGAGAATCTGCACTGCTAGGCTCAAAATTACGGCAATGGCACTGCTTAATGTTAGGACAAAAAATTTCAAAGTTTAGAAACAGAGACGAGACGTTTACCCAGTACTCTTCTCTTGAGAGTACGTTCTGGTTTTGTGCAGACATTAGGGAGTTAATGAGTGAATTATGAGTTATAATCCAGTTGAATGGCAATTGTTTACAGATTCTTCAAAATATAGTTTGAAAGCAGTGCAATAATTCCACGGTTGAAAATGCAAACTGGAAGGAAGAAATTTTTATCGGCCCGTGAATCGAAACTCACATTGAATGAAATATTAGAAGAAAAAATTTTCCCGCAGAATTTGCGTGATGTTAGTGGTAAATAAGTTGAACAGTTTCATCAAGATTTTGCTACAATGGAGAAGATACAAGGGCGAAAGAATCCTGCAATGATGGGATATTATTGTTGATTTCTTGTTAGAGGGAGACTAAATAGGAATACAAGAGCACGTGACAAGGCGTAAAGAAGCTTTAAGCAATGCAATAGGAATTTCTCCTTCCTATATTTTTTAATATTATTGCATGAATTGACGTATTCCAGTTCTAACTTGTTCTTACCTCAAACGAAGCATTCGCATACATTTTGTGATATAACCGAAGTGACAATGCGGAAATTAGTACTCATATGATTTTGTTTATTTCCAGTACTAAATACGTTCATATCTTTTAAACCCTGCCTGAAAATTATTTGTAACGGTTAAATAATTTTAAAATATTACAATTTGTAACCTGCCAATTCTTGAGTAATCCTTTAGAAAACGCTCTGTTGTAAAGGAAGCGCCCATGGTTCGAATTTGGAATCGACGAATATTATCAAAATTTGAAGGATTTAATAAAAATGGAACCTACAATATTTATTAGCGAAGTTTCATTAATTTAAGCAAAATATTTAATTATTCATTTTTGAGAAAATTACAGGAAAAACCGTATTAAAATATGTGTTATCCTAAAAAATTAAAAAAATCCCCTTCAAATTCACGGCCCATCGGGTTTTACCAGACCAATTAGGGAATATACATTTTTGCAGAAACCGTTAGTAATAACATTATACAAGAACATGAGTGTGCTGATACGCCATCGCGAGTGTGCTCGTTCAACAGATACGTCACGAACCACGTGACCACTAACCCTAGTGTCATGGACACTGACACTGACCACTGACCGAGCAGTGCCAGTAGCACTTTTTAGTTACAAACGGCAAAAGTACTAAAACTAAGGCTAATTCTAATTTCCATGGCACTTTCTTGTTTTTTAGTTATTAACAAAGATAATCAATATTGATAAAAAGTCAAAGAGCGCAGTTTCACCATAAAACTTTAAAAATGGAGGTGCTACAGTATGACACATACGAGTACTATCTCGTACTAGTTAGTTTCCTAATCTGTTTCATCTGGGCTAGCTTTTCGGTTTTGTCCTTATCTTCTACCAACCTACATATCGACGTTTAATATATATTTTTATGGCATTAGTTCAACTTTTTCGGGTTTCTAGAAGCAAAATATAACACTTGGTGATTAACAGCACGTGTTTTGCGCATTATTTCTAACTTTTGTAACTTCCGCAAATTATGAAAGTACAACAGAAATGATACCAGCAGCGTTTTTTCAATGTGCTTTGCTATATTCGGAGAAAAAGTGAAAGATAAAATTTGGGGTCTGAGAAATATCCATTTTGTAAAAAAAAATATTTCTCTGTACTGCGTAAGCGGTAGCAAGAACGTAAAAATTGATATTCAAAATTTATATTCCCAATCCATTTGACAGATGTCACGGCCCCTTGAATTTGAAACTGACATTTTAATTTTTATTTGGGGGGAGGGGGTACTTTACATAAAGCCCCTAGGACATTTTCAAAATAAAAAAAAAGATTTTCAACATTTTTTGACTAAATTTTTACCTCTTGCTCTCTCCCTTTCGTTTTTCTTCTCTCTTTGTCCTTCTCTTTACCCTTCACATTTCCCTTCCCTCTATTCCCCTCACTTCTCTCTCCCTCTTCTTTCCTTTCTCTTTTTCTCTCTCTTTCCCTCTCCCATTTCTCCCTTCGATCTCTTCCTCCTCCTCTCTCTTTTTCCCTGTCCCTTTCCCCCATTCTTTTTTCAACCTTTTCCTTTTTCTTTTGTCTCTCTTTTGGCCACTCTTTTTCCCTATTTTCTCGTTTTCTCTTCTCCTTACTCTATCTCTTTACGCCTCTCTTTTTCCTTCTCTCTCCTCTCTATATTTTTGCTCTCACTTCCCCCTAGTTCCTGTTTTTTACTATCTTTCTCTGTTCTCCCCTCTCACAGTTCTTCCTTTCGTGCTGACCGGTCCTCCTGTCCTCGCCCTCGCCCCGCGTCACACGGCAACGTCCAACTACAATTCCCAGATGGATTGAGAATTGCATTTAACAGAAGCGCTATCTTGTGCTGCAGCGCCATCTAGTGGTACTGCAACAAAATGAACATTGACTTGTAAATTGGGACCCGTGGTCGCTCTGGGCTCGACAATAGGTTCCAGCTACTTCGAAATACTTATCTAAACATCGTAGACATTGGTTTGTGGTCGCTTTGTTAATTAGATAAACTTGAGTGAACTTGGTAAAGAGGTCGATGATTACCAGAATGCATTTGTTTCCACGCCTCGATTTTGGCAGTGAGTCTAAAGCAACAATGTCCTGTTTTACCTCAGGTATTATCGGTACCATCGCTCCTGCGTATGAAAGTTGTTTTCATACTCGTTTCGCGTGACCGGATTACTCTCTTTATGGCCCTCTCGGAGTCTCTCCACTAACAAAGCTCCTTTATAATCAATTTAAACTTACTAAATCCATAATGTGCTGCTTTGGCATGACCATATTTGATTAATTCATCCGCGTGCGAACTTGGAATCGTAATATGATATGAAATAGGATTTGTGTTCATTTTGATGAGTACCATCTAGTTGCTTCACTTAACCATTTTTTGGTTGCATCTTCCGGTTGCATTCTTCATTCCAATACGCGCTTGACCTCACCTATGTCGGCGTCTTTATTTTACAGTTCTGATAGATTGGTCCACTCCCACAGAAATCCTTGAGGTATTTTAAAATCGATGGCGGTGAGCATATAATCTTTTCTCTCGGGTGTCGTTTTCTTCCTGAGTTTGAAAGTTGTGACAAACTGGTGACTTGAAACTAAGTCCGGTAGCACATTTTTCTTGCCATCAACGTTCTCAATTTGAAAGAGGAATTGTTGAAACCACAGTGACCACCTCATTAGCCGATCATTTTGCCAATTGCATCGATTAAGAAATGTCAGAGCTTTATGATCTGGTTTAATAACAATACTCCTTCCCATTACGAATGATTTCAATTGTGTAAGTGTCGAAAAAGTGTAAATGGCATTAGCTTCTTTCTCCGCCGTCGTGAAACGTAATTGCCATCCCTGTGTAGTGTGTACTGAAAAGATTAATGATCTTTGTTTCATCTTGTTGGCATTGGTAGAAAATTGCTCTCACACCTAAGTCACTTCTATCCGTTTGCAGGTACATTTTCGCTGTGGAATCTGGATGGGAAATTGTGATGGTATTCTGTCCACTCATTTTTGATTTTTTCTTATGAATTGCTATAGAAGCGCCATTACTAGTGCGTACTTTTGACAAAATCTACTATAGTAGTTGCACACTCCCAGGATTCTTCGTAATTGCCGGATGTTCTTTGGTCAAGATATGTTCTCGATGTCTTTAATTTTATCTGTGTCCATTTTGATCGCTTCACTAGATATTTTATATCCGAGAAACTTTATTTCTTGACACACAGATATGGGATTTTTCAATATTTAATATCAGGTTGTCGCTAATTAATACTCTTAATAATTTATCCATTGTTTCTAAAAGTTGTTCAAAATTCTAGGAATGCAATACATCATCCAAGTAGTGTCTTTCATATCTGCATTATTCATGATATAATCCATGCATTGGACAAATGAAGCGCCGCTGTTCCGTAATCCGAACGCAACGCGTTGGAACACGTAACTACGTCCTTGGTATACGATGCCAGTGTATTTCTGATCCCTCAGGTGGATTTTCATTTGATAATACGCTCGGCCGACATCTTCTGTGGAAAACCATTCCTTTTTTCCAGATTTTATTAATATTTCGTCAATTATCGGTACGACCTCTCGAGAGTTCATTTGTTCGAGAGTTCAAATTTCAAGCGTCGAGACATATCCGCAATGAACCAGTTTGATTTTTCACTACAATGAAGTTTACATACGCTGTCGTCGCACTTTTAATTATGCCATCGTTTAACATTTCATTTATTTGTTTGGGTTTTTCTTCCTGATATGCTACCGGGATGGAATAGCAATGACTTTTGAATGGAGTCTAGTCAGTAAGTTAGATTTTAAACACATAGCCTTTTACACGTTCTGGATTTGTCTCAAACACGCTTTCATGTCGGTGATTAGCTTTGGTAACTTCGCCTTCTGTTCTTAGTCGAGGATTCTCGCTTGATCGACTCTTGCTTTGATAATTTGTGATAAATTATTGGTTTCTGATACACACCGAGTTCATCAGTAATTTTATTTACATTTTCATCAGTAAATTTCCTTTGGGTGTCAATCACTGCGTTCCCATGACCGATTAGAATTCGCGAGGCTTTAGTATCTATAACCATGTCCGTTCTCCCCGAGAAAATCTATTCCGAGTATTATAGCCGGCGTTAGTCCCTTTACTATGGCACATGTTGTGTCATAGTAAACCTATACCATATACCATACCGAACCGTACCTATACCTTAAACCATACACCACCTTTCCGATTGTTAAAAGCGTGAATATCGGCATTTCAACTTGGCTCGACTTATTACCCATAGGCGTTTTAATTTGCATAGTTTTGACTGGAAATATGGGATCTCCACTCCTGCGTCCATTATTCAGGGTAGCCATGCGGTGACAATACGCCCCCGCAGTGAACTTCAATTTCTGGGCTGCGATACGGATACTTGCTGGTAGTCGCCGAATTTCCCACAACGCCATCTGATGTCCCACCCACAGCAATCATCGGAACCACGTTGTACTTGTCGAAGGTGCTGTTCGATATGAGGTCCCTTCTCACATCGAACCGTGGCAGTTTCTCGATGTCGAAGTTGTGATTTGATCATATTTCATTTGGGTGTCTTCATTTTCTTCTGATTCTCTCCTTTTCCGTTTGTTTGTTTTTTCCTTTTCTTCTGCCTTGGCAGTGCTGTCTCTTGTTTCTTTTCGCCTGCTGTTATCTTGAAGGCTTCTCTCCTTCTTTGGGGTGTAGGGTTCACCTTTCTTGGCCGAAGATTCTTCCTCACCTCCCCCACATGTTATGACGGCGTTCGCGGCCGGATTGGATTTGACGTTCTTCACCATGTAGCCACGTACTTCTTCCACATTGGCGGCGACCGAACTACACACAGCTTTAAGTTCTGCGTCGAAGAAAACGTCATATGTTGACGTCATCGCGCGCGGTTTTGAAGGCACGTTCAATTTGCATTTGCATTTGCGTTTGAATGCACGGTTTTCAACTGATGGCGCAGTAGTCACATTTCCTTTTCCATGAGACGAATGGATGTCGTCAAATTTCCCAGCACTTGATCCAGTGCATTCTCATTGAATTAAGCAGAATTGGTTTGTACTATTTGTGTTTTTAAGAAAAGTGAGTCTAATTTTGAGAATGAATTGAATTGTTTGGTAGCCAAGGTAAGGGTTAAATATTTTATTAATTCTCAGAAACGTTAAGAAAGTTTGTTAATATTTATTTGCTATATGAGGATAATTACCATGGGTGGTTCTTGACTTGTTAAATACATAAGTCACATCTTTAAATAACCCTGAAGGTTAGCGGTGGTATTGCAATTTTTTTTGTGAAAGATGTATCACAACTTCCAAGGATTGGTGTGAAAAGAAACCTTCAAAAATATACTAAGCCAGCTTTGCAAAGAAGACGTTTTCTTGTGTGTTACGAGAGCGCAGTACATTTAATAATGATCGACATAAGTTGTTAAAATTTTGAACCAGTGGTCATGAAAAACATTGCTGCTGTTACTTATGAAGTAATAGAGAGGCCTAAGTACTTTTATTCAAAACCTCTAAGTCAAAATGTTCTATGTTTGTAATGCAGATCTCCGTATATTTCCATGTATATGCGGATCGAGGAATGGTCGGAGAGCAGGGGGCGAGCGGTGAGTGGCGGAACTTTTAGCTATGACAAGAAGCAGGGCGGAGCGCGGAGGCTTTTAAGCATACTAGTGGTCTATGTCGTGATAAAAGGGGATTAGTGCAATACACAATTTTTTTTTCATAAGGTGGAGATTTCGTAATAATACCGTAGGTTCATACTATATATGCATTCATAAGGCGATATATTGGATGTCCTTCAGTTCTGGATGTTTAATTTATACGTGAAATTATCTTTCTTTCTTTATGTAATGCGCTGTAAATATTGTAACAGTTGAGATTTACATGTTTGTTTCTTTTGAAGTTTCTTAAGAAGGTACTACTCTTCCTGATAATCGAAATAATAGCAGATAACCCCCGCAGGCGCCTCGTTGGTTTGCTTGGACTTTTTCAAGTGATGGCAGAAATTGCAATATTAAAATATTACGTAACCTTTCTCAATGTGCGAGAAAGTGCGTTCTGTTGTGGCATTTCTAGTTTCACTTTCAATACTACCTGATGTTGGCGTAACCAGATACCCCTTGCTACAAATGAAATTCTTTAGGGAGATTACACGAAGAAGAATATCTGCAACTCTCAAATAAGCATGGACTTAAATCTCAGCACGTTGTGTCGGTTTCGTTTCGGGAAGAGCTTTACTACCGAGGTGTTCCCTCATGCTAAATGCTAGGCAAGGTCATAGTTGAGTAATAACTTGTTTGCTGAAATCGTATAATGCCAAATATGAAATTGAAACTCATATTCTCATTGCACAAGCATGAGAAGAAAGTCACAGGAAGAAGCTATGCGGTATAAAGGTTAACATATTTATTGCAGGTCACGTACTCATGAAATATTGATAGGAATGCACTTACAATGAATTTCTTATTTTCTTCATGATTAACAATAGTATTGTCTCAATAACTAAGTATGTGAAAATGCATGAGACATTTAGAAAGAGAAATTACTTCACCAAACTCATAGCAGTGCATTAAGAGTGCAGGCGTTCGCATAGACAACGCAGACGCAAAAATAACGCAGGCGTTCATGTCAAATATTAAATATTAACTAATTTAGCTATCTGTTATGCAATATGATCGCGAGTCTAGTGTATTCGCATTAATTTGCAAATAATTTTAATTAATAAAATAATGAATATAGAGATACGTATAGTAGGTTTGATTCACTCCTAGTAAAATGTATTCTATTCGTAGGTATAAGAGTCAAATGGTGTAAGATTATACAACTGAATAAGATTCAAAATAAGTGATTTTATTCACTTCTAGAGTTATGAAAAGTAAGTTAAAAATATTTTAGTGTTTGGGGCGAAACTAAGTTTTTTACACAAAGTTATAATTTACGACAACTGGTTAAAAAGCCACCGAAAAAAGGTAACACAATAATTGCGTTAATATACAATTATTGTGTATAAAACGAAATATAGAAATTTTCAAAAGAATATTGAAAACAGTGTACAGAAGTGTGGCAGAGGTGTATAGTAGTAGCAAAGTATTTTCATCTAATTTGACGAAATATAATGCAATGAGTGAGGTAGGGAGGTTTCACCCACTAGTCATACTATTAGTAACACAATTACCCACTAGTAGTCATACTATTAGTAACACAATTATGAGGAAATTTTGCGTAGATGTGCCAGTAGTTCATAATGGAATTTCTTTGAAATAGATGCGATATTTCGAGAAACTAAACGGAAACTATTTCTGAAAACTTTTTTCTTCAAACTTTTCGAATGTGTAGTGCTAATTGCACCCTTTAATAAGACGTAAAGTTCATTTTGGGGTATTTTTTCGATTTTTCAAAAATTACTCAAAGGAATTTTTTTAATATCTCGCCGTTAATTTCCACATTTCCTGCAATTTGTAAACACTACTGTATTTGTGAGTTAATGTGCTTCGAATGTCTTCTTATGAAGTTTTTCAAAACCTCCAAAATTTTATGTGAAAATGAGGTTCAAATTTCGAATTTACAGTAGCGTTTAAACATCATTTTCTTAAAAACGGCTCCAAATGTTTCAAAGGAAATTACCATTTAGGAAGATGTTTTACTGTTATTTAATACTCTTAAAATATTATTTCCGTTCTACCATTTGGAAACAGAAAAATTAAGAAAATTTCAAAACAATGCACTTTGGGCGGTGATAGATGGCAGCTGGTAAGAGTATGTGGCTAGTTCGAATCGTCTGTTGTACAAAATTAGGTCTTTAAAATATATCATGTAAAATATATCATATTTTTTGGAAGAAAGGGTAGTTTTTGTGTCATTACTGCTTGAATTTAATGAGATATATAGGTTTCTCATCAATTAGAGGCCATGGGAAAACTTAAATAAATGGTATGAAAGTAATTAATTTAATTTTAAATATAATTTACTAGTGAAAATGCCTACATTAATTTTATTTTTACTTTCTCGCTTTTTTACTTTTTACTTCCTTTGTATTTTCAATGCATTGATGTATTTCGTTTTAAGCAACCCGCAAAGCTTAAGAGAAATTTCGCTACAATACCTCATCGATATTTGATAAGCTTGTATTGGGGAATCGAGATGTAAGCGATGTTAAGATACAGCTGTTTTATTTCGTTTAGCTGGTGGTGGTGGTGTATCGCTGAGGCCAATAGTTAGTACTTCCATTTGCGATGAATTTCGCATCGTTTTTTTTATAAATTACTTCTCAAAATGCCCGGTGAGGCGTGTTATATACAATTTAATTTCATCTGATACCGAAAAATGTTGACTGCGTATTGAATAAAAGAAAAACGATGAAACGAAACGCTACCGGATCTGTTATCTGACGAAAGGGAACTTGCGATTAAGCAGCCAGAATGTTTGTAATTATTTTGATGTCAATTGCATATATTCTAATTCCTGTATTGATGCTATTAGCCAAGCGAATGCACATAGTTTTGAGAATTCTGCTCCGGCAATAGTGCGTTGCTCGCTTCTTGGCTGTATTGGGACGTTTTCAAATAATAGCTAAGGCGCTAGTATCAATATTTCAATAATATTTAGCATTTTACAATAATGTGAGAAAATATGAGCTGTTGTAGCACCACTAGTTTCTTTAGTTGTTCTGCTATTGTATGTTTTTTCCAGCAAACAATCATGGACCGTTTTACGTACTCTCACTCTGCGCATGCGCGAGAGCAAACTAGTCAGAAATGAGTCCTGGATTGGGATCTGCTGGAACAAGTAGGTACAAAAATCAGTCTCAAGGTGCCGCTGCTTTCGTTTCATCAGTAGTTGCAGAATTACCCCCCCAGCTGTCACCATTTTCGTATCGCGTGCACAAATAACAGCGACCTGGTCCTTGGCAGATCCTGGAATTTACTTGCGCTTTACATTTCTCCATATTTGCTTGCTTATTATTGTATTGACCTCGCTATTAATTACGTATTTTGAACGTCTTAAACTGTGACATGCACTATTGCTTTTGATTATTCTTTTGGATTTCGGTTAATTGTATTATTTTTAAATGAGCAATAATAGCAGTTGGGCATTCCTCCGAATCTTCCATGTCTTCGGATGAAGATTTAATTGCCATTTTGCCCAGGAAGAGGAAAAAGATAAAAGACTATGTCGAAATATTCACAAATTCCAATATTTACAAGAAAATCTGAAAGGTAGCTGTACCAAATTTCCAATAATCAATAAACCGTAAAATAAAGCAGGGTCAAATTCCAATATCCACGAGAAAAATACGAAAGAAAGCGAAGTCAAGCAAAGAATCAATAAAATTTAAAACAAAGCAGGGTCAAAATATATAGAGTGGAACATAAAACAACTACGCAGAGAGCTGACGGAAACGTAAATGGCGCGTCGTCGACGTTTGGCGTTGGCGGGAACTGGGTGTCCGAAGTACGCATACACGGATGTCTAGTTTGAGGGAAAGTGCACGAACTGAATCGGAATGATAGATTTGACGTCAAATTATACCGCAGATATGTAGATGACACATTCATTATAATGAACGAAGAGAAGGTAAATTGCTTATTTACGAAGTTTAACAGCTTAATTTTCTGGATGTAACAGTTAATAAAAACAATAATTCGCTAACAACCAATTGGTTTAGGAAAGAAGCCTATGCTACCCAGGTTCTTAATTTTACGTCCCCACACCCCAGAAAAACCAAAACTGGAATAGTGTATAATCTCATTGACAGGGCCATCAAATTATCTGACAAGAGGTTCCATCAGAAAAATTTACAAATTGTTAAAGCAATACTTACTCGGAACAATTATCCTGACAAGTTTATTAAAAAATGTATGAAAAGGAGAAACATGCTTTTAGAAATACAATTACATAATCCAAACAAATCCATGGAAGAAAGTTGTAAACAATTTGTAGTGATACCATTTGTACCGGCAATCAATAATAAACTTGACCCGATTCTAAATGGGAAACATGGCTGCATTCCTTTTCTCCGAGAATTTTTCTCGTGTTTGATAGTTTGTGGGACGAAAACTGCTAGTTTTTTCAAAAAAAATGTTCATGACCTTCGACAATGGCAAATATTCAAATTTTTTTCGTAGTCTCCCCACAACCACAATTATGAAGATAAAGTATTTATTGATGAAATAAGTTCTATAATATATTTTCAAATAAGATCATGTTCAATTTTTTGAATAAATGAATTTTTTTGCGTAATATGGCGTCAAACATAGGCAATTTTAAATATTTAAACAATTATTTTCTGAGAAACGTGTACAATTAGTTTCTTTATTTTATTTTTATGTTTGTAGTAAAGGAGGTAAATAAATATGTGCTAGTTCCATATCTGTATTTTTTCAATTTAAAATTGGAAAAAATCATTCAATAAAAATAAATTTAAAAAATTAAGTATGACCTTAGAATACACTTGGAGACACTGCAAAAATTAATGCATTCGGTGACGTAAGAGACGAACTTACAAGAACTACACAAAAACACAACAATGAAAACAGGAAAAAATTCCGTTTATGGCAAAAATGGTGCTTTTACCAAGAATTGATAAAAAATATGGGTCCATTGTTCCCAGCGCACATTACATCATGCGCGCATTGTTGCCAGTGCCAATTGTGAGAGATGTGTTGATATGGGCGGAAAGTGCTGTAAAATAATATTAAGTTAACCATTACTAAGGGCGAGAAAATATGTGCTCTTTTAGCATCACGTTTAGAACAGATATTCTTTAAGATCAAAATCTTAATCTTCAATTTTGCAATTTTGCTATGAAAATACAGAGTTTGCTGGAAATGAGACTAGCATCAGTTATTTTTATCGTGTTTTGATAGTTACGAGAAAAGTATTAACAGAAAAAAGTGGAGCTCTTTTTGAGAAAATAATTGTTTAAAATATTTAAAAAAACTCTGTTTTACGCAAAATTTCCGAAAAAATACGCCAATTTTCGAAAAAAATTGTACATGATCTCATTTCAAGACCTGACTTTAAGCAATAATAGATTTCACTTAGTCTACGTCTATCTTCAATATTGTAGTTATAGGAAGACGCGAAAAAAAAAACACTTTTACAGTTTTCGGAAAATCAGGGATTTCGTCAAAAATGAGACCTGCATACTTCAGCGTCTTTCATGCTATGCGAGGGCAAAGTTTAATAAAATAATTGGAGCAATTTTTGAGAAAATATAGAAGCTTCATGTAAATCAAATATATCCGTTTCATATTATAAACTCCCCAAAATCAGAATAACCATTTCATACTCAGAGGGTCTCGACTTTAAATTGTTGGAGGTATTTTGGTGAAATTCAACAGCATGGTTATCGCGTTTAGACCATAAGCGAATGGACAGACAAATAGACAGACGTTTTGCCGTCAAACGATTCCGGAAGGTCCCACAACATATGGACCTGACGTCAGAATGTGTTAGGAAGTATTTTACTACATGTAGGAACAAGATTCATTACACTTTGTCGTTACCAGTGCCTGCCAAAAAGCGTTTTTGTGTCGAAAATTTGCCGTTTTCTGGTGGTGGATTACAGTATGTACTCTCTTCTTATGAAGGAAGGGCGAGGAAGAAAAAATAATGTAAGATCTAAAATCAACCTCCCTCTTCTTCATCATCTAAAGACTAGGATGATTAAGTGACGTTTCTGAGAACGTCAATTGCAAAAGTAATTATTTCCGTAGGAGACACACTGCAGAGACATCAGTTGAGGCTCTGTGCTAACTAAGCCGGTCCAAAGGGAGAGCCCGAACTTCCAGTATAACACGAATAGTGGCTTGTTTATTTCATATTTCTCTTTCTTCCGCTGCCTCCTTTATGAGTTTGCTGGCACCCAAAGAGTCTTCGCTCACTCGTTGTTCAAGGTAAGCCACCAACTCGGTCACGGAGGAGAGGAGATCCACGCTCTCGCGGTTCCACTGAGAGAAGGGGCAAGAGGCAGTCGGCGAGAGCTCGCTGGAGAGGGAAGGGCAGAGAGCTAAGGAGGGGCGTGGCGGAGCGGGCACGGTCGAGGGGGCCTGCGAAGGTGTCTGCTAATTGTTCATATCACTATCATCCGCAGCAACATGTCATAATCAACATAAAATCAAGTTCCCACCATTGATTTATGTGTGAATAAAGAACTTTGACAATTTGAAATCTGTATGTTAAGTTGATAAGAGCACCAGGTTCAAACTTATATTTCTCACACAACGTCCAAAGAAAAAAATATCAAACTTTCCTTTTTTTATAGTAATTGCTTGTTTATTTCTTAATTATCTTTCTTCACACGGGTAAGTTATATTTGTCGGTACGCAATAACACCGACTGGGGAGGTATCCAGTGATGCCATTCCGTGCCTCTGACCGAACGGTCCTAGGGTTTGAGCTCCAACTGTGGCATGATTTTCGATGGTTGTATAGCTATGTCGGGGTCCGGCACAGTCTGGAGGTGATTGCTACAGAGAACAGCTGCTCTGATCGTTGCTTCTCTTTCGTTTGCCCGAACAATATCAGGCAAATGCCAAAGCAATTTCCTAAGAAACGGGATAGGGAACGCGCGCGATGTTTTCTTCCCTTTCCTTGTCCTATCCTCCCCTTTCTTGCAAGTGCAAGTGTAAGGATGGCCGCACTTGCAAGCACTGCATTACCACGCATGCCGGGAGGCAAGTCGGGAGCTTAAGAGCTTGTCCCGGCTGGGGCAGAGCCCCGTTGGGGGAAGTATACGGATGAGGGAAAACCAATAAGTGAACGTGGAGGTCGACGTCAGATCTCACAGACTAGCGGGACAGGAACACCACCACGGCCCGTGATAAAATGCATGATCTTACGGAAATAATAGAGAATAATTACGGGAATAATAGAGATAGAAGTTGACGCTCCCGGAAACACTAAATAATGGACCAACTATCGATCTTTAGAAACACTTGGTTCTAGATAAGCTACCAACTCAATCACAGAAGTGATAAGATCTACCTGAATAGTGTCTCACTATTCCACTGAGTGAAGGGGAGGGAGCAGTCGACGAGTGAGTGTGGATAGGGAAGGGAACGTGAAGGCGAAGGCGCGGGAATGGTGGGGGCGGAGGGGGGGGTCGGGTTGAAGGCCCCACAAAGGCGAAGTCATGTTCACTTCATTTATTAATTTACGCGCAAATAAAGAACACTGGATGAAATTTAGAAATAATTTGACATATTAATTTATATTTTTTTAAGAAAAACAAAAACAAACTAGGTGCGATGTCCAGCTCCCTTCTCCTTTATCATCCGATAACAATAGAATCGAATATATTATTGGCTCGTCGTCACCCACGCTATCTTCGCGAACACGTGAATCGAGGAAAGCCACCAACTGTGTCACAGGAGAGAGGAGATCCACGCTCTCGCGGTTCCACTCAGTGAAGGGGAGGAGGCGACCGCTGAGAATTCGCGGAGAGGGAAGGGATCGCGAAGGCGTGGGGAGGGGGGTGTGCGTGCGCGGGTGGGGTGGGGTGGGGGGCGCGCGTGGTGCTGAAACAGCGCGGCGGCCCCTCCGTCGGCCAGTCCTGTCGCGATGTCGGGCCCGGCCACCAGCGAGAGCCTCCTGCCAACCAGGTGAGCACGTGCGTCCGCGGCGCGGCGCTGCGCTGCGCAGCGCCCGCTGCAGCCACGCGCGCCCAAGAGCGTCTTAGCCCCCTCGCAACAATTTTCAATACGCTTTTTCCACTTGAAGTCTATATCTTCAAGCAGGGCCGGATTCTGATACCACGGGCTCTTCAAGAACAAAACCGGATCCGCCTCCTGGAAAACGGCCCTCAGATTTTCTAAAGAGAACTATTGGTGATAGATTAAATTTTTGTTCAAATATAAATGAAAATTGACAAATTGTTTATCGAACTTAAAACACATTTAATTACTACTACATTTTTAATTTATTGACTTCGCCTATAATTAAATTGCGTATTTGGTTTAGTAGACTATTTAATTAACAAATATTTTAAAGATACAAACATTTTATGACATTTTTGGGAATATTGTGTGATTTTTTACGGGCAGTGCCCCCCCCCCCCAATGATTGGGCGCTTCTACGTAACTGCTTATTTGCCTTGTAGATATATCCGGTCGTGTCTTCAAATTGCATTTACTATTAAAATGTAATATCGATAAATACTAAGAATATTGACGAAGCTTTTCCTTTGGAAAGTTAGTTTTTGAAGAGTGTCTGTAATCATAGTAGACACTACTATTGCTCCTAAATAAACTGATTACTTAAAAAAAATATTTTCGCGTGTTATGCAATTTAAAAAGATGAAGCAAAAACAAATGTTTTCAAAATACATTTTTGTCTTCTTGAAATGTCTCAAGTTTGATAGCCCTTTAACATCTATGATCGCCTTTGGGAGCCCGTTAGATACATCCCTGACTGGATATTGTATTACGCCTTTTTAATTATTGTTTTCATCAAAAGTGCCAGTCGGCCTGCTCTAGGAGTGCGAAAGAAATTATGAATATTTAGGTGCTGCAGTTTATATAGTCGTTCTGATGAATTTATATTTCCATTCTTAGTGCTTGTCATTCGGAGTGATCTTTTAATGAGGTTTATTTAAGTTTTTTATGTTTGTTCTTCGAAATACTTTGACGGATACCTCGTTTTATTTAATAGAAATATGTTGCTTCTTGTTGTTATTCAAAATAGAACGTGGCATTCAAAAATTCACGTTGGAGGAGAACTAAACGAAAGAGACTGAATGTGCCTTAGTATACCTAGACATTATGATATTTGAAGTAAGATGAAATCATGTGTTTACAGAGATTGGACATTTTTGTTTGGTTAGATTCAATTATCCAATTAAGCGATATTCAATTATATTGAGTATTTTTAAATACGCTTGCAGTTAATTCATTTCTTTGTATTGCTTTATTTGGTACCTTGTTTTACTCACTCATTTGTAGCTTGTGGCGCTCAACCATAAATATGTGAAAGTTTCAGTTTTTTATATTTCATGAAACTTATTTATTAGTTTTAACCTTTACTTATTGATAGCTGTGTGCTGCAAATTGGAAATGATCCCAGTGAAACAAGGGGCTGAATAAATTAATACAATACAACTCAATCACATTAATCTGATAAGTTTTGCAGGCATGAAAACCAAACAGGAAAATGAACAAATGCGTTAGCATTTGACATACATTAGTTTGGGTAATCGATAAGAGAAAAATACTAGATGGATATAGTTACTAATTCCTCATTGAAATTGAAATAATTATTTACATTATCTTTTTATACAATTTCATAATTTACAAGTAATAGCTCATAATTGTCACAGGCAATTATGGCAAATACAGGCAAGACGAAACATTACAATGATGCAAAATTTAATTAGGTAATCTTTGAAATACTACCGATAGTCATGCTGTTTGTATGGGCTAAATCGAGATTTTTCAATTGTCTTTCTTCAAAATTAGATGTTTAAACAAGGTCTTATGTAATTTTTCAAAAATATAAGTATTTATCACGTAATTTTGAATGAATAATGGAAAAATGAAAATGTATTTTGTACCTGTCTTTACTTATACTTTTAAATCTAAAGAATTACTGCTAAGTGCAATCTAATTTTCAATATTAGATATTTAATTTTTTTCATATATATTTTTTCGAAAAATGAGTAGTTTTCGATAATTTTGGAGAAAATTTTCTGATATATTCATGTGAAAAAATATCGATTCCTGGCATTCCGGATTTTCACCAAAATTTATATTCCCTAATCGATCTGACTGATACCGTGCCCTCTTGAGTTTGAAACTAATATTTTGATGTTTTTAGTACCTCACATGAAGCCTCAACATTTTCAAAAATTTCTCAAAACCTGTTCAAAATATTTTCTGTTAGTTTTTCCTCAGATAGAGCAGAGTACGCTTATAAAAAATGGCGTAAGACCGATTTTCATTCTATTTTCTGAAGAGTTTCAATAATAGTGGCAATGTTTGCGATGTTGTAACACCACTTGTTTCATTTCATCAGGATTTCAATGCAACGTTATCATTGTTTATCCGTACTATTAGGTTTTGCCCTCATAGCTTTTTTACAGACTCATTTCATTGTCTGTTTGATTTCCTTTCGGTCGTTTTCCTTTTTTCTTTTCTGGAAGGAGGCTTATTCCAATATTTTCCTTATCTAATTTCACTCAACCTCCTTTACTCAATATCTCCTTTCCTTCATACAATTGTCGACATGTAGCCTCTAGCGTTTGTTCTGCAAAGCTTCAATATTTTTTTAAATTTTCGTCCATCTTAATTTATTATTCTCTCCTGAGACATGAGTATGCTGCGTATTTTGCCTACTTCCTTATATGGAAACTCAATCTTTTAGGTTACTTATTCATTTTGAGGCATTAGGAGTATTATATGAGAATATTATAGTGCCTATAAATTACCATTTAGGCTTCAATTTCTAAATGTTACCTATTCTCGTAGTTTTTTTATCAAAAAGCAATTATCTTTATTTATATTTGATAATATATTTTAAAGATGTACTTTTTTCTTGTTTATCCCGCAAAGTGAAGAGAAATTGAATATAGATAAATCTATTCCGTTTAACTACCACGACAGTGCGGGTATTTTGTATTATGAAGCACGTACAAACTCGCTGGTGAAGTCAGTATGTTTTTACTTCAAATTTTTAAACAATTTTTTCTTAAAATTTTCTCGTGGTATGTATCAAAGGATGGTATAAAAATTAGTTACACATTCTTCGCCATAACTGTTTTAAAAAATTGCAAAAAGTTAACATTGCAAAAGTACAATATTGGATTCAGAGATTTTTGTCTTAAATGAAATCTGTTCTCAAAATCAAATACTTAAAAAAGGTCACGTACAATTTTTTAAAACGAGTGTTTATTGCGGAATTTATGCTTGAAATTAATGCGAATCATAAAATTATCAAAGCTTCATAGTCTCCATATTTTTTCATAATTGTTCATAATTTTTTCATAAACTTTTCATATTGGACGAAGTTTTACTATTATTTAATATTCTTAAAGTAATATTTCGGTTCTACCATTAGGTAACCGAAAAACTGTGAAAATGTAAAAAAAAATTACTTTGGATGGCGGTAGATGGCAGCTGGCAAGAGGATGGGGAAAGATCGAGACGCTTCCCCAGGCCAAAATAAATTAGAAAACCAACATGTACGAGAAAGTCTGTACCATTTTATAGCACCATTGTTATATTTTGTGTTTCATTTAATACGTGTACTTGTACAATGTATTTGTTTTGTAACCTGACTTATCTAACGTAATTCTTTCAACCTCAGCTCGTCTCCATTTAAATGATCAGAGTAAATAAATTGTTGCGGATATTGTCATTTTTATTGTCAGCGATTTGATTATTACTTGATAAACATTAATGAGGCAACTATTTACAACTTAGTGCACGAAACATTAAAAAGACAAGAAAAACCGACGGGAAAATATTTTATTCATTACTTTTCATCCTACGATGCTGACGATATGCTCGAACGCTTAACATCTACGTTCATTGTGTGTAAAACACTAGAAGTAGTTTCTTTGAATTAAGTATTACAAAACTAGTTTCTAAAATTATCCAATTGACCAATCGCGGATGTCAGTTTGATAACCAATAGGGAATTGTGGAAGTAATAAGATGTCACAGTACGAATATTATACGTTCTATCCATTTTGTAAGAAATGATGCAATGTACTTTAATTTTTTTATGTACCTTTGCCTATTCGTCCTGCAAAAACTTTCATACTGATTTTGTTACTTGGTAATAGGATGTCAGGAATTATTATAATTGTGATGTAAAAATAATACTTACATAAAACTGAATGCGATTGTTACGAGTAACTTTGATAATAAAAAAAGGGATACATAATTTTATAAATCTTTATTATCTAAAGCCAAACTTTTCGAAACTGAAATCAATGGTGTAATAAGAGTAATATGACCACAAGTGTTTTAATAAACCATTTCCAACTATTATCAATGGTACTGAGAACGCTGATAATGTCATCAATAATAGTAAAAAAGTGCAAGTGTAAACATTGGATGTAATCATAGTAGTCAATGGAAATTAGAAATAATAAGAATATATTACGCAGCCTAGGTTTAGGGAACCTATGGACTCAGCCAAACGAACTCTATCTATGATTCTCCGACCTCGTCTAGTAAAAATTTTGTATTATGCTTATTTCGTAAATAACTATTATAATAGACAATACAGGTGAAAGGTCAATGAGCAGTTTTTACGCAATTTTCTTTCGACCATTTATGTAACAATGTTTATTATTCATATAAAGTTTCATATTTTCTTTTTCCCGAAAGTGAAATTCCGAATATACTTTTCTAGAACCCTAAAAATAATTAATTTTCCGAACACTTTTAGTTCATAGAAATGTTATTGATAATTTTAATTTTGCATATGAAGTCATAGTTTGAAGTAATATCCAATGGAACAAAAGAAATGCAGACGTCGGTTTTCTTCTTTATATTGATGATAAATCAAAACAGTATCTTTAATTCTATTTAATACTGTTAACCACTTTTTTGAGGCATTGCTTTCGCAATCCTCACAATAAAAATTCTCTTAGCACAGTGTTTGTAACTCCTTGTTCCTTCTAAACCTCACCTACTGTTTTGAAAAAGCTACGGTGATGTTTTCCAATGACCAATCGTAGGCGATTACGGAAATCCTCGCTTCGACGTTGGTTGTTTATTGTAGCTCGGTACGCATTCCATATGGCATTTTGTTGGCAATTTCATACATTCCCAATAGATTTTTCCTTCTCGAGCACCTTTAGTTTTATAATATCCCATGCATTAACAACTTAAGCCCCCGTCTTTTAGATTCCAAAATTTGGAGTATCTATGCACTTTATAATTACCGTAGAATTTATACAACACGACCACATCTATAAAACAACCTTCACTACAAAACTACTCATTTATTGTCGAAAAGTATCCAATTCGAAAAAATTGTTTGGAATGTTGCTTGCGGAAAAATGGAATCAAAAGAAATCTGATTAAAAAATGTTCGGAATTTTGCTTGCTGAAAAAAATCTGAAAAATGAAAGGTACCGATCAGAACAGAACCTTAACACACGGACCACAGATTGCGTGGAATATTTTCTTTGTCTTCCTGTCCTATCCATACCCATCTCTTACACACATACATGCACTGCACTACTACATATGTCTGGAACTTGAAGCTTGTACGACTGTGCGTGTGTGTCGCACTGGTCGCGTAATCCCACAGAAGCCAACTTCTAGGTCGGCACTGGATATCACCATCTAGTGTGGGAAGAAACTCGCCATAGGCATAGATTCACATTCACAACATTAGTGGGACTAAACAGTTTTTACTTATAAACGGCTCCATATTTTTTCCTTATTTTTTTCCCCTAAGATACAGTCTGCTTAAGAAATGGAGCAGTTCCCATTACCTCTGAATTGTTTGTAATTTCGAAAATAGAAAAGAATACGTTAACATTGCGAAACCGAATATTGATATTGATACACATTTTTTTCTTTGTGAAGTCTGCAACCGTGCCACAGAATTTCCCCTTTTTGAAACTCAATTACCTCCAGGCCGATTTGAACTCGCAAACTTAGCTTTAGAAAATGAGGTACATACGCTCATACAACTAGCCCAAATCGTTTAAAACTTTACTCATCTTCTGTTTGAGATACTTTGATTATTCCCCCAAAAATAGGTTGATCAGTACTAAATTATTTCGTCGGAGTTTTTCAACTTGTACTAGAAATACGACCCAGCAAAGTGGCAGGGCGTATCGCGTAGCCCCGGGATCAATCCCCCTCCTATCCTGACCGCGCTTTTCGTGGTTTCCCTCGGTCATTCACGCGAATGCTGGGACGGTTCTACTCCAAGGTCACGACCGTGAATCATCGCTAGCCGAATTTCTTAATTAATGTGAAGTCACAAAGATAAAGTGAATTTCAGACATTACAAGTTCCTGGTTGAGTGCCCGACTAGGAACCCAGAATCTAACGGCACCAAGGACCAATTCCCATTTACTAAATATATAATGTCTAAATTCAAATTCAAAAATTATGTACGACTGCGTGCATCGTGTCAGTGAAAGTGAGAAACAAAGAGAAAGAGAGAGAAAGATAGAAATTCTGACGAATTTCTTATTTAAATTCTGAGCTAATATGCCCCTAAGAGTGCGCTATTAAGCTACTCATCCGAATTTCCCCTCATTCGATTCCTCTTCATTATTCAACTTTCTATCTCGATTTAATTGGAATAGTGCTACTGGGTTGATATTATCTTCTTAGGTTTCTTTCTCTCGGAGCATAACAACACTTCCGCTGTGAATTAGAAACGAAGAGCTATTCTTTGCTTGTGGTGAGTGGATCGCCTTCACACACTCCAGGAGCGATTGTCCTTCAAGCAAAATGGTTTGAGAGTTGGAGGACAGCAACGAAGCGTTTTATTTACTTGGTAGCCCGGGAGATGCCGTGTCCGTGCCCTAGGCACAGGTGCTCCGACCTTTCTCGGGGCGAAGTGCGAGGATGATCCCAGAATGGCGGCCGAACTATTGCCACCTGTACCGACTGCGCCGCTCGGACAACCAAGTAAATATGAACCGCGGAAGCCTACGCTCTCATTTAACGAAGCATTTTACTTCCTTCTTCGGAATAAATCTTCCTACTGCTATCAATTTCTGAACATCCGACATGTATATGCACCAAAGGGTCATGCAGACAATTTTCGAAAAATTGTACATGAACTTATTTTAATATGTCTTTAAAGAACAGATTTCTTTAAGGAACTAGTGCAACAGCACATACTTTCTCACAACATTACAATGTTATCGTTATGTACGAGGAAACGCCCATAATGCTTCTTTAATTGAATTGAATTGAATTGAATTGAATATGCCTTATTTTACGTGGCGAGACTCGGGCCATCAGGCCCGCTCTTCCGTCTGACCACGCAAATTTCGCTACGCTCCTTTCATATAGCAGAGAAAGAAGGTATTTCTTGGGCGAGAAACAGGCGATTTGAATTTTTAGCTCAGAGGCGTCATTTAGGCTTGAGAATCTTTTACATGCAAGTAAATCTACGAACATGGGACAGCCGGCTTTACTTCCCCTCCGAAGGAAGGCGTATGAAGGATTTTTTCGCCCTTAAAAATCCACGGCTTCGATCGGGTTTGAACCCGCCAACTTGGGTACAACAGTCCAGTACGCTAACCGTTACACCACCGCCGCCGCAAACACCACCGCCGCCGCAAATTCGAAACAAAAAATTTGCAAAACGTACCAATTTTTACAAAAAGTTGTACAAGACTTTTTTTAAAAGAGTTAATTTTGTACAACGGACTATGAGGCAAAAATCTCTATCTTCAATTTTATAGTTTAGAATTTTTTTGCAATTATAAAACAACAAAAAAACAAAAAAATAGCAATATTCGAAAATGAGATTAGCATAATATTTTTAGCTTTCCTTCTTACATACGTTGGAGAAAATGCAAGAATAATATTTGGAGCGATTTTTTTAGAAAAAAAAATCCTAAATTTCAAGCGCAAAAACTATTCGTTTAATCAAAGAATTCGACGTGACCTTTTTTTAAAGAGCTAATTTTGTACAACAGACTTTGTGTGAAGCAAAAAATATCTATCTTCAATTTTGTAGTTTTTAAAGAGAGTGGTTTCTAGAGAATTCTTCCCTTGCACAATTAAAAAACAAAATTTAATCCAAACATTTGGAGCCTTTTTTTAAAGTTTGAAAATGTCCGGGGGACATCTTGTAAATTACCCCCCAAAATTAAAATATCGGTTTCAAAATCCAGGTACCGTGACATCAGCCAGAACGATTGGAGAGTATCAAATTTGGAGGGAAGTGGCTGAAGGGTTTAGGCGCTTGCGTTGACCCCTGCCCGATTATCTGCACGCGTTTGAAGAAGTAATTTATTAAATATGGGGACAACATTTACTCAATTTTTCGTTACCAGGGCACGGCAATATCAGTTTTTTCTGCCGAAAATTCGCTGTTTTTTTCGCAGCATTGCAATACTTTCTATACATTGCGTAAGCGGTTGCGACAGTGTAAAAAACGTCATATTTTCGACTGAAAAACTCTTATCGCTCGACCCCTGCCAATGGAAATGTAGATAAATTTTGTCCATAAATAGTAAATTACTTCCTTTAACTCATTGTATAGTCAGAATGCAAGTTTTGTGAGTCCTTGATACCGAAAAATCGATTGATGGCAAAACGTCTGTCAGTTCACCCGTCCGTCTATCTAAACAACGCTTGCGGCTAAACCGTAAGCAGGATTTTACTTTCACTGATGTTCCCCAATCGATCTGACTGATGTAGCGGCCCCAGGAATTTGAAACCGATATTGTAATTTTTGGGGATACTTTATATGAAGCTATATATGGGACATTTTCAGAATTTTCAAAAACATGGCGCCAAATATCCTGATTACATTTTGCTATCGGATAGCGGAAAGGACGCTTATGTGAATGGTGCCGGTCTAATTTACATTGAAACTTTTAATTTTTCGAAAATTGTAAACATTCAAAATATTTTCGACGTCTTTCTATATGGAGATGACCTTCTCTCTTAACGAAATTTATTTATCGTAGATATCTTAAATTAAAAAAAAATATTATTACAGAACGTCTTGAAATGTTTTCTTTAAAAATTCCCCTCCTATGTAGAAACGAACAATATAGATAGTGGTGATGGTTCTAACTTCGCTGCACTCTCTGAAATTTCGAAAATTGAAAAAAAATTAGAATTGTAAATTCGAATTTCGTACGCGTTTTGTCTGATGCATTTCAGTTAACAAAATCATAAAAAATCTTCAGATTCATCCCATTGTTGTCGATAGTTGTATGATGCAGATAACATTATAATAAAGCAAATAGAGTAGAAAATGAGGTTGTAAATATAACTTAGGACTAGCAAACACACATATTTTCTTTCAGAAATTTTGTTTGCATGATATCGTTCTCAAAATTGATTGCTCACATCACTAGCTTGCATTTTTGGTTTAATTTTGTAAGTGTGCACCGAAGGAAAACCCGATCTTACAAAATACTTGCATAGTTTACTTTAAAAATTGAGACTGATGTGTTCGAGCTCTTCAGATGTTTTTGGTAATACAGTTACTGGAACACGTCTCGGCGTCGGTGTCCTCAGCGCGCGGTTCCCAGGCCTGTATACATCGTGGCGCACCCATGGTCTTATCCGCGCACACACGACTTAACGCGGAAAGGAATTAAACTGTGAATGAAGGGTTAATGGTTCATAGGTTCTTTCATGGAATACTCATCAAGCCACCGCACACGTCCACGCATTACACCTGAATTTGAACTCGCTACCTGGACGTAACAATATATATATATATATATATATATATATATATATATATATATATATAAACAATCTTATAACTTGAAACTGATATATGTATTATTATTTATCAGATTTTATTAATCTGACATTTCCATATAACTGGCACCTTTGCTATCAATGTTGATATTTATATTTATGTAACTATTGCCCTCCTCTGCTCACGTCCTTATTTTATAATCAAATATTTTTATGAACATTACCTTTAATTTTCCTTTACCAGGGGTAACACGATACTACGTACTATAACTTACCTTGTGGCATGCAGACGGGCTGTCTGTACAGATCAGCGATTTTTGGAAGTTAGTTTAAGATAGATTAAATAATTCTTTAATTGATGGGAATTAACTATAAATTATCAACATTGTTTTCAAATAATAAACAAAATGTTTGTTCACAGACTTAAACATTAATTCTTAATGAGGTAATTTTGTGACTATAGTTGTGATATATATCCTTCCCGTACACTCAGTTTAAGTGTCCGTGTCTTACGTAAAATCGTCGCGCGCACTCGGAAACTTCTCGGTTGAAACCCTTAAAAAGAATGCCCACCACGTCTTCTGTCTTCGGACGCCACGTTGATGTATATACTTTCGCTCTGCTGAAGGTGATGTTACCCGATGTCAATTACAAACATAAAAATGTCAACAACAATTTCGACAATATATTCCCGGTTCGTCGCATAAATATTTAATTTCTTACACCTACGCGAAACTTCCCTTCAATAAGCCTCGGATGGACTCCTCATCGTCACTTCCTAATATTAAAAAAAGTTCAATGAATCAAAAAGCAACGGCTTTTTCCCTATTCTATTAGCACTGATATACGTCCCTTTTGTAATTCAAATGACAATTAAATGACATCCACATTATTGAAAAATGATTATTAGTTCATCCTAGCCCTCTCCCTTCCTTCGTTCGAGTCTTCTCCACACTCACCCCTCACACGTCCCATCTAATGAAATCTCTCCTAAAAACGCACCAAATTAGATGTTGACGGCCCGGTGGCTAGCAGTAAAAAAAGAACGAATTCGCATATCTATACCTTTACGTGCCTCCAACGCATATTTTTTTATGTAATACAACGGGCTTTGCTTTCCTAATCTGGTATTGCACCATACATGTGAATGGTCGTCCTTCCCGGACCCGTAGCTCTGACGTGTGTGCATTGACTTCACCCTCTCTGGATGCATATAAAAAAGCGGTTCGACATAATAGCTATTGAATATCGTATTAATATTTATGTTAATATCATGGGGAGGATCTTTGGCTTGTCACAGTAAGGATCTTGGTAAAAATAAAACATAATGTGTATTCATGGATATGCAGTATTTTCTGTCGTAACTTTTCTACAGCACTTCCTAGTGTCGGGTTCAATTGCAAGGGTCGTCTACCGAAAACGGCCTTCTGACACCAGAGGAAATCATCTTTTTTTATACAAAGCCATATAGAATACAAAGCCAAACCCGCCGTAGAAGATAATCAGTTCAATGTGTTTAACGACCTACCAATAAACACTGATAAACCGATTCCGACGAATAAAAAAGACATTCAGCAACATAGCTTTCAAGTGAGGAAAGCATTCATCATTGAAGTTTCTTACCGTGCAGATCACGGCATCAATAAAGCAGATACAGAAAAAATCAAAATACATTTCCATTTCAATCGGAAATAAAAAAAATGCGAAATTGGGTTTGTTAAAATTTGTATGTTAATTGTAATGACAGCAACTGCTCTTGATAACAAAAATCTAAAGTACTATTTGGGAAAATTAGGTCTTCATCCTCACACAAGTATTCTAAAACCTCAGTCATTGTTGAAACCTATTGGATTGTTGGCACGGTTCTAAATATGTAAAGCTAGGAATGTGGCATGCTTAAAGGTCCCTCAAACTTGAACCCTTGGTGAGAAAACCCCGAGAAATATATAAAATAATAATAATAATAATAATAATAATAATAATAATAATATTAATAAATTAACAATAAAACGCGACTACCTTAGCGTTCACAGCTAACGAACGAATAAAACTACTGGACATTTTTGAAAATATTAGTGGACAGGTCCTCCGTCACTCTCACCAGCGACGCTTGTGTCGAACTTTCCCATAACTCAACCACTCTTTTTGTTTCTCTCATCACGAGTTACGATGAATTTAACCAGATTTTTTTGCTGTGATTTGGTCACGTAATGACCAAATCCAAGAGCCATCATGACGTCAGAAGCAATTCACTACTCTGGAATACCCCGGGAAGAACACGTCGCATTTGAAGCCCACAACAACAGGCAATTATCTTAAAAAGAACTAGTAGACAATCCCACCTGTTTCATCGGTTTTTATGTGATGAGGACTTTCCTGTGACGTGATTAAAAATGTATTCACACGGCTATAAGAGTAAAAGAAGTTCCAAACAATTTGGAAATTATTCCGGATTGACAACTATGTCCTGATGATATTGATAAGTTCGAATTAGTAGATCCGTGAATTTTATAACGCTCACACTTTTTTGATAAATAAGGCTACTTTTGTAATGTTTTACATTGTCTTTTTAACAAATCTGAACCTGAAATTGTTTTGAGAAAGACCCCAATTAAGGTCAAACATCAAAATGTAAATAAAATATTTGAAAAATAATATTGGTGTGAGTTTAAGATAAGGTCAGACTAGTTCTTTTATAAATCTTAGTGATTTATGAGAGATAACAGACATAACCAATTCCTTAAAACTTATTATTATTATTATTATTATTATTATTATTATTATTATTATTATTATTATTATTATTATTAATTTTATTATTAACAGTATTATTATAATATTTTCCTTGGTTTCTTTGATTATGCTTAGAGGGATTAATGGCCTACGTCACTTTTTAATGCACCATATTGTGACGTTTATGTCGTCGTTTTGCGGTTTGCCAGCTCTAGTGGCGTTTGGAATACGTTCGGTATGTAGGAACGGTGAGCGCTACTAAAATGGAAAACACTTATTTTGTTGAACTGTTGAATATAATTTAATGATATTACTGGAAACATTACAGAAAAGTGAAATTTTTGGCAGCTGGGGCAACTTGCCTCAGGCCACAACTTAAATGGGACCTCAAACATTTTTTTTGAAATGAGTGTCCCTCGTGAATCAATTGTCATTGGCCCTTGATTTTTTCTGGGAGCTCATGTATAAATGCATGTAAAATATGTTCCGATCTGGCGAAGGAAAAATGATTCCATTTAGTCTGGTCCATTTCCGATCATTTTAAATTATTAATAATTTTAATATTTCTGGTGTACAACTTGACACCTAAAATTTAAAATAATTTATTAACTTACTTTCAATTTCAGTGTAAGAATTAACATTAATAACTGTTGAGAGATATTATGTCATCATGTTAATAAATACAGCACAAATAGTTGCAAATTTTTGGGTGCTGGTATCTTTTGGAAACTTAAAATATGTCCTACAGCAAAATATTAAGTCTGAGGTACTGCATCGTCTGCATAGCATACAGTTGGCATTTCTTTTACATTGTCTATTATCTTATCCATAACCAGATTTAAATGCACAGGACTGATCACCTTGTTTAACACCAGTAGCAGAAATGATTTCGTCTGTTGCCATATTTCCTACTTGCACGTTCGCGATTATATTTGTATTCTTCTATTCTATGTCTTCAACTATCTTTATGAATATTTCTGGAATATTCTTCTCTCTCAGAATTCTTAAAATGTCTTATAGTCTTACGCGATCGAACGCCTTTTTTATATCTATAACGCATATGAAGGCTGGCACTTTAAATTCAATCCCCTTTTCGACTACGGTTATGTGTATTTATGTTAATTAATTTTGTTTCACGGGCAGAAAATAAAATATTTTGATACTAATTAAAACCTGTAGTTGACTAGATTCTGACTACGCCTTTTCCCCTAATATTGGCGGAATTCCGCTCAATATGGCATCCCTGCACTGCACTTTAAAGCACCAGTTTTTCCGTCATGTCAGAACGTAAACTTCTGAGTTCATGATGCATTTAGAATTTATAAAGGATTGAAGCTAGTGATATTAATTATGTTGTTTACGACTAAATATTTCGCGAGTATTTAAGTTTCTTGTGTTAACCTATTATGTCTCAACGTTGCGTAAACGCAACATTTCATATTTATATTTTTTAGACAAGCGTTTGAATATAAATTTGTTCTGTATTACTATCGCAAAAAAATGCTATTTGTGCAGGTTTTGCACTTTTTATTCATAACCGAGCGTAAATTAGGCTTCGTTGAATTTTGTCCACCATTTCGATCACATCTCTGGCACCATCTCAATCACATCTCTGGCACCATCTCGATCACAGCTCTGACACCATCTCGATCTCATCTCAGCTGTATCTTCCTTGCGGTCCTGTCCTTCGAATAATGAAAGTTCGGAACTCCCTCCTTCCGCGCTCATCCCTGTCTCTGTTTGTTCAGCATCGACATCGGAGGGCATTGGCGGGGGTACCTTCGAACCAATGGCGTGCTAAAAAGGTTACATAAAAAATTTGACATTGGAGTTTTGGTGGCAACACACGAATCTCCACGCCTGAAGAGTGCGCCGCTTCTTTCTTGTAATCAAAGGAGTGAGACATAGAAGCGCACTCCGGGTTGTTTTCAGTTACTCGCGTAATGCGCGGAGGCCTTTGCACCTCAATTTTTTTAAGGGTGCAATTGTACTGGTCGCAGCTGCGCGGTGCTGGACGCTGCGCAGAGCTGGCATCCCTTACAATATAATTAATTAATTAATCAAATTACGTAATGCAGCGCGAAGAAAATGCGAATTATCGGCAAAAAAGCTTTCTTCTAGGGCCTTGGTAACGAACATGTGCATAAATCCAGATGCTAAATTTAGAAAAATATCCTCTTAACTCGTGGTGTAGCCAGGATCCATGTTTATGGCTCCTTGATACCGAAAAATTGATTGACAGCAAAATGTCTGCCCTGTTAACAACGCTAGTGGATAAACCGTTGAATTTTTCCAAAATTGTAATACCCGGATAGATTTGGCTGATGTCACGGCCCCTTGAATTGAAATTGATATTCGAATTATATTACTAATTATATATAAATATTTTCGTATTTATACACGAAGCCGCTGGGTCATTTTAAATTTTTTTAAAAAAATGGCACCATCGATTTTGATTAAATTTTGTTCTTGGATGGTCTGAAAAACATTTAAGACAATGGCGCAGGTCTCATAAACGTTGAAAACTCTGATTTTTCCAAAATTGATAATATTCAAAAGTTTTTCGGCGTCTTCTTACAACTGCAATATGAAGATACAATTTTCTTTTTAATGAAATGAGTTCATCAAAAGTAGATCTTCAAATAAGATCACGTTCGATTTTTCAAATTCATGAGAATTTTTTGCGAAATTTTGGGTCAAACACAGGCAATTTTCTTTAAAATACTTTTTCTTAAAAACCGCACAACATTTTGAAATTAAATTGGGGCCTAAGATAGCATATATGACGCTTAAAAGATTGGTGCAGGCCTCATGTTCGTTAAAATGCCTGATTTTGCGAAAATTTAAAAAAAAATCTTCCTACTACTGCAATTGATACATTTTTTTCTTAATGAAATGTTTTCATCAAAGTCAGATCTTCAATTAAGGTCAACTTCAATTTTACGGAAATGTAAGTATTTTTATAGTAATTTGGCGTCAAACATGCTTCCCCCGACTTCGAACAACGCTCGCTTCTTATTTCCTGCGCTTCGTAAACGTAATTTTAGAAGTGTTTTGAAGCAGTTGGATACCACGATTATTTTATATTATTTTATATTATTTTTTCGTTTCTTTTTCGAGCTTTTGTTAAACGTTTTAAAATTAATATTTTAGAAATTATTTTAAAACATTTTTTTTAAATTGCGTCTTTTAATTGAGTTAAATGTGAAAACGAATAGATGATTTTGCTATGTCATAAAACATGAGAGAATGAAAAGTATTACGATCATTGTTGCTTGTTACCCATTGTTGTGATCTCTCACTGGTAACAGAAGGGGATAACGACTGCTGCGTTTTCTATCGCGTTAATGCAAACTAATAATTTTATTTACGGCTAAAATACCCATCGTGCATCGTTGGTATATTTATGTGGGACGTGAATACACTGACCTCAATGGAAGAAAGCAGTTTTCGTTTAAGCATTTGAATTTTTTTTAAAATGTGTATTTTTCACTGTTTGTTTCAGATTTTTCAAATGGTAGTTGAAGTGTAAGGCAGAAATTGTCATATAATAGTATTACATAACCATTAACAATATCGCGAGAAAGTACGTGCTATTGTAGCTCCACTAGTTCGAACTTCATTTCACCGCCGCCGCCGCGTCTACCGCCGATGGACGATCCGTATTATGTATTAACGTTTCATTATTTTCTATCACGTATTATTACGCAGGATATTTAAAAATAAAATACGCATTTGATATATTCGTGAAAAAATGCAATTCAATACCAGCAATACATTTTAATTTAAATTTTGAATTAAAAATCTATTTTTCATACTTCATTTACGTGATATAGTGATATTTGAAGTATAAGAAAGGCAGAAATTAAGACATACAACGATAACATTATAAAATTGCGAGAAAGTGTGCGCTGTTGTAGCACCACTAGTGTGGTACCTTCATGATAATGGAAGCGCTGCTCCACCGGGCCTTGTGTCATCGAACGGACTAAGTGATAATCGGAAGAGACGATGACCGGTGAATACGGCACGTGGAGGACGACGTCCCACGAAAGGGTTCCCTAGTAGTTTTACCGGTTTTGCAACATGTGGCCGACCGTTGTCATGTAACAAAGTCACCTTGTGTCTCTGCTCGATTAGCGGCCGTATTTCCTTTATGACTCGACTTAAACGCATCAATTACACTTGAGAGCGATTGCCTTCGACAGTTCCCTTTTTTGAGAAGCTCATAAAAGTAATATCAGCTGTTCCCACCAAATGCAGAAGAAAAGCTTCGAACAATGGACATTAAGTTCTATTCAACGTTTTGGATCATGGCCAAGCTTTATCCCACGATCTTTTACGCTTAGGGTTATCGTACTGTATCCACTTTTCATCGTCAGTCACGGTACGATGCAATGAATCTTTTCTTCTCTGCCGTTGAAGCAGCAGTTCACATGTGAGATAACGCCGTTCTACGTCTCTCATACGACATACCCTTCTTTCCGAATCATTGCTAATGCTTTCAAACGTTTCGAAACTGTTGTGTCTTCAATTAGTAATTATTTTGCGAGATCTGACATACGTCTTCAAACTTTTTTGGTGCCCCAGAACGCTATTTATCTCCTAGATAACTAGTGGTGCTACAGAATGGCACAGACTTTCACGAATTAGTTTTCTATTTCCTTTGGTCTCGACTAGCTATCCAGCGGAATTTTGAGCTAGTTTTCACAGAAAACGGTTGAGTTTTCGAGAAACTTTATGTGACATTATTTAAAGCACATGTACTCGTAAATACAATAATGTTAACAAATTGCCGTTAATATAAATACTAAAGACATGAGTGACATGTAAAAAATACATTTTTTAATTTTTGAAAATACAAGAGAATAGAGCAATATGGCGCTAGTGTCATCTAATAGAGTTCATTTAGCACTATCCCTTCCAAACGTTTAAATATTTTTTAGCTGTTTTCGATAAAGTAATGTTTTGTAATTTTTTGAATTTCAGAAATTGCACGCAATATTGCGCAAAAACTGCTAAAATTTTCAAAAAATGTGCAGGACCTTAATTAAAGAACTCTCTACGGAGATAAAATTTTTTTGAAAGGAAAAATTCCTAACTTTAATTGTGTAGTTGTAGGCACCGACGGCCCCGACGGCACCGAAGACACCGAAAAAAATCATACCTTTAAAACTTTAAAAAATGAGAGTTAACCGTGAAAATTTGACATATGCCACTTTTATAAGTATATGTTACTCTATTTTCATAAGAAATTTAATGAAAAAGTTTGGAGCCGTTTTTTAGAAAATTTTGAAAAATGTCCAGTCAGGTAAAGTAACCTCAAATTTTGAAGAATGTTTTTCAAAATCTCAAAGTTACGACTGGAGCTAGATGGACAGGAGTTTCTTCAATTTGAAAAAAAAAATCCTACGCATGGTATAGGCAAGTAGTGTTCACAGACACCAGACGGGCGGACGGACATATTGACATTTTGAAAAAAAATAAAACACTTGTTCGGTATTAGGGGACTGCAAAACGTGTATATCCGTCGAAATATCGAAATAGATTTTACGCAGATTAAATAATTTTCCCTATACTACGTATATATTACTCTGTATATACTTACGTAAAGCAAAAAACATTTATTTTGGAAGTGTCGAAACGAGTCTCGGACCATTGCCAATCGAACATGTTCACCGGAAAACCCAAAAAGAATTCTGGGTGTTTCAGTTGCAGATTTCTTTTAAATAAAAAAGTGAAATAAAATTTCCAGCAAATACTCTTTTCGTGGCTCAAAACGTATCTTTAGCACTCACAACCAAAACGTTGATTACACTGAGGCAAACAAACCCATGTTGACGTTCCAAGCTTACTTCTCATCGAAAAATTACTGGCAGGCAGACCCGAGAAAGCCATTTCTTATGAAACATCGATAACTTACTCAAGAAACTTTGTTATTATTTGGATCAGCAGTTTTTTTGAGATAATTTCTTCTGCGACTGGTGTTTAACGGGTATTTTGAATATAACAGTCTTCCACATAAGGTCGAGCAGCATGCAGCTCTCCCCTGCTAATGCGCGCTTGGGAGACGGCACCTGATTTGTAGATACAAAGATTTCAAATCTTGACAAAACTGTTGCAATGTTCATCCTGAACTCTTCCTTTACATTATTCCGCTTTTTTCTGATTTTTGTCTTTCTTTGTATGAAGGAATTGAATGACAGAAAATAAGAACTTGTCATAAGTAACCTTCAACCCCCACTCTCTTTTCGATTTACTTTCTCCCACTTACTAACCTAAGAAGAGAAAGTATTGTAATTGTGCGCCGGAAAACAGCTCAAAAACTTTTCGACACAAAAACTCTTATTACCAGGCCCTGGTAAGGAAAAATGGATAAATCCTGTTGATAAATATAGAAAAAATCTTCTATCACGTAGTGTAGACAGAATGCATCTTTTGTGGGTCCTTGATACTGAAAAATCTATTGACGGCAAAACGTGTGTGTCTGCGCGTCCGATTGTGCACAACGCTAGAGCCTAAACCGTTTAGCCGATTTTCTACAAAATTCATATTCTCTAATCGCTTTAGCGTGACTTCTGAAATTTGAAACCAATGTTTTAATTTTGGGAGGTACTTTACATGATTCCCCTGGGACATTTTCAAAATGTTCAAAAAAATGGCTCCAAATTTTTTGATTGAATTTTGTTTAAGAAAATGGTGTAGGTTTCATTTTCGTTGACATTCCCCGATTTTTCGAAAATTGGAAAAAAAATAAAACTTTAAAATTGGATATAGATATTTTTGCCTCAAACAAGTTATGTTGTCCAAAATTAGCCCTTTAAAATAAGTCATGTTCATGTTTTGAAAAAAATGCGTAATTTTGCGTAATTTACACTTGAAATTACCGCAAATTTTCTTTCTAAAAATCGCTCCAAATTTTTTCTTTAAATTTTCTCCATTTATTTAATAAGTGACGATAAAAAATACAATGCTAAACTCATTTTGGGGTATTGTTCGTTTTTTTTTCATAAATTACAAGAAAATCCAAACTTCAAAATTGAAGATAGATTTTTGCCCCAAATAATTTCTATTGTACAAAACAATCTCTTTAAAAAATGCCAAGTACACTTTTTTGAAAAAGTTAGTAATTTTTGCGTACTTTCTGTTTGCAACAAAGGAACATTATGTTCGTCCCGTCGTAAATAGTGGTAACATTGCAATATTGCAAGAAAGTATGTGCTGTTATTACACCACTAGTTTTAAAAACCAAACGATCCGGCTAACCCTCTGGGAATGGTGCATTAATCATCAACACTCCCATGACCTGAGTGCAGGTGATTGTATATAAAATCGCTTAGGCGGACAAGCAGCAATGTGTCTGCCCAATTAATTAGTTTGTAATCTTCACATTTACGTTTTTCTACTATTTGAATCTCAGGGTTAGGTGGGACGTACTCGAGATTTTGGGAAACAAACACAACTAAAATATTTTTTAACCCATAACACATATATTCAAAGAAGCATAAAATATATAACTATAACAAAACCAAAAACATACAAAATTCTGTAAATCCTTTATGGAAAATATGACACGAAAAGCAATATGCATTCACTCTCAATTACAATATCCTGTTTCTACTTACAATAAAATTCAATATAATTATTAAATTGCTCAAATTTATTCATACACTGAACTCAGTTTATTTCCTCTTTACTAGATTCAACATAATCTATCACTTTACTTGATTAAAAAATAACAAACTATATTTCCTTTAAGGTTCCATACTGCCGCAAAGGAAACCAGAGAGATTATTACGCAATGAATGACTGCGTATTCTAACGACTTTTCACGTCACGTAGAATTGATTAACTGCCTCATACAAATTTATGAAATTTACATGGCTTTCACGAAAACAATAATGTACTAATTTCATCATTGAATAAAATAATACTGGAAGAACAACCTTCAATTGGGAAGCGACGTGTGTTTCCTCGCGTCATTTTTGAACAACGTGGAGTAATTGCTCTAGACTCTGTCTGCCTACGAATCACTGCTGAAATCCTCCGATCATGCGCCAAGGAAATTCGCCGCCAAAGTAGCCGAGAAACGTCCCACTCGCCCCAGAAACATATTAGGATTTTTTCAAACTCTCACATAATACAAGCTCTGTAATCGAATTACGCTCATTAGCATCATCAATGTTACAAGAGTAAGTCTTCCTTCTTGCTCGTAAATTGGTTTAAGAATAATTGTATATTTATCTGTATGAGTTTTTCAAAATCTCTTCACAGCAGGCCTCGTTCCGAATTCCATGTCCTTTTCACACGTACAACGTGTACAAAGAGTTGTACAACAGAGTACTACGCCTTTCCGCCAAAGGAAGTGAGAAAGGGGAAGGAGTTGCAAGGTGCTAGCTCCGTACAGCCTTTCCCATTCTTTCCCTGTTCAACCCCTCCGCCGCTCCCTGCGCATCAAGATTGCGGCCTCGCCCTCTAAGTGCCACGCGCGAAATCTAGGAGTTGTTAAGATAATAACAATAATTGAAAATATATATTCCAATAAAATATATTCTAAAAAATAGTAAATAAATAATAAAGGTAAATACTCTACAGTATTACTCAACTGAGCACATGTCCAAAAGGTTCACCGTATACAGACAAACATATCTGCAGGAATTTTTGGAAAGATTAATTAACTGCAATCTATATTTTGCTTTTAACTACAGAATCTGTAGGTAAAATGCGTCTGCATATCTTCTGATGTAGTTGGAGGTATTTGGTGCACGCAGTTTTTAAGAATACCCTAAAGAGAAAAATATCTAATGGTGCCAAGTATTGGTAACGCGCGGGTCACCACACAGTACCACCACGCCCTGGAAACTTAATGTTCAGAAAGTTTGAGTAGTTCACTGAGCAACTACCATGCTGAAACCATATAGTGATATCTTTCTATAACTTCACATTTTCTAAGAGTGTTGGAAGAATTTTAAATAGAAATTCTGAGTGTCGTTCTCCATTCAAAGTATTTGCTAGAAAATGGATCCCATATTTTGGTCACTCACGATTCAATTCCATACATTCATTATCTATTGGCGCTGATGCTCTTCATGCCGGTGACAGTGTGGATTCCCCAGTCCCGAAGGGCAAGCTTCTTAAATTCACTTCGCCAAGCCTAGTGAATGTTGCTTCATCAATAAATAATACATGTTCTCAAAACGTGCTGTCATCCCATATCTATCCCAGAGCAAATCCCAAAATGTTATGCGCCTTTCAAAATCTTGACATTCCTGATCTTGATGAAGGCAAACTTTACAAGTGTGGAATTCTTGGTGGTATACAATGCGAATCATACTGGAGTGATGACATACACCTATATACTACATCTTTGCCAATAGTACGTCGAGAACCTATGAGTGGTTGAAATGATATCATTGTCAGTACCGCGATTTCTTTTTTTTCATTCATGATTATTCTCTTTCTGTTCTTCTGTTTGAAAGTGCCACTTAATAGAAATCCTTGCACTTAATACATCTTTTCAAAACGCCTGCAGGTCAATTTGTCTGTAGAGGGTAGTCATTTTGAACATATGATCAAATACGTTGTAATATAGAAGATTTACCTTAATTTACGATTTTTTGCTACTTTTTTGGAATATATTTTTATTTGGTGAGTTTTCTCATGTTGTTTTATATATCGAGTGCGAGTTATTGTACCATTGACTTAAGCGTAGTAACTTGTTATTTATGTTCTTTAAAAAAACTCTTTCATATTCATTGTAGTCTGAAGTTAGAGAAAAAATCATGTTGTCGAAACATTGCTCAACAAACTGTCGTTAACTAAAAATAAAACATTAAAGTTTATTATAATGGGTTTCAGTGTTTTTGTATTATTTTTTATTAACAAATGTCTGTCAAATAAACTCTTAAATTAATGATATTCCATGACACTGATTGTAAGGCTGTTCATGTGTCACATGAAGTAACAGGGGATATAGAAAAGTAAGGTCAGGTAACTCGGTAAAATAAAAAAAAATTAATTCCATATTGATTATCTTTGACTTTCTTTATACAACGTCGGCTTCACGAAACAGCAGTAAACTATAATGTTTCTCGGAGTAACGGAATGTAAGTAAGATTATTGATGAAGTGACCATTATTTCATTTCATTGTCAATCGCTCGTGCTTTCCCTGTGCAGTCGGCTACTAAAAAATTGTTATAGTTGAGCCTGCAACATCCAAAATCCTTTCAGGCGCCAAAAAATAAAAATATAAAATAATTTCAATTTTTTTAACATTATGAAGTAAATACATGTTTGGAGGTTTCATCAACGTAAATATTTAAAAAGTTATGTTTAAAAATATGAATATATCACGTACAGTAATGAACTACCGACAAAACCGCCCTGACATAAAATGTTTGTATTGCCATTTTCGACACGTTTCTAAAGAATTATTTTGCGAGTTCTGGTAAATTTGCATCTGCAAATATAAAAAAACCATGTACATTAAGAATCGCCTTATTGACTATTAGGAATATCCTTATTGATCTCGTTATTTAATTTACATTGTAATTAATGACGATTCTTGATACAATATTATCGACGAAGCTAGTAATTGAAGTATATAACAGTTATTGATAATGTACTTTGCCTGATGTTGAGGTTGCGTTAACGCACCTAAACGTTGAACAAAGGTGGTACTAGATGCGGAGAATAAATTAAGAATGAAATAAGACTGGTAATGCACTCGTGACGAGACCTGAAACAAACTGTGTTGTGTTTGATGCATACTAAAGGAGAGAAAGTCATTTCATGTGGGCGTTGCTGCGTTTCCCGATTCAGTGTCACGTGTAGTCGAGTCACGTGCAAGTCGCCAGTCTTGTGGCCGACCGCAGGCCCGTGCCGTGGCGTAGAGAGGGCAGCTTCAATCACTGCCTTGTGGAGATTGCGCAACAGAGGACCAGTTTCTCCCCCTGGCGTTAGATAAAGATCGCGTCCAGCGGCAGCAACATCGCCTAAGGTCACTGAACGCGAGCTGTGCCGTCAAGGTCGAGAGGCGAAGGTGGATGATGTTGAGATTCGTTTGTTCGTGGCTGGCCACAGATATTGGGCAATTTATGAAATGTACTAGTTAGTCATGTATCTAGTACATAACTTTGTGAAATAACTCCCGTGTTTTCTTGTAGTAGGTTCGCAAACACTTCCTGCGGGGTTATTTCAATAATATTAGTGTTCGCTCACTGTTCGCCCTGAATCAGTTTTCTTCACACGAAGTCTATTATTAATTAAAATTGTTTTGTTGTACAAAAATAATATTTGTAAAACATTTCTTCATCGAAGTTTTTCAGTGTATACTTTTACGAACTATTAGTTAATATATGACCTCTACATTGCAATGAGTGCTTATTAACTCCATCTCTAGTGAGATAATTACTTCACATCACAAAGCAAATAGAGTATGTTATTGCGTGCGTGATTGGTCTGTCGTGTACCTATAGTGAGTAACGATCTTATGTGTACACTTTCTTTTTGTAGCTAAAAATTAAGTATTTGCACTATTTTATACATTTTTCTTTTCTTTATTTTTTGTCTTATTTATATAATTCTAAGAAAACAAAAACAATCAACAAACACTTATTTTGCTTTCAAACAAAAATACAAATAAGTAATTTAACAAACATCTAGTTATTACCGCGCAAGTCTTATTTGTATACTATCAAATATTAAAGAATATATTCAAGAATTCAGAAGAAAAAAATATTTAATACCCTGACGCATAGTCTTTAGCTTTGAGAACTGCTTTGCATCGTTTATTCATTGACTGCACCTCATATCATCAGTTTTTCCCATTCTTCTACCACAACACGTTTTAATTGATCCAGTGACTAAAGTTTTCGTGAATACACCATTTTCTTTAAATCAACCCATACATATTCGATCGGGTTCAGATCAGGAGTTTAAGGAGAGTTCGCAATTGCTTTGGGCACGTCCCATTTAAGCCACTGTTTACAGATATCAGCTATGGACTTAGGGTCATTATCTTGTTGAAAAATGTATTTTGGTTCTATGTAAAAATGTAATGCACTTTTTCTGAACTCTGCTTTATATTTTTCTTCAAGAATCTAAGAATCCCCACTTGTTCATAATTCCGTCAATGAAATGCATAGTTCTAATCCTATTAGACGACATGCACTCTAAAAACATCACACAACTTTCTCCATGTTACACAGTAGGCACAGTATTGCAAGTTTCGCTGTCCGTATTTGCCTTTCTCTATACCGTTCGGCATCCATAAGAACTATGAAGTTTTGTTTTCGTTTCATCCGACCAAATAACATTATTCCTGAACATCGTATCTTTACCTCTGTGCTCTCTGTAGAATTTAATTCTGGAAAATTCTATGAATGCCCTCTTTCGTGCTCTTCTGCGATGAGACGAACTTTCACAGAACTCTGCGAAATGTCTGGTTTGATAGTTTATTTTGCGTGATTTGTTTAATTATTTTGCGGATGTTGGGGGCACTTAATGTTGTGGTTGAATTATGAAACGTTCTTCCCTGTTATTGAGCTTTTTTCTCTTGGTAGGTTCTTTGCTGAAATTTTGTATCTAAACTTATTTAACACATAGTTAACTACAGATTGGGGTTTGTCCAATTTATCTAAGACAATAGCCACGCAAACGGAGAGTTACGACATTTCCTTTACGTCACTGACAAGTTCTTTCCTATTTCTCATGGTGAAATACACTAATCCGCAAACGAAATATAGTTGATAACCGTTACTATGAAGGACGTCTGAACGTGAGGAAAAAGTGTTAACAGCGAAGAAATAGGGAAATTATTCAAGGTTACAAATAACTGTTTCACGAGAATAGAATGAACTTCACATTATAAGGTGATTTTTGCAATAATCTCTTGCTTCTATTTATCCATTATGGAGTTATTATTACATTTTTTTCAATTTTTCATTAGGCATTTATGGTAAATGCTTCAATAAAATATTAAGAGTTTTTTTTGTGCAATAATCCAAGAATTTTCTATAACTATTACAATGTACAAACAAGAATGTTGTGCACACTACTTTTTCTAATCAGTGCAAAATTATTACGTCCATATTTCTGTCGTTAAAGTTATACTAGTTTTAGAATGAATAAATAATTAGATTAAAATAGCGAAATAAGAGAAACCTTTATTACCACCTTCAAAGGACACACTAAAATCCTTCATTAAAGAAAACGTCATTATTTTCACCCCTGGTTGTTTATAACAACGCTGGTTCATTCATCAACAGCGTTGCCAATACCAGTTTTTCACAAAGTATTTTAATTTAAATTTGGTTCTTTTATTTTGTCCAGGTTTTATGGGTTTAATTTTTTTTCATACTTCATTTTTACACTGGTCTCAATTTGCTTGGCGGGCGTACTGAAGTCGTGTGTGCGTGTAACAATAAAAACTCAATTGTATTGTCTACAATGATAATACCATATTTCATGGTGTAACTCCTGCAATGAATAGATGTGTAAAATATTAAATACGATGTGCAATTCTTGCTAAATTTTAATTGAATGGTTACAAAAGGTTTAGAAATGATGAAGTTTTTAGTTATAGCATGTAATAGTTCTCCCATAAAAACAAAGATCAATAAAATGGAAAAAATTATAATACACCTTCATACTTATGGAATAAATGAATGCCCAATGCGGCGGGGAGGGGGAGAATGGGGTGTTAACACGAGCTCACCGAACTAACAAGTGGTAATATCTGTCGTACAAAGCATCGTTTTTTATTTTCTTTTTAAATGGCACTACTCACATCGCAATATACCCCCAAAATATCATACTTACATTTTGTCAATTTTGTTGAATTCTGCTAGAGACAATACCATTCATTCACGTGATTGCATCATGAACCGGTTTCTCAAGTATTGCATAATATTCTGCTCACCTGCGAAAACTGTATAGTGATCTTCCCACCCCTTGCTCGAATTTGGGTTCGTGAGTCAACTTCCCTTTCCCTCGCCCAGCTCAGTCGCGTCGAATAACGCACTTAGCAACTGCCACCTTCCTTTTCAAGCCAGACAAAAGCTGTCACCTTTTCTGGTTTTCTGATCAGGGAAAGGATGCGAAGGAAACATTAAAGCATTGTCAGTTTCGAGAGATTCAGGGCAAGTGGGTAACAAAGATTTTTTTCAGGAGAAGGAAGAGACAAATGTCTTTCGCACATATTTTCTTTTTTTTCAATGTAGGTACCAAATAAAATATTTGATGTCTTGATGTAGAAGAAAGTATATTGTTTTAGATGATGAATGGGGAACTTAGACACCTTTTAAACGACACGCCCTTAAGCGACGCAAATACGATGATATGGTTCTGAGAAAGAACTTTTCCTTTCTGAAACAGAAATCGGCTATAACTCACAGCACTTCTGCGACCAAAAAGAGAATATTTTTAATGGAGCCTGCGACTCTTGAGGTGGTGTTTCTCCATTAAACTGACATTTAGAGACGCTTATTTCAACTAGATCAGCGCATCATCGGGTGTTTTACAAATGCACACTCCGCCAAAAGCATGGATTATCGCAATGGAGGAAGCAATTTAACATATGTATTGTAACTTACTAAATATTGCATTTAAATAGCTTAAGTAATTGCATTCTTTCCTTCTGCTAAGAAACATGTCCAGCTCCAAGCAATCGTCGCGTTGCTAAGTCAGATCAATTGCTAAGACGGCGATCCTTACGTCATTTACCCATTTGTTACACAAGCTTTGTAAATCATTAGACCTACCATTATCATCATATAAGCTGATATCTCATCATATCAATGAAAATTTCTGTACAAGGAACTGGATCAGTGTTTACCTTCCAAGTACCGTTCCAACTATTCTATGCCACCGAGAATGTGTTTTGACGAAATACACAATGTTATGTTGGTACTACTTGTGTTCTTATGATCGATTAATTGGAGTTTTTTTTTGTAATTTAAGGTCGCATCAACTTCTAGGTCATTAGCGACCACTATTGCTTATAACGATATGGTAAATGTGAGGATGACACGATATAATGATGATAGGGGGTGGCAGAACGAACACGATATTACCATACCCGTATCGGGACTCGAACCCGCGATCCTTCAGTCCGAGATCCCTACGACACCTAGATACCGATCCCTAGATATATTTACAAAGATCTGGCCAACGTAGGGTATTAAGAATTGTTCGCAAGGAGGGTGGGTCCTAGTCCTCTGAAAGCAGGGGAGGAAAAGGCGGTAAAATACCAACCAGTCATTCTCCTTTCAGTCCAACTTCGTGGAGTGCCCAATGCCAAAATCCTCCTAGTGGTGGCTGGAACCTCTGGGGTCATGCCAGTCTGTCCACAGTCTGTGCCCTCACGGCGTTGTGGATCACATCTCGAGGCGATCTACAGCCTATCTCGTTAACTGCTCTTGAGAGTTCTTTTAAGTTCTACACCCAATTGGTAAATTTCAATAGAGGAAACGAGCATTTTTGTAAGTTCAGAAAGAGAACTTCTTAGTCCCCTGAGAAAGTAGAAAACATTGAGGATCCTAAAATGACTAGGAATCACCTAGGTACCACGTCTGTAAGTAGCAAATATATGCTATTTAATGTTTGTCACTGTATGGAAAGCAGTTTTTGAATTATCGAAATAGTGATTACGATTGATAATCTGTTTTAGAACTAATAGCTAAGATGAGTTAATATGGGCAGATATTGTGGTATTCTATTATTACGCTTCACTACTTTCATTTTAATTTTTTTGGTGTACAATAAGTAATTAATTGTGTATAGATAACACTTTTGCTTTCACGCACACTCCTTGCGGCACAAACAGCAATTTTCGACAGAAAAACTCGTAATGCGGGGTCCGGATACCGAAAAAGGGTATACACCTTGTTTCGATATGCAGTAAACTACTTCCTTTAACACTGAATTTCTTGAAGTTAGAATCCACGTGGCAATTGAGTGTACGCCCTCGCCGAATGATGTGTGTTCGCAGCTTGTCGTCACTCCTGCAGCAGCAATCGTGATTCAGTTATTGAAAGTCAGTACTCGCCTGACCGCTGTGGTGTGCGGATCGTGCCCGCAGCTCCGCAGTGTCTTACCTTGCT
>BOPP01000009.1:14172084-14222984 GCA_017312745.1 Gryllus bimaculatus | reverse complement strand
ATGTCAGAATAATTCTACAATATCATATTTACTTATTATTTTGTAAAAAATAGATTGTAAATTTTTTTTGTTATAAATAAAAAAAAAAGAATCCACGTTTCGTGGGTCCAGACACCAAACATTTGTTTTAGAGCGAATTATGCTTATAAAAATGGCCCAAGTTGATTTGTATTTCACTCTCTGAATTTTCAAAACTTGCTGAAGTTACAATTAATGTGAGAAAATATATGCTATTGTAGCACCTCACATTCGTTTTGTTGTAATTAGTTATTTTATTTAAAGTTCCTAGGTAATTTGGGAAGAAGAGGTTCTATAAATATGTATTTTGTCAGAAAAAAACCTGTTCAAAACTAAAGATTGGTCTGATTTCCTAAAGTGAAAAAAGCCGTTCACATTGACCCCAATCAACCTGAATGCCGGTGACCGACGAGGAAAACCTTGAGGATGCTACACATAATAAGATAGTGTGTAAGGCTTATACTTAATCCGAAATGCTGGATGTCACACTATTTCTCATGTGGACTCTCAGAACTGGTAGTGGCGAACTTATCGAATTTCCTTCTTGTTCCTCTCTAAGCACGTGTGAAGCCTGGAGAAAGGGGGCAGGGAGGTGGCGGCGGCGAGTGTTCTGTGAGGGGGGGGTGCGGGGTCACCGACCGCGTGGTGGGAGCGAAGGTCGCCGCCCGGTATCCCAGATCTCACGCAGACGCCTTCCAGCTGGCGATTGCGCGTGCGAGCGCCCTGGCCGCCTCCGAGAAAGCGGCCACGGTCGGAGGGCGTCGCCTCCCGCCCTTCTCTTCTTTCGACAGCTTCTCTTGCTCGGCGCCGGCTCCTCCAACCGGGCGAGATGGCGCAGTCCCTCTGACCGGGAGGTCCTAGGGCTCCTCTCCCCACACTTGCAAGATTGTCAACACTAGCTCGTTAGCTATGTCCAATTCAGTCGCAATCTGGAGCAGAATTCTAACGGCCGGCTGCTCTGATCGGGAATTTTCTGTGGTTTCTCCGATTAACACCAGGCGAATGCCAGAGCAGTACCCTTACAACGGGCCTCGGACCGCGCGCGATCTCACCTTCCTTTCCTTGTTCTATCCTCACCCCTTACCCACACACGTACATAAACGTGGACTACACTACCAAACCTGATGGGAGACTGATTGGGAAGTTCGAGCTTGTCCCGACTGAGGCGGTGTCCCGCTGATCGGAGATACCTAGTTGGGGAAAACGCGCTAGCCGACTGTAGGATCTCGCCATACAGCGGGAGAAAGATCTCTTCCACCTCCCGAACAAAACACATGTACTACACTTTCGAGACTAATGACCTTTGTAGTTGACGTGCTCGTAATCATTAAAACAATCAACCAAGGTTTCCTCAAGGTGCGCGTTTCGTAAGAAGTTGTGGTAGGTTGAGACTACCAGCTAATTAGTTGCAAGTAACAATCGCTTCTCTCTTGAGTAACTTTCCAACACTACATCGGTTACTACTTTAGTTAAGAAATTAATTCAAGATCAATGTTCATCAAGCAATTTAAATTCTCTCTCTCTCTCTCTCTCTCTCTCTCTCTCTCTCTGAGGGGTGTGAGTAGGTAATGGTTGAATTTTCTCACGCAGGTAATAGTAGAATTCCAATTCGAGGCATAAGCGGGAGAGGATTGATACGTCGTTTACGTCAAATATCAGAAATCTGACGTTATACTGAATTTCAGGGGATTGTTACTGACCTTTCTGACGTTTTTCTTGTGAGATGTGAAAGAGATCTGAAAACACGAAAATAGGAATGAAAACACAAAAACCAACCGGGAATATCTGGACAGTCTGTTATAAGCATCACGATTTTTTCTGGTTGAGCTGATGTTATCGAAATAATATCTGCTAAATTGATGGCCTCTATCACATTTTGATTTTTGTTTTTTTTCTCGTAGATCCCGGTTCTAAATTTATGGCCTTAATCTTCCACTAAGAGAAAGTACAGCAAGTTAAGTCTTCGAGCGTGAGCGTCTTCGTTTGGCACAATGATGCATAAAATCGATACACAAGAGGGAAAATTAAAATTAAAAAGAAACGAAAATACATGAAATGAGAAGTTGATAAGGTCAGAGGAAATTAAAGAAAGATAAAGAGGAAGCTACAGAAAAGTGGGAGAAGCGGTGAAAAAAGTGATATGCAAGAGAACAAAAAAGAATTGAGTTTCGGAAGAAAAAATAGAAACGAATGTCATTTTTATCAAAAGTGTCGTTCCGAAAAAGCAACGCAATATGTAATCAATTTGTAACCATCATTGAAGAACATTTTTAATCAATTTTTCTTTTATTAAAGAATCCTATTCTCTTTGCTGGATTAATGCGACATTTAAATTAAGGATGGATTAAATGGTTACTATACTTTAACATTACATATGTAGTTACTTAAAGATATCAACATTTCGTACTAATGTTGCTCTCAACACTCATTTTCATGTCTCAAAAAGGTGTGTCAAATTAAATTGAAAATCGATCTTTGCACTATTAAGAAGTGTATTCTCTAGTATTACCTAGAGTTCTTGCTTTCTTCGTATTTACTTGATGATCTTCAAATTCAATATTCCAAGATAATTTGCCCATTTATTATTAATAATTAAAAATACACATGAAATATGATTATTACGAATTCACAACAAATTTTGCCGCAAGCTTCTTATTTGAAATTTTTCAACAATCATGCCATCTTAATGGGACAAAATTATGATGTTGTGGACTGAAAATAACCACGGAGTACTGGAGTTTAATCAAAGCCACCTACATAGATCTATTTAGGTAGTATTGGTTAACTTCCCCGTATTCCCACTAAGATCGCAGAGCTAAAACATGCAAAAACACATTTTTAGAAATTTCTTAGTACCTTCTAGCCGGATCTGAGAACAAATATCAATTCTCCACCAGGAGGCAGAGACGCGTCGAATGACTCCCGTATGTCTCGGTTGGTGGACGGAAAGTGGTCTATCCGTGAGTGACGGAACTACACATCCGAACATTCGATCATCCGCACATCTGCACAGGGAGTTACTGAATAGGGATATAGATTAAATCAAATTTACCAAGAGAAAATTATACAAATGTAAATAAAAGTCAATAAGAATTCCAGTTTGCAACAGCTGCATAGAAAAAAATTGTGCTTGAAACTGAGGCAATAATACTCCCCTTTTTTCAGTATTTCTTCGCGAGTTGAAACCTTTAATAAAGTTTGAAATGGCTTTGTTTTTTTAACTTGATAGTACTTCCCTTCCATATCTAATGAACATAATTTTATGCAGCACTTTGATGTTAATAATAAATAATATGTTCATGAACGCATTACCCTCCTCGCTTACTGCTTGCTGTTTCTTGAACGTTGCGTCAGACCCCTTTTGTTGTGTTGTGCGTTCATCGTCATCTCTGAGAGATGACGCTGGCTGGGTTCCTTCCTTGCCTGCAGTGTGTCCAAAAGAGCATCGGATTCCACGAAGGGCATCAAACTCAAGGTCGTTGTCCTGTTTCTACAGGTCATTGCTCCGCCTGATGTTTCGAAACGATTATTGTGTTCTCATACTTCTCTTGTGGTCATTTGTTTACCTCTGCCACATACTAGATTAAAACATAATTACATATTTTATTAAATGAGAACATTGAAATTATATTTATATTTTTGACTATTAAATCTTATAGAAATTATCAACTTGATGTGTCAGTTCATTGATGAGCGTAGGGGAGCGGAGTGAGGGAGCGGGGAAGAGGCTCAGGACTTTATTAATCTCCTGCATTCTGTCAGCTGGCCAAGTGGGAGTTAGCCTTGCTTTCCCCACAATTATAAATGGTAATCTTGAGAAGTGAATGAAGGCGTGTGGCGAGTGATCCACTATGTGCTCAACCACAATAGTTTATACTGTGGGAAGACTGATTAATCGCTAATGATACTGGGCGACTCAACGATTAGTCCCGTGAATGTACTGCATGTTTTCGTCGCGGGAGGTGGCGGTGAGCCTCCCTCCCCCTCCCCCCCCCAGGCTGGTGAAATCCGGCGGACACGTACATTGGTTTGCAAGGATTTTTCTCCAACCAGGTATCTCTCACCAGGGGCCAACCTCCATCTCTTGCCACCGTCCCAGCCGGGACAAGCTTTAAGCTCTCGACTGGTCTGTCGACAAGTAGGATTGACTGATTGATTTGTACTTCCCTACGCGTTAACGGCTAGGGTCATTAGTAAATAACGGCTAGGGTCATTAGTAAATAACGGCTAGGGCCATTAGTAATATTAACACCGTAAGTGTAGTGCATGTTTCTCCTCGGAGTGGTGGCGGTGATCGTCACCCTTACTGGATCGTGAGATCCGGCGCCGACCGCTTGCGGGGTTTTCCCTAGTCAGATATGTCCCATGAGGGAGGTACCGCCGCAGTCGGGACGAGCTCTAAGCTTCCGAGCAGTTTCCCGGCGTGTCTGATAACTTAGTGCATGCACGGTGCACGGTACGTGGTGCGTGTAAGGACCGACGGACGGACGGACAGACAGGTGAACATTTTGAAAAAATCCACTTTTTCGGTATCTGGCGTCCCCAAAGCGTGTATTTCCATTGAAATCTCGAAATTGATTTTCTGCAACATTATATAATTTCCCTATGCTACGTATATTAGTCCGTATATACGTACGTATATGGGAAAGTAAACGAATATTTCTTAGAAATTTGTGCCAATACATTTATTGGGATTGTAATTAAGTATCTATGGTATTGTCATCTGGTAAAGCCATATTTCTTACAGTAAAAATCATATTCTTTATCAGCGTTGATTGAATATTAATTTGAACTAAACGCGATAACTAACATTAATATCTCACCTGACAGATACAAAGTGCTGATATCTTAAATTCTTGGGCTGGCTCGTTTCAATATAATATATAAACTCATCTCACAAAAATATAAAATAAACACAATATTTTAGTTTATTGGTCAGTACTGCAAGAACTCAACCGAACTCTTATTCTCTGACCGTGCATGCTGACGTCGCACACATAGGGGTGCGTGGGTGGGTGCGGTTAGTCTGCACATCTGGACACCATAGCAGCGCGGCGCGGGCGGAGGGCGAGCGGTGAGGGGCGCACGACGGCCTTGCATCACAACACTCCAAGGCCCAGGGCAGTGGTCCGGACAAACATTTATTTCGTTGTTCGCAAAACAAATTAAAAAATGATAGAACCAAAAGGGTGGGCTACCGGTTTATTATAATTACCAATATATTATTTTTTTCTCTTTTCTGCCTGTCACTCACACAAATTGTTAACATATTTTCAATTTTATTATTAATAATACAGTATTTATTTTGATATTTAAGAAAAATATAAAGAATCAATTTTCCTCACCATCTACAAGATATTTCTCTTCAAAAGCGTAAATTGCGTGTGAATAGTATCGATTGTCATAAATGGTACTGCGAGCGGCCTACTGTTTCCTGACACCTCCTTCATCTCCTGTGAGAATGGTCATTTCGATTCGCTGGGCTTATTTGTGGTGTGTGTGGATGTATGTGCGTGTGAGCGTCTTGGGGCGAGAGAGCTCGCCATTGACCACGACTGATCTCGATGATTGCCGAAAGTGTTAGGAGACCAAGGAACCCGTGTGAACAGGATACTGCGTCTGGCGCGCACACGTACTGCGCATGCGTTGGAGGTTCCGAAAGGCCAGAGCTTTCGTCCTCTCTCGTGGAAGTTCGCAATTGAGAGGGAAGTACAAGATGACAAACTCCAAAGCAGACGAATCATTTGATTGTTCATTCGAAAATTATCAATAAACACATTATAAAGTGATGAACGTCTTAAAAAAATGAAAAGCACTGTGTGCCTTCGGAAAATATTTGGGTTGGCTCCGCCTTGCAACTTAATAGGAAGCTACGCCTCTGATCACTGAGTATTTCTAGGAGTTCCATCATCTTTCTCAAAATAAAGTTAACTTAACCACGAAATTCTATAATCTACAGAAACTCACGGAGCTAAATAAACTTTAAAACCGCTTTGAAATGAAAATAGGTAAGTTCTCGATATTATTTTCATTCCATTGCCAACACCGCTTTTTACAAAACAAGTTACTAACAATAACACAGATTTGTTTTCAGTGCATAAATAAACTTTGATGACCTCAAATATAATATGGCTTGCCTTTATCGTCAATATATTCATAATGTACGCTGTAATGAACTGAGTAATACAATTCAATATCTTGCGAGTACTTATCATTTTTTACCTCAGGGCATAAAACAATATTCATAGCCTCACGACATGAATGAATTTAAAAGCCCAATGTCATTTCGATGGAAGACTTTTAGTCGCCAGAGACAAGTAGAGCCAACCATGCCCGTGACACATACAAGTTTTTATTTTTTACATCACTTTAATGATTCAGATTTACTTTTTTTATTAATTAACTTGATGTTAATTTCGAATTGTTTCTAATATCTCGATTATTATCAGTATTTTCATATTTCCCTCCCATAATTCTCTCTCATTATTCTCTCCATAAGACAATATGTAGCGTCATTCCACTGTTTTCGTATTTACCGCGTAACTGCGATCCTCTCGATCCACGTAAGTTATTCAGAATTCGAAGTGCATAACGAAGGCAATGACAAGAAATAACGTATCAGTGAAAAATAAAAATATTTGGTGATGTTGGTCTGCTGAACTTACTATCTTGCTTCGTCTGCCATCTCGCAATTTATTGAACACTGTGACTGCTGATACAGAAGTTTGTCTGCGCTCTCTCGCCTTCGGTTGCCGGTATCTCAGACGGCTCCACGATCCCAATAAGCTATGCTGAGCTTTACTGTTTAGCTCATAGTGACAAACATTGAAAAAATTACCATACAGTCTAATGTCTTTCCCAACGTGCGTCATTAACAGTGCAACAGAAGTACGTCATAGATTTTTTGTTGACACTCAAAACGATATTTTCCGGTGCAATAAATACGTAGTTCTTAAATGTATAATTATAACACAAACTCATTGTGACATGGCTTTTTCTGCATGAAGTATATCGTCATGGTTGACGTATTTTGCACGCAACGAATTACATTCATGAATACGGGAAAAACATCTAAATAAGAACTTTCATCACTCGTATTAACAACGGAGTAGTACGTCATGGAAGTACGGAGTTTTTTATCGAACACGACTATAAATTGAACAATTATATTCATAAATACAAGCATCTTTAAAGAAGAAGAGAACAATGCATGTATTTTCTTTTCACAGTGATCTTGAATACATCTGCTGACCATATACCCATGGTCAATGTTCTCAAACGCTTTCACTGGACAAGTCCATTTCATTCAAAACCCCTGAAAAATAAAGAAAGAAAACTGAATAAAGACTTGATGAAAGCAAATGCGAAAGTGACTGTGAAGACCGAATGTGTGAGTCATCGTTATCAATGCCCTTTCCTGCCACCACGAAAGTAGGTGAACACATGGCCACTCGCAGAGGAGGGAGCTGTAAAAGCAGTATTTTGTTTACCACACGTCAGCAGAAAGGCAAGGTTTGCGTGTTTCCTCGTGGGACTACTCTCACTTACACGTGCAGCTTAAAATAAGTCATTGACTGTGATAATGCAAGCTCCACCAGATATTGTGAGAAAATCTAAACCATTCATGAAATAATGTATTACTTTCGGAATTTTTCTCATAACGTTTTGTCATTAACACCTTTCTTAACGTGAATCTCACTTCTGACTTACTGTAACCTCTTCTATATTTGTTCTATATTTGTATATTGTGTAAGATTTTTTTGCTTTGTGTCTTGTGTTTTTATACTGATTATTACTGTCTTTTTTTGTACTGATGCCGCAGGAAAAACGGCTTATTTTCGACAGAAAAACTCTTATTGACGAACCCTTGTAAAGAAAAAGTGAATTAATTGATTGGTTAGTGATTCCGGGCGCGTCAATAGCAAAGGCCATTAGATCCCTATGTGTAGTGCTTGTTTTTTCCTCGGAAGCTGGCGGTGATATTCCCCCGCTAGATGACGAGTGCCGGCGCCGATCTTATGTCGACTAGCATTTCCCTCAAACAGATACCGCCCACCAGTTGGGCACCGCCCCAGCCGATCGGTCTCCCGGCATGTGTGGTAGTGAGTATGTACGTGTGTGTGTGTGTGTAAGGAAGGGGGAAGGGAGGTCAAGGAAGAGGAAGGAAAGATCGGGTGCGTTCTGTTTGTTAGGGTACTGTTCCCGCATTCGCCTGATCAAAGAAACCACGGAAAACAACCGAACAGGACAGCCGCCAGCTATATTTCTCCTCCAAACAGCCACAGATCACGACCTAACTATCAAGCTAGTGTCAAAAATCCTGCCACTGTCGGGGCTCGAACTTAGGACATTTCGGTCAGAGGCACTGCACTAAGTTTAGCACTGCATTAGTTGATACCCTGAGTCACCTCTTTCGCTAGGAAAAAAGTAGATAAATCTTGTTGTAATATCTACTAAATTACTTTCTCTCACACGCTATGTCGTCAGAATCAATGTTTTGTGGGTATTTAATGCCGAAAAATCGATTGATGGCAAAACGTCTGTCCGTTTGTGGACAATGCTAGCGGCTAAACCGAAAGCAGAATTTTACCCAAAATTGATATTCCCCAATAGACCTGGCTAATGTCGAGTTCCCTTGAATTTGAAACCAATATTTTAAGTTTGAGGGATACTTTACATGGACCCTCTCGGGAGGCTCCTTAGAGTGCTTGTTTTCCACGGCGCAAACCCGGGTTCGATTTCCGACCAAGGCAAATTATAACTGTGTGCTTTCTTTACAAATGTCCCAGTATCTATTGCTGAGTGACGATAAGAAAGCTCACATTAAGGTTAAGGTGACCAGTATACGGTAAAGGGATGTCTTCGTGTTAACCACAGGAACCTCTTTACATGAAGCCCCTAGAACAATTTCAAAAATATGACTCCAAATTTTTTGATTGAATTTTGTTGTTTGTCAGATAGTGTAAAAAACGCTTAAGAGAATAATGCAAGTCTAATTCCGTTGAAAACATTGATTTTTTGCAAATTGCAAAAGTTCCATTTTTTTGGCGTCTTCCTACAGCTACAATAATGAAGAATGAATCTTTTTCTTATTGAAACCCCTGTATTAAATAGATAGTTAAATAAGGAAGTGCTCCATTTTTGTAAAATATGACTAGTTTTACGTAATTTTGCGTGAAACATGGACGAATTATAAATTTTTTTCTCAAAAGCACTCCAAATTTATTTTTAAATTTGTTCTTCGTAAGTAGAAAAATGGTAAAGAAAGCGGTGTAGGTCGCATAATCGTTGAACTCTCGTATTATGATCGAAAATTGCGAACAACAACAAAAACAAAATACATTGAAAAAGTACAATATTGATGATCGAGATTTTTTGTTAACTGATATGTTTAAAAAAGTCAGTTCTTTAAAGAAAGGATATGTTCATTTAAAAAATATGATTATATATTAATATATATAATATATAATAATTCTGCCTAATTTTCGAAGTTGCAATTTCGAATTTCCCGCACTAGCTTTATAGAATGTTTCAGGAATTATATAATCATAAGGAGTTAGTTATTTAAGAAGAATTACTTATTTAGTTAACTAGTAAAGGAATTTATTATTCCTCAGCAGTTATTTAAGATAATCTTATGTGGTGTTGCCAAGCAATGATGCGACATGTTAGTTTGAGAAATTATTCCGAGAATTCCATTGTTAGACATGTATGGATTAGCGATAGGGAAATGAGGCTTTATTTACTGAACGATAATGTTAAACCTATTGATTTCTAGGCAAAAATTTGCATTGCAGAAGCATAGTAACACTTCGAAACATGTAAATTGTTTACTATGTACAAAAGTAAAGAATATATTTGTACAGAAAGAAAAATTAACACAAATAAAAAAACACCCAATTTACATATTTCAAATGCTTTATTATTTCTTGGTTATTTTTCTTACAGAACAAATATATTAATTTCCTTTGTTAATAAAAAATACAGGTTTCTGGAGTGTGTCAATGCAAATTTTTGCCTAGAACGCATTTTTCAAAACAACTGTTGAGTGCTTATTGTGGCTCAACCATTCAGAATATCCCAGTAGTTTGTTAGACAAAATATGCTTAAAATGTTTTTAAGAGCATATCTGTGAAGTTTCGACGTTTCCCCTCCCCGGTGTTACAGATGTGACTTGTGTAGAAGTAAGAAAGTATCGCTGTTCCTGACTGTCGAAATAATACCAGATATTCTATGCGACGCAAGCGCTTCGTTTGAATTTGTTTGGACTTGTTCAAGTCATGGCAGAAGTTGCAATATTATAATATTACGCGACCAATCCTAATAACGCGAGAAAGTATGTGCTTTTGTAGGATCTCTAATTCTTCTGAGAATTGTAGGTGTTTCCAATAGTACGCCAACGGTCACTTGTTTGAGCTCGTATAGAAATGAAGAAAGGACAATGATTATGAAACAGCAATGGGCCAGTAACTGAAGACCGAGAGGTCCTGAGTTCAAGTATCGACAGTTAGTGGATTTTCCAGTTAGTTGAGGCGATAGTTGCTGCATTAGATAGTTCCATTGCCTCGATGGGAATTGTAAAGTCCCGATGCTCTGAACTATTGTTTGCGTTTTCTCCGATCAATTCCAGGCGGATAATGGGACTATACCTCAATCAACGCTTTGCAGACCGCGGACGATCCTTACTTTCTTACACTGTCTTCACTTCCATTCTGTGGTCTCATCCCTCATTCCCATATACGAGTACGTCATCCTCGTAATATCACAATCGACAATAATAAGAGAGTACGCGAACGTGAAGCTACGGATCTAATGGGGATGTAGTTTCAGAGGGATCAGTCTAGTCCATAAAATTAAAATTGATTTTGAAAGTTTACACGTGTATTCTTCTATCAGAGCAGATAACCTAAATTGAAAGACAGTATTGTTGCCGAATCAGTATGATTGGCCGGGAGATCCTTGTACTCGGCAAAGGCGAATTATGATACAGGATGAAATTAAACCATTGTCTGGCATTTTAGCACCGGCTGCTCTGATCAGAAGTTTTATATTGTTTCTCTAATCAGAGCTAATCAAATGCGCAAGCAGTATCTACCTTATCAAACGGGTCGCGGACTGCGGGCGATCTTTCCTTCCTCATCCCTGCCCCCTCCGCTCCCCTTATACATATACACTCTTACAAGAAACATGACGCACGTCAGGAGAGCCATCGTAGATTAGAGCTTGTCCCAGCACTGGCTGTGTCTCGCTGGGATAAAAACTTGGAGTAAAAGCTCCGCATGTCGTCTGCTTACAGGATATTGATTTCAATAGATGACGCATCCGGAATCAATACTCACTTCTATCGGAATTTAGTTGCATCATCATGCAAATAATCATAAGAGTACAAAGAAAATGATAAAAGCACTCTTGAGACTCCCGCGCTCCTGGCGTAGCCCGGCCACCTCATTCCCACGCCCTGTATTACCGTATTTTGAACAGCTTCACGAGAATACTTCATTAAACAGATATCAGCAGCGATGCATATGCGTTATTCATACATATTTAACTTGGCCACAGTGATATGTCTAGTAATTTCGTAAGTATTACGTTCTCGCTACCTTGTAGAAAGGAAAAATATGTAAAGCTGCGTGAAAAAAACTGCAAATTTCGGAATGAAAAACTCTTCTCACAGGGCCCTGGTAATGAAAATGTGGATAAATCCAGTTGTAAAATTTAGAAAAGAAATCCTCTAACACGTGGTGTAGCTAGAATATATGTTTTATGGGTTTTAAATAACGAAAAATCGAATGTCGGAAAAACGTCTCTCCGTCCTTCTGTGAACAACGCTCGCAGCTAAATCGTTGAGCCGATTTTCTCCAAAATTTATATCCCCGAATCAATCTCGTTTATGTCCCGGCACCTTAAATTTGAAGCAGATATTTTAATTTTGGAGGATACTTCACATTTTACAAATCTTCAAATGGTTGCACGGTTTTGGTTAAATTTGCTGGATAGTGTACAGAACGTTTAAGAGAATAGTGCAGGGAGGATGCAGCGCACAAATCTTGCAAGGTGAATGCTCATTGAAAACCCTAATTTTTCGAAAATGCGCAAGTTAAACAGTTTTCGGAGTCTTCCTACAACTGAAATATTAAAGTTAAATATGTTTCCCTTAATGAAATCTATGCCTTAAAGATAGATTTTAAAATAAGGTTAAGTACAAGTTTTCCACAGTTTGAGTCCTTTTCGCGTGAAAATATGGACGAGAAAGTACGTGCTGTTTTAGCGTCACTACTTGTTGATTGAAGTTCAGTCAAGGGTAAGGGCGGTGCATGTACAATTAAAAGGTGCCGTGACACCACTCTTCAGGAGAATGCGACTGGCTTACGTGGCTTGGAGCGTTCGTTGTTGTCACTGCAGTGCCTCTGACCGGGAGGATCTATGATCCGTGTCCCGCCGGTGGTAGAATTTCGAGACTAGGTACACAGCTAGATCGAATTCAGCCGCCGAGAAAAATTCTAGCGGTCGCCTGCTCTATGAGGTAGTTTTCCACGTTTATTCTACACCACATGAACACCACATGAATGCCGGAGCAGTACCCTAACAAACAGGCGCAGCATTTAAATTTTTATCGCTGACGATTAAACGTTTTATTTTTTAAAATATTTTACTGAATTCACTGCTTCTCGATATTATATCATGTACTGATTGAGGGTCATGCGATGAGGACATGAGGAATTATTTTTACAATCATTTTTACTTTTGTTTGTATCTTTTGCAATGTGTGGAATCGGTTGTTTTTGCTAGCTTTCGATTTTCACATGTTTTAAGCAAATACGGATGGTATATCCGTATGTGTGATGTGTTCATGGTCATATCTGAGCGCAGTACGGGGGAAAGCGCTCGTCCTTAGATCAGACTCTTCCCTATGAGGAAAGGTTGTGCAGTTTTAGCGATCACGCACAACCGCAGAGCGGCTTCTGGGGTAGCAAAAGTCAAGTGGAAGCTCGGAAGTAGGGGCTTATGGTCTCCCCTAATCTGAACAGAATATCAGAGCTCGACGATGGCACGTTCAGATAGGAGAAGGCAACCACTCTACAACCACATGGTGAACACATCCTTGCCTTTCGCGGAATTTGTGACCACAGCCATTAAAGAACACGGCTCCAAACCCATGCACCACCGAGACGGGCACATGCAGGGATGAAACGTAATAGTTTGCTTCTGCCAGACACATACGAAAATAGTTATGAACAAGCATTTGTAATACGTTCTTGATTGAACATCTGATCACTCTGAAAGAAGTCAAGAATATTTAAAATGAAAACGTGAATTTCGTTTGTTGTATTTTAATCGTAATTGCTATTTGTTTCCTATTTTACGTGAATGTCATAGCTGATATTATTGGTTCATATCAATGGCTTTTCTGGCGTTTGCTAAAAAGAGTAATTTAATGAAGTCATTAAGACATTAGTGTTCTTGAAAACATAGAGAATTAGCCTTATATTGAAACTGACTAGATACATAGCGTTTAGACGACACGTGGAGGGGGGGTACTCTGGCAATTGGGGTTCAAATCCCGGACGCTCAATGAGGAGTTTGGGGTGGTCAAAGCTCTCACATCGCTTTTCTCAAGGTTCTTCCGTTTCACCTGACGGTCATTCCCCCATTGCTTCATAGCATCATACATTCTCAATTAATTCACTTAGAATAAGTATCACGTTTGACACGAAAAGAGCAATTATTTTTAGTTTCACAAGAATGGGAATTTCCAACATTATTATTTAACAACTGCATTTGCCAAGTATGTAGATACTTTCGTGTTGAAGGTAACCACTCTGACTTTTCTCACACTCATAAAGTTACATGATATCAGATGTTTTTTTTCTCGACGTGTGACGATGTGGAAGCGTTGACGTTGCTTTGTTTGCCTCGATTCTACGAAATTGGCCATGGCTCAGAGGCAGCTGTATATATGACGAGGTGCTGCAAATTCATCACATGTTAAAAATATGAACTTAGAGGGCTTATCTATTTACTTATAAAGGAAAACTACATCCAACACCTTTAATATTGAAGTTAGAGATTTCTTTTTTAATGCAGCTTGTTTTTCAAAAGTATATATTTAAATCATTTCATGTCCACTTTGTTCAAAATATTAGAATCGCCTAATTTTAAGTTATTTCATTTGCATTTTCTAGTGATAGTGAAAATGTCAGTAAGATACAAAGCAGAGGCAGTTGGTAGCACAAAATGAGAGTGTGCAATTAAAAGTTAAATGCGTTTAATCACTTATTGAACATCATGCTTGAGATGATTGAAGATCGTTTTTGCTACAAAAGGCACCAATCATCCTTGATAAAATTAACGACTTTTGTAGCAACAAACGATGTAGAGTCTCTTTGGAGTACGCAATATACGCAGTACCACGATGTATATTTTATCCCCAGGGCTTTTGTTCAGCCAGCAACCTGCGGCCTTTTACGTCCCGATGGGACGCATATTCGACCATACCTAGACCCTAACTCCTCTGATCTGCGGTCAGTAGAATGTGAAGGTCTCCGCGACAACGAATACAAGGGACAACCAACCATGCCCGAGGCGGAACTAGAAACCGCGACCCTTCGGACCGAGTCGGTACGCGCTCTTAGCCCCAGGTCGGCGCCACGATGAATATAAACTACATTAATACATTTCACACACAATACAATTTAAATGACTTACTGTTTTCGTAAGTTTTCTTCATCGGGGAATATACGAGTAAAATAGTTTATTATCGTGGCACGGGGTTTCCGCCTGGCTTCCCTTTCTCGTTCCATTACTGCGACAGTAAGGAAATAATATAATGTGTGTCTCAAATTAATATTATTTCAATTCTTTTAACGAATTAATAAGCTAAAATATTAATGACTTTTTTGCTCTTACACAAATTGTATTTTAATATGGAGTAGTGGTTATGAAAAGTTGTATAATTAATTATTCGAAAAAGTTGGCAATGACAGTACGCCGTGTTTGAATACAGAAGAACCCATGTAATTTGAACTAATTGAGGATGTGGTCTGTTCGTATTCGGAAAGAACGTACCGTACATATACAAATACATCTTCAGGATTACCAGGCAATGAAACGTAGCGTGTGACGTGAGAAAATGGCAACGTAACGTAGCAATCGCATCATCAAGCAGATTCAGTTCTTTATGGTTATTGAGATTATCGATTTTGCAAGTTCCTCTACGTGAAAATTATTGATACATAAGCATACACCGTAGTTATTAGTGCAATAACTGTTTCATTTATTAGTTGTTCAGTTCTATAGTAATTATAAAATCCTTTCTTTACATCACAAATAAGAATTTTATTTATGTTGTTTATTTTAGTTCAGGTTATCCGAAAATTCGATTTTTGCGGTTCGGATTAGCAAGGTTCTACTGTATATCGGCTTGAATCGATTTCATTCACTCTGGACTTTTGAAATCGGAGATTTCAAACTTCACCAGCCTGTGGGGCTATAGGTTCTGCCCCATTCTTGGTAGTAAACGCAGTTGACGTCAGAACTTGGTCGAAAATTCAATTCCCGCACATATGTTAACTGACCTAAAGATCTAGCAGTTCACAGTGTCGTTAAAGACGGTATTCATATTATCTATGTTAGGCGACTGACACGCAACCAGATGCTGCTTACGATCTCCGACGATTACACGTTAGCCCACCAAAGGATATTGCGGTAAATTAAAACAGTACAACAAAAATACTGTGAATATATGTGCTGCTGCCCAGGCGCTCTTTAAGACGAACCGCCTTTACTTTAGCCGAAAGCCGCGTCTATGATTAATGGATGTTAACACTTTTCAATGTCATTCGTTTTGTCTCTTTTCGAAGATTTCCCAGAGGCCTGGAGAAACCTTCCAAACTTGTGCACTCCCTCAAAATACGATTCTTAAAAGGCATTTAGGATCATTTATCTTCTCTCGAAACATAGCGAAACACATCCTTGATATATCACTCAAGCTCTTAGTCGAGAAACTTACTTTTCGACGTCATAGAATCAACGAGCAAACTAAATTCATATCCTACAGAATCGTCATTGATGGGCTGTTTGATGAAGGAGTTAGCGAATGTCCATTGAGTAATATTTACGCACGTGCTCCGCGAGACCAAACAAATTCTCATAAAAGTGAAGCACGAAGTAGTAAGTGAATGCTAACCAGAGGAGCGCTGTGAAATGACAGAAACGAATGCGTTATTTTTTCATTAAGATATAATTATTAAAATCAGCTGTTGTTACCCAAACCAGAAAGTAATTCTCTTGCCTTGCGAGATAAGAGACTTTGATGTTATTATAAGAATTAATCTGACAATGCGCCCGTCATAAGGAGATATAAAATGAACGGCAATCTCCACTTTTCTTGTTTAATGCAGTCCAAAATCGCTTGAGGGGACCGCTTAATAAAGGTGTATCTAAATATCAACTAGGCAGTTTAGCCTGGTTGCTGAAAAGAAGGAATAATTTACACGTGTCACATGGAAAACGTTACCGCTTAACCGAGGTAGCTGTTTTAAAATGTTTCATATTATTATAATTTTTAATTTCACAAAGGTAAACAAATTTTCAAAAACAGAAACAAAATCACAAATTCTAGTTCCATTGAAGTTCAAATCAGTTTCATGTGAATGATGTGAAATTACGAAAGGGAATGAAAATTGTAAATTATTTTTGGATAAGAGAAAAAAAAATACAAAACATAATATTACTTTCTATTGATTTTTTGAAACCAATGGGAGCTTCATCTTTATTACAATAAACAGTGGATGGAAACTCTTGACTCTAATCGACCTCTGAATCATATTAACTCCCTTTCAAATGGCATAGACCTTTAGGGGGAGGGGGTCATACCGACTGCACTGGAGGCCCCTGTTCTAGGACAATGAACGCTGAAAGGTGATGCTGGGATATATGTTTCTCTGGTTATTTGTTTACTACTTACACGTTGGATCTTGTCCCATAATAGCCCAGTCTCATATATACCCCTGACAGTAATAATAAAAACTATAGAGTTTCAAACATTTTAACGTCGACCCATGTTGTTTTTCTTATAGTATATGCAAACCTTCTCGTGATACCTAATAAAATATGTAGCAATTATTTTTTGTTGTGTACATTTTTTTTAATTTAGCATTTTATGAAAAAATAGCTGTACTTCTGTCAGTGGGAGCAACCGTTTCTAAATCCCCTCCATTTTATGTTCAAATATTTTCAAACATCGTCGATTCACTATCGCTAATGTCGTTAATTTACTAAACTACCAAAACCCTCATTTTTGTCTCTAAAACACTTTAATTGTTTTTATACTATTGCGGAAAAGCTGGCTATTGGTTTTATCACATTCAGCAAGCTCACATGACTATCTTTACATGTGTTCAAAATTCCATATGAAAGCCACTAAAACGTTTGGAAAACAGGTTGGAAGATCTATAATTGGGAAGCACGTTAATTTCAAGGTCAGTCGATTGCATCGCGCGAATCCGCCCGTTCCGTGTGTGCAGTGAGGATGCACGTGCTCCGTGTGGCCCCATTTCAGTGCCCGGCCGCGGAAGCGCAATTGGTCGGCGGCGGCGGCGGCGGCGGCGGCGGCGCGCTCCTTTGGCCCGGAATGCCCCGCGCGGTCCGCTCCGCGTGGTGGCCCGCGCTGCGCCGGGCCGTGGGCCGGGCCCGTGACGCAAGTCCCAGCGCGCGGCCGGCGCCGGCCGACGCGGCGCATTTTTGCGGGGCGTTGCCACACCTCGTGGCCACCGCGCGCGCCGTCTTTCAGGGGGGTTAACGGCGCGACGGCGGCGGCGTCGTAAACGGTTTGCGCAGATTTCCCTTGCGGTTGAACGCCAGGCTCGCGTGTTGCGGAAGGGTTTCTGGGCTGGCTGAACGTGTTGCTAATGAGAGGTCGCATAAAATAATAACTTAGCGTGTTGCAAATTTATTGACTTTTGCGTCAACTAACATCACTATCGCTGTTTTACAATGCTATGTTGCTTCAGTGGCAAGGAGACGTTTGTATTCTGTGTGAGTGAAAGGATGAAACTATTCTTCGTCTGCGGAGGTGGATTGAATGCTTATTGCATTCACGTGAATTATTGATGTGCAAAATTGCAGTCGTTTTACAAGATTTAACTTAGGATCCCATTCATACTTCTACACGTTGTAATGTACTAATATATGCACAGATTTGTGAATTCGGATTGAGCATTCTTTGGGAGGCAAGATATACGACATTGTTTGGCAATATATATACTTGAATAAAGAATAAAAAATAATAATATACTGCAATAGAATAAAAATAATCAACGTCATACACTCTCAAACCGGCAGATATGGTTCAGTGGAGGATTTGTATTGCCTTAAAAGTCCCTGACCGGGAACATTCCCTCGATAGAATCCCTGAACCTGAACGAAGTTTCGAGTCTCGACGTTTGAGGATATTCAACACTAACTATATAGTTAGGTACAATTCATTGACTAACTGGAAAGTAATTCTTGCGATCGGCTCCTCTGATCGATAATTTTTCGGCATTTCTTCTGATCAATACCGAGTGAATACCTGAGAAGAACCTTAACAAAGATCATGAACAACGCACGATCATTCCTTCCTCATCCGTGTACTGTCCTCTGTCTTGCACGCACACTTTGATTTAGGTTCCATACCCTACCATCCATGTGTGAATATCAGTTGTGCGCTTAGAGCTTGTCTCCGCTGCGACTGTGCACCGCTGGGGGAGATACGTGGAGGGGAAACTAGCAAGTCGACATGTACGCCGGCACCGCTCCCCACGCTTCAATGGAAGTGGTACTACGCCATATTACTTATTATAACACGCACTGTACTCATGAGAGTAATAAAATGATCAAAGTAATTTGATCAAGAGACACTAAATAGAAAATTTATATAAGGAGTAGTCCAACATGATTGTTTGTTTACTGAAGAAATTTCCTATTTTCTCAAAATAGGTTTCATGCCGTTTCCTATATATATATATATATATATATATATATATATATATATATATATATATATAATATTTTCGTGTATTACTTGAAATAAATTAAACAGAGAAATTATAAGATGTACCAGGCAGTAGAAAACCTCTCTAAAACTTCTTTAAATCCATGCAAAAAGTATGTTCACTATGAGGGAGATTTTAATGACTTAAAACATTAAATAAAATGCTTTAAAAATATTTTTGAAATGCCTTAAAATAAATGTGACGTAAAAAAATGTGATACAAACTAGTTCGGACGAACAACTCAAGCTGTTACATACGTTACTGATGTAATCAAGGCTTCTTCCAATCCTTGTGAACTCAGCAAGCAAACTCTGGGTTTAGACTATTCTTCATCAAGAAATATCTGTCATTAGTTATCCCGAAATCGGCCAAAGCGACAATGGCGCTGAGAAGCGTCACAGAAATCTTAGGTTACAAACTCTCAATGACTGACATTACAATTACTGAGAGAAGAATAGAATAGGCTACTCGGGAATACTGTGGAGAACATGCCATCGTGTAAGTATTAATTGAAGTAAATACCATGAAAATGATATTAAAATCAACGAAAAATTCATTAAAATGACAAAAAAATTTGAAAAATGTTTTATTAGACGAAATCGACGAAAAATGCAAAAAAAATTATTGGTGAAAAGAACAAAAATGACACATTATTACAATCAGCCCCCTAATGATCACATTTGCACACATGTACAATATGATATATTTTGCTATACTACATTCACAAGATATTTCTATTTTGTTATATAAGATTATAGACATAGAATAAAGAAAGTTTGTAGTGTTAATTCAAAAATTTCACGGAAATATTACATTTTGGAGGACTCGGAAACTCGATAACGTTTTTTTCCTCACACGTCTAACCGACTGCCCGTCCTTCTAAACGTCCGCACGTCTTGTTTGTCTGTGAACAACACTAAATCCTAAACCGTTCACAAGATTTTTTCAAAGGATTCATTGATGACCGAAAAAGGTCATGGGAATTTGAAACTGTTCTTTAAGTTTGGGTAATAATGTGTGCTAAGCCGCCGAGAGATTTTCAGAAGTTTCTTAACAATTCATCCACATATTTTAAAACTACTTTTCCCAAAAGAACAATAAGCACATATAAATATAGTAAATGTTCGATTTTCATTTAAACTTAAAATTCTAAATGTTTAACTTTTTTCGGACTTGTTATACAACATTCATATTAGAGCTGGATATTTCTATTTAATGCAATCTATATTTCAGTATTAAATCTTTAAATAGTTTCAAGTTCATGTTTTCACATTATTATTGGTTTTTGAAAGATAGTAATTATCTCGATTTAATTTTGCAACAATGCTTAAGTTACTAGAAAACGTATATATCCAATTCTTTTTTTAAAGACTTATTCGGAGAGAGTACAATGCACTAAATCATATGACTTACGAACCATTTTGTATAGCACTTTTGGATATTGAAGCTAGTGGTGCTACAGAATGACACAGACGTTCCCGTATTAGTTTTCTATTTCCTTTGGTCTCAGCTAGCTATACGAACTTGCCAAATACCTCTGCCAGCTGCCATCTATAGACTCCCAAAGTAAATTTTTTTTGAAATTTTCTTAATTTTTCGGTTTTCTAATAATAGAAAGGATACACAAGCAACTTTCTTTGAACAATTTGCAGCCGTTTATAGGAAAGTGTCGCTTAAGGTGATACTGTGAATTCGAAATTTGAAGCTCTTTTTCACAGAAATGTTTTGAGTTTTCGAAAACCTTCATTTAAAGTCATTTGAAGCAATTTAACTCATAAATACAATAACGTTTACAAATCGTGTACATATACGTTTACATATACTCGTATCATCCTTCGTATAATTGAGTGGCTATGCACTTCAGGACACTATTTGGCCTTCTGTCAACACTGCCAGGGTTAGTACTATCTTCATCAAAGCTTTTGAATTTTCAAACATTAAAGAAATGCATTTTTTAACTCCCGCAGTACGTTTGAGAAATATGGCTTGTTTAGAGGTACCTGAAGTATTTGAAGACAATTTGCAAAAATAGAATATTAGTAATCGTTACAAATAATACGAGATAGTATGAACTGTTCTAGCGCGACCAGAGCGCGTGTAGTGCATTCTCCAAATATTTGTCTGTTTTCTCTGGCTTCTAAAGTGTTTCGTCAGTAGCGGCATGAGACTGTGAACAAAGAAAATTGCATAATTTCTGTTTGAGTCGCAAATAATGAGACGTTTCAAAATGATTCAAATAAGAGACAAATTACCTCTACTTAATGGCGATCCGTTTCAATGCATTTGATTTATATTTTTGAGTCGATCTTCATTTAAAGTTGGCGGATATTCTTCCGTTTTCAAAAGAATAATTCTCCCGTGGGTAATTTACTAAGAAATTGGAATAAACACAGGTTACTTTATATTTCTACTCAAATGTTAATGGATTTATTAACGTTAATCGCCTTAAAACTAATAATAAAAGGTAATAAAAAACTGCTAATCTTCTTCATCAGATTGAGCAGCATTCCTTCAGAGCCATTGAAGTGTGTTATTATAAAACTCCTGATATTATGATGGAATGTATTTAATTATTTTTTAACACCTTTCAGCTTTTTGTAATATATCGGAACATTAGAATTAAGTCATATTTTTTGTAGCATAAGGTTTTCCGATAATAAGTCTGTATGTTTTACGATCCACTCCACCTATTCATTCCGAACAGCCGGCATAGCCTGGGTTTTCACGGTTTTACGTCAAATGCCGTAATATAGCTAATTATTTTTTTAATATGCTGTAACTTCATTCTTTGTGTCCGGACCATTTCCTTTCAGCTAATAAGTAGGTGAATAGCCTAAGATGAAAATGAATATCTCAACTTATTTTTGATAAAATTGGATTTTCTTCCTTTTTCAATCAGCGATTCAATTAAAATGGGACCTTCACCATTCGTTTATCTGTCCTCTGTTTTATCCGTTGAAAAAAAATTAAGAAAAATCTTGGAGCTGTTTTTGAAAAAAAAACCTACTTTTTAGGTTCTCGCTACCGCTTACGCAGTAGAGAGAAAGTTACGTAATACTGCGCGATAAAACGGTAAATTAACGGCAGAAACTCTTATCGCGAACTCGTGGAAAATATCGAAAACTAAACTATTTCTCCGATCTGCTCGCTCACATCCGTGTCAGTCTTGAAATCATCGAATCGTTACTCTAGTCATGGGCAATAGCGATGCATTGCACCAGTTAGTTAGTTACTTGAAATGTATTTCATTTTTACTTTCTCGCTTCCGCGACCGCAGAGAGCAAGTGATGTAATGTTGCGCGAAAAACAGCGAATTTTCGGTAGAAACTTATTACCGGGCTCTGGCAAAGAAGTGGATACATCAGATGCTCCTGCTGCAGACCAGCTGCCAGAAGTTCTACGGTTTCAAAATGAGTTTTACCAAAAATGATGACTGAGATGTGTTAATTCGGAGAGAAATTGTGGTAAATGGTATTACATAACCATTACTGAAAGCGAGAAAGTACGTGCTATTTTAGCACCACAGCTGTCATGTTTGTGATCAGGACAAAGCATGGGATACTCACCAGTGTTCTCACCTATACAACGAACCTTAGGTTGTCGCTGTATGGAAAACTCAAATCATTATCATTCGCTTTACCAATCTTGTAAAGAATACCAATAAACCCTTTTAATGACTTCCTCATGATAAAGGTATCTGCCATGCGACCTGTATTACACAATGGCTAATTACCCTTGCTTGTACCCCCAGAAACATGGTAAATAAATCACAAATAAACCTGAGGTGAAACTAAAGCAGTTTCTTCCAGAAACAGAAGCCTTCACTTCAGTAGCGCAACAAAATCAGTGCACGGAACGATTATCCGGGCCGCCTGTATAAAAGAGTCTAGCAAACACAAGTAGTGTTAGTACCTTAAATAATAAAAAAATATATTTTATCAAATTCATATTCAGCAGTCTATGATTAATAGATAAGGAGTCAATGTTAGAAGCAGATTATACTGCTTTAGAAACAGGGTTATGTAAGCTACCGAAGCGAGAAAAATTGTTGTTCTGGAAAATTTGTCCAATTTTATTGAATCAACTATCGCAAAATATAATAGAAAATATTAAGTAATTAATATTTCTAACTACAGCAAAAGCTTCAGCGTAAACATAGGCCCTCTTTTGCCTGGGCTCGCCGACTTTACGGTCCTTCCGGGCCCGAACGTTCGCCACTGCTCCACTTCAAAAGATCCAGTTTCTGACCAGGAAAATCCAGGAACCAGTGACCAGGAAAATCTGACTCTGGCCTTCACTGAGTAGATCAGGAAGACCTGCATGATTTGGTCTGGAACAAAACAAAATCAGAGTTTAAATGCGGACACTAGGTCTTTGACCTATATTCTGCTCTTGAAGGGTGTTAATGAGTGAATTGTGTGTTCTCTATAATACAGATTTATGGCAATTGTTTATACTCTTCGAAATATAGTTTCAAAGTATTTAAATAATTCCACGGATGAATAACAAAAATCGAAGACATAGAGTTAGCAGCATAGCAATTCTTTAAGAGAGTTGTGCATGCATTTCTTGGGACAAAGAAATACGATAATTATTAAATATTGGTCACAGATTGGTTACAAAGCTTCAAAAACATGAGATGCAGAATGGCTCTAAAAATGCAGTTTCTTCACTCCCATCTTACTTTCTTCTGTGGAATTTGGGTAATATTATTGTCGAGCATAGTGAACAGTTACATGAAGATATTGCTATAATGGAGAAAAGATATCAAGGGCATAGGGAACCTGCATTGATGGGATAATGAATTTCTCATTGTAAGATGTTTCAATATTATAGAACAAATATGTGTATTTCATTTTTAACATGTTCTTACCTCGTATGAAGCATAAAATAAATGTTCTAACATAGCCTCAGTGCCAATGCAAAAATTAGTATAGAATTTTGTTTATTTCAAATACTACATCTGTTAATATCTTTTGAACCTTGCCCCATTTTGGAAATTATCTTTTCGTTTAAAATCACCTACTTTCATCCTAGAGGAGAGAAAAAATCCCTGTTGTTATTAGAAAAGAGAAAAAGTTGTACATTCATTAAAATTAATAAAATTTTGATTGAGTTTTCAATTTACAGATAGTAAAGAAACAGATTTCATTCGAATTATTTCATTAGTACTTATACCATTGCTTTGTAAGAAGCTGTTGTTTAATAATCATACTTACTCAATAAATAGAAACTTTATCTGAACTTGATCTTGAACTTCTGAAACTCTTCCGGTGTAGGCTGACGCGAGGTTAAATATCGCATAGAACCTATTTACAATAGAAATGTAACAAATTCTGCCCGAGCAAAAGCAGAGAAGCAGGTCCGAGGCACACTGCGTCCTTGAAGATCCGCCACCTGATGGCTTCTCCAGCAGCGCGCTTTAGCAAGCAAACACGGGCTACAAAACGCTGCTCGTAGCCTTGTGAACAGAGCAAACTTTACGCCCACGCCGCGTCAGGGACGTTCGCAAGTGGGGAAGAAAAATGGAAGGAGAGGAAGGAAGAGGGAAGAGGAAGTAGAAACAACTGCCGCTAAGCCCCTGACGTCGGGCATCGCAGACGCGAGGTACAGCATCAAGGACACGAAGTCTCCTGAGGCTGCGCTACGTAGAATGGCGGCACGAGAGTCACAGTTGTCTATTTAATTCCAATTGAGACACTCAAAAAACGTACTTCCTGCTTAGGAATGATTGGAAATGATTTTTGGGATCATAATTGGTACACACAGCATAAAAGAGGGATGAGGGGGAAACATGAGTCACCTACGATAGAGCTTTAATAAATACTGCCCGAGCAAAGGAGTTCAGTATATTTGCGGCGATACCGTTTGTCCTAGCGCGAATCGTGTAAGGACGACTCGCGAAGTACACACGAGTAAGTCGTTTCAAAAAATAATCTGAAAATAATGACAATCTAAAATTTTACAAACATAATAAGAAAATATGAAACTGATGGTAAAATAGGGTCACAGCCACACAAATCCCAAGAACAGCTGACGGGAAGATGACTATAAAAAAGTTAGCAATAAACAAACACAAATTCTGTATTTTGAATTAAAAATTCATGAAGCATGTGCAGATGGACAAAGATGGGTTCAACCAGAACCTGAGTAAACTGTCCATGATGACGCGAAAATTAACATAAGAAAGCATGTATGCAAATTAAAACTTTTGTGCCAAAACAGCACTCTCACATTTCTCACCCTAGTAACGTGTATGTAATAATATACCGCATTTCAGTTAAGCAAAACAAGGTATATAACGAATTATTTCACTTATTTTAGCGTGATGACTTTTATTTATTGTATTTTATTGTATGTTAATCTTCTGTAATAAATCGAATATAAATAATATTGAATAAATGAAATTCATAAAAATGTAATGTGTTGGTATTAGAGCTGGCCGTAAAGTATTCAAAAGGCTCGCAAAGGTATTGACAATACCGTTACTTTTTCACTTGTATCGTCAAAACTGTGCATTTTATCGCAGCAATTGTTCTTTAAAAAATTAAAGTAAATAAAATTTCCTACAAAATACATTTAACTTTGAATTTTAGAAAAGCTGTTTAGGCGCTAGAGCGCGCTGAAAAACGGTTACTTTTTGGATCTCTGGAAAATAGGTCTTTGCAGCTTTCCTTTCCTATCTCGCGGAGGCGCACTTGTTTCACTTTGTCGTGCTTGAAAACAGCTACTATAAACAAATCATTGTCATTGTTAAATGATAACGGATACCCCGCACGAGCTAACATGACCCTATTGATCCCGTGAGTATTGAAGTGTTAATCACGTCGTACACATTATACTCACTTTGTGAACGTAATAGAGGTGAATCCAGGCAGGTGGATGCTATGTAAGTTAGAATTTGTTTATTACTTCATGTTTCTTCGTTTGTTTCTTACATTCGGGCTATTGTTGCATGTTTACAAATTAATCTTTTATTAATTATTTAAAACCTATTTATAAATATTAAAAAAAATTGCTAGTCTTCATGGAATACGTGATTGGTATGTAACAATGGCTTTCCGCGCCCAGAGTTAGCAGCTGCATTTCTGTGAATTACGTCTCATTGTCGGGATATGATTTAGTTGGGTGAAAAAAAATTAGCTGGGTTATATTTGTGAAATTTGTGTTGATATTTTCTTGAAAATATTTAGTATTCACACCAAATGTACTACGCTTTGTAATGCGTTTTACAAAACATGATGACAGATGTATTGATTCGGAGAGAAGTTTTGATATAAATAGTTTTACATAACCATTACAAAGGCCAAGAAATTACGTGCTGTTTTAGCACTACTAGTTTCCTAAATTTAGCAACTGGCTTCATCCACTTGGTAATTACCAGGGTCAGGCAATAAGAGTTCTTTTTGCCGAAAATTCGCCGCTTTTTCCCGCAGCATTACGTAACTTTCTCTCTACTGCTTCAGTGGTAGAGAGAAAGTAAAAAGGGTAAATGTTTCCGGAAAAGTAGATAATTTTAACACTAAGTATAAGGTTACTTCTTTACACAGATCCCGTAAGTCTTTTAGGCATTAGTAATTTGCTTCACTTTGTTCTGCATTATAGCAACAAAAACGTTGCAAACCGGCTTAGGTAGTTCAGGGTGTCAACTGCTGTCACTTTGTCCGGGAGTTCCTAGTAGAGTCCTACACGAGGCGATTTTCCTCGAGCACCGCGACAGTTCACAAAAAATCCGCCAGACATTAGGCCAGTAGGACAGGGTTTTGCTCGTCACGACCATAGCCCGATAGTATGCAAAAAGCCTCGCCGCCCCGAGCTGCTTGTTGTTACTAGTGCAAGTTCCGCTACAGACCGCTGGCGCGTTACTCGGCAACAATTCCTCGATCGACTGCTGCATCTGCTGGAAATCCGCATTTCAAATCCAGAACTTTTCGACTTACAGGCTTTGAATTAAGTATTTAGGCCTCTCCAATACATCATTAGGAACAGCAGACATTTTCGTCACTATCACTGATACAAAATTTTTAAACGTATGTCAATGATCGTACTGCGTCCTAGTCACATGCTCGGAAACTGCTTTGTTGCAAAGGAGATTAAAATATTTTTGAAGATTTCTTTTCACAACAAACCTTGGAAGTTGTGGTACAGCTTTCACAACAAATTGCTCTTCCACCGATAAATTTCAGGGTTATTTAAATATGCTACTGATTTATTTAACACGTCAAGAATCAACCATGCTAATTATCTTGACAGTAAATAAATATTAACATACGTTTTTAATGTTTCTGAACGTTAATAAAATATATAACCCTTACCTTGGTTACCTAACAATTCAGTTTATTCTCAAAAGTCGATACAAATAAAAAAACACTCACAAATAGCACAATAAATTTCTGTTTACGTTCAATGAGAAAACACTGGATCAAGTACTAGGAATGTTCATCTGAGACAGTTTTGGATGTGTCACGTGTTGTAAAACCTTGCAATCAGAAGGTGTTCGTTTTCTCACAAACGTCATTGGGGATCAAGAGATATCTGATTATTGATTTTTATTTCTGATGTCTGATATATTGCTCTATCATTGTTGTGGAAAATGGAAACAATATACACAAATGATTAAAAATAATTTCTACATTGTACTGCAGTTGCTCTTATTGAAAATTTGGTACTTGAGTGTTGGTAGTTTTTCTGGACGTCCATTAGAGTGCCAATATGTACCTCACTAGAGTAAGTAATTTTCTTATTCTATTTCTACGTGAGAACGTTTTTGCCAAAGGCAATAGTGATTTGAAGAGCTTTGTGATGAGTGAACTTCCTTGGGTTTTATTTATAGCAGCGTTAGTATTTATTCATATCAGCGTCCGTTTTAAAACTTTTCTAGAGAATTCTATTTCTCTTTTCTTCCAGTTATATAGCGTTATTTTCCTTCAACAACAAACACTTCTTCTATTTTAAATTTGTACTTTTTTGAGCGTGTAACATAGATTAAAGAATCAATACAGTTTGAAAATATAAGAATTGATGGTATTAAACTGATGAAATAATACTTTGCCATTTTCTTCTTTTCATCTATTCCCTTTATAAAAATCTAGAAATTATATGCATTAAAGTTCCTTATAAATACTTCAAAATACAGGTATATGTCAGAAATAATTAGGAATAAATAATGTATTTTATACGTCCAAAAGAATTACTGCTGCCTCACTGACCAAGCAAATTTTACGTATGCTACTTGATTAGTTTGACGTATTCACTTGGCAATTTCTTTTAAGCAAACTGCCCAGAAATACATAAGTTTATTATTGTTTAGTAGTGATTAATATAGTTAAGCAACATGCGTTTCCAATGCCTCACTTCACTGTAAGTGATCGCTTTATGATGACCAAGCGTTCATTTCACTTTAACGCATGCTTTCCTCTCAAAAGAGTAAATGAAATATTTCAGGGAAAAATAATTCTTGGATCACACAAGGAATTAGAACATCGTGTAAAAACAAACGTACGCATTACTTTATTTCTAAACATCATAACATATCACTGGGTTTCCTTGTCTACTTCCAAAAATACAAAAGAATTTTAAGAAAAGTAATAGTTCATGAGAACTATTTAAAATAATGAGAAATAATTAGGATATTTTGAACGCTAGTAACAAACCTAAAGCAACATGAAATACCGTACAAAATAAGACCACATCATTTTGGCACTTAATAGAGAATGTTGTTTTAAAGGATAATGAAAGAGAAGCCAGTAATCCGGAAAAAGTGGAAAATCTCATCAACAAACACATTTCTAGACTTGCGGCTCAACCCTAAATGGAGTAAAACCACAAAATTCATTACAATTTCCTTCCCACAGAAGTTTCGACACAATTTTTATTTCCGAAACCTAGCAAAATCCTGAGAATAGTCAGTAAACTAAAAAAAATCATGTGGTTTAGATGAATTTCCGGATTTTTCATTGAAAACTTGTGTACTTGCTTTTATACTCCCGTTAACTCACATTTTCAATGCTTCTTTATGCAAAGGAATATTTCCAGATATTTTCAAAAGAGCAAAATTTACTCCACTTTTTTTTAAAAAGAGAGAAAAAATGAAATTCAAAATAACCGACCAATTTATCTTTTGGCAGGTTTCTCAAATATTAAATGGCATTTCTATACGCGAATCAAAACTTTTGTTAGGAAAAACGAGGCTTTTTCAGACTTACAACACGGATTTAGAAAACCAAACTCTACGGAAACTTCCATTTTTTCCTTTTCTTAAAGATGTTTCTTCATCAATGGACCAAAATGAAGCACCTATTGGAATAGGAAATGGATCTTTCGAAAGCTCTTAACGTTTTCACCATACCATCTTGCTATCAAAATTACCTTTTTATGTAATTTGTGGTATCGCCCTAGATTGTATAACCTCATACCTTAAACATCGATTTCAAGGAGTACAAACACCGTACTGGCACGAAAAGACATAATTTCTCTTCCCAATTCTTTACCAATTGAACATGAGGTCCCGCAACGCTCGATCTTACGTCCTAACCTCTTTCTGTTTTACGTACACGATATGCCCTCATCTATTAAAAACGGAAGAAAGATTCTATTTGCCGATGACACGAATGGTCTTTGCAAAAAAGAAACAATAAATAGTACGATTTTAGACGTTTCAAATTGGTATTGTACTAACAAATTAATAGTTAACGAAGGAAAAACCGATTCAGTGCACTTTTGCATTTCAAATCAGCAATCGCATGCTTCATTGAAAATAAACAATATGCAATTAGCTGATGCTAAGGTAGCATCATTTTTAGGTTTCTCAATTCAGTCAAACCTCAAATGGAATGTACATACAACAGAATTAAACATTAAATTCAGTTCATTATGTTACGCATTCAGCCTTCATGCAGCTCGTTGTGTGTATTTTGCCAATGAGCAAACCCGCCTGAGATACGGCACAATGTTCTGGGAAAGCTCATCATGTAGTAGCCAGACCTTTACATTACAAAAGAAAATTATTCGAATAGTGGAAAAATGCTCATCGCGTGATCTCTGCAATACTCTTTTCATTGACCTTTGATTCCTATCATTGTCTTGCCTAATTATTTACGAATCTACAATATTTAGTAAAACTGACTTACACAACGGTGGGAACATATTTTAATGCAATACTGACATTTATTATTACAATACACGTCGTAGAAATCACATTCATCAAGTGTCAGTATCAACAACTCACTACCAGAAATCTACATACAATGAATATGTTACTTTACAACTCATTGCCAGATGACATTAAACAATTGAAGTCGGTACACAAATTGAAGTAAAATCGGATCTGCTGCATAACAGTTTATATACAATTAGAGTCTATACTGAACCTCGATAAGAAAAATAATGTTTATTTTAACAAAACAGTGTTATATAATGAATTAGTGTACATTTGTATTGTGAATATTATTTTAAGACACTTAATATGCTTGTACCAATTATGTATTTTAGCTTCCGTTTCAATGACTCCTATCTCGATACGGTTTTGTCCAGTTTCCCTGAAGCATATTTCCCTGATCCTTGAGCAAATGCTGAGATGGCCCCTTGTTTTGCTTCTGGACGTTAATGGAACTTCACTATGAGCACGTTTTGCTGAACTCTGCTTTAGCTTGTAGTGATAAGAGTTGAAGTAAGGGTGAGTAACTATTCTGTGAGCAATGCATAAAAATCCAACCTTAATTCGTTTACCGTTGCAAAAGAGTTTTCTATAATTCTGGAAAAAACGTCTAGTTTTTTAAACGCTAATTGTCGTTTTTTATTTTATTTTGATTTACTTACTTGTCTTTAACTTTTACTCATCCTTCAACTATTTATTGGAAAAATGATGGGGATCTATTCTGGAACTAAAGAAAACGTGCGCAAATGATAACGTACGTCCCATAGAATTCTCTAATTGCTTTTCTTGACTAAATAAATCCAAATACATCTGTCAACAACGCTTGCGTACCGGCCAATTGGAAGCTGGCTTTCACAGTGCCTCTTTTTAAAAGTGGCGACAAGAGAAGCCTTAGTCACTATAGACCGGTAAGCCTTAAATCACTCGTATGCAAACTTAAGAAACATCTAATTTTTAATTAGATCAGGGCGGAAACAAACGGCATGGAAATAAACTGTTCAGAGAGAACGTCCATCACGTTTGGTAGGGGTCGAATTACAATGAAACTGCGTACAAATTGAAAAATGTTGTACGGCGAGTAACGTCTTGCAGATTTTTAGGAATACGGAGACAGTAAATTGAACTGATAAAATCAAGTAAATTTCGTAGGGAAATCCTCGAGATCTTGGATTTTTTATGCGGATTCTGAAAAATAGTTCCGTGAGAGCCAATAAATGGCACATATATCATTAGTGCGAACCATATTAGCATGTGGCGCGGTATGTTGCGTCCCATACAGAATTTTGTCCCAAAAGGATCTAGAAAATGTCCAGTATAGAGCACCAAAGTTTATTTTCAGGGGTACCAAGAATAAAGGATTATGGGAGTCACTCTAATGGAGAATAAACTCGTGTCTCTATGCCATCGAAGAAACGTACACAGGCTTTCGAGCGTGGTAAGAAATCAAAGTCGATTAGGGAAACCTACATATTTTGGCAGAGTGGATCACATGCACAAAATTCAGAGAAGAATTCAGAATACGGAGGTAGGGAAATATTCATTTGCGAATCAAACTAATAGGGACTGCAATGCAACCCTTTCCTCCAAGCTTGAGACAATTTAAAAATAAATTAGTTTTTTAGATTTTGATGTGTGTACTACAAAATGAATTTGAGGGAAATGAGGGTGTAAAATGCATTACAGCTCAGTGATTACAGCCATGGATTAAGGGGCACGTGTGGTTTCCACATAGACATCTCTACGCTGTATTGCGATATTCTCAGCCTGAGAAGCGAGCCCTCTCATCGTCACAGAGCAACGCATTCTGGGACATTGCAAGTAAAGCGCCCAATTAATTCTTGCCCCGACCAGGAATCGAATCCGGGGTTGCGTCGTGGAAAGCGATCACTTTCTCAAACTCACCAAGTTCTCAAACTTAATTGCAGAATTAGTGGTAAATATAATATACTTTAATAGGTTTTATTTTCAACTTCACTTTTGAGTTTACATAATTTAGAGCTAATTACTTATTTTTGTTGGCATGCCGTTTTAATCAAAATTATAATTTGTTTAAATCCTTAAAGCCTTAAAAATGTGTTGATAATAATTCTATGTAATCACAATATTTGAAACATCTTGCAAATAATTAACCATCAAAAACGTTTCAAGAGTTGGACAGAGAAATTGGGTACTGTATTCAAGAGTCTAAAAATAGATGAGATATTTGAACTTTGATACGTGTCAAGTTAATGATAATGAATACAGAAATAATTAACACATCGACACTCTTATCTTAGCTAATATTTGTATCAAGAGACATTTTGACAAAAGACGTATGGTACTGTGCAGAAATCTTCATTTTATACCTATGGAATTTTTCTCCCGTTCTGCTGACCGTATGCTTTCGAGATATGTCTTGGGGTGTCCAGTCATAGATTCCAAAGTAGGTCTAAATTCATACCTCGATCTTAATTCCTAATCCAATTCCTAATTAATAATACCCAGTAATATTAAAAATTTAATAAAAAGTATACACAATTTACAGAGATATTGACAAACTCATCGTAGACCAGATATTAAAAATTAAATCAATAAACTACGCAGAATTATCGAAGCACGACAAGATCAATAAGATATGAAATATTCAGGGACTTCATAAAACAAATTTATTCCTCATCTCGACACTTATGCACCAAAATTGAAAACTACTTAGAAACTAAAAACCAAATGTTTCAGGTCAACTAAAAAATGGCTCGTAAACTGCAAATACAGATAATTAGAAAGCCTAACTAATTGAAAAAACATTTTGAAAACCCATTTACTATTAACCCTGCAGTTAATCAAAATTTCAAATATGCAATAGAAAATTTTATCAATTTGCAAACACTTTCTGTCCCAACCACTATAAAGTTTTTTCACCTTCGGAAGTCAAATATGAAAATCTAAGTGTTACTAAGTGTTAACGTGATCGCTGGAATAACTGTCATTTTTAATGCAGTATTAAGATTAGGCTACTTTCCAAAAGCATGGAAGATTGCCACAGTTGTACCCATTTGCAAACCTAAAAAAACTTCAATAATCCAGAAAACTACACACCAGTAAGTCTGCTCCCAGCTTTTGGAAAACTGTTTAAAATATTAATACTAAAAAGACTTCAAAAATGTTTAGCAGAAAATAATATAGTTCCCTCATCACAATTTGGTTTTAGACAACACTATTCAACCACCCATCAACGTCTAAGAATTACAGCATTCATAGCCAACAGTTTCCATAGAAATCAATATACCTCAGCTGTCTTCAAAGATATTTCCAAAGAATTCGACGGAGCATCATGGATTATTACATAAATTAAAACAAAAAGACATCCCGGATTACATATTCAATATAATTAAAAACATCCTAATGGACAGTGAATTCAGAGTCAAATTAAACCTTGCCAATTCAAATCTTCACAAAATTTCCGCAGAACTTCCACAAGGTTCGCCACTATCCCCAACTCTATTTAACATTTTCTTTACAGATTTACCATTTTTAAGGAATTCTCAAATAACTAGAATATTACAATCAACCAGAGTAAAACAGAAGCAAACATTTTTTCTCTATGACAAACTAACTCTCGCACTCAATTAATGATAAATATTCCTATCAAAAGAGTGGATAATTCCCTACCAATTCAATACCTACGTTTACTTCTTGATTCTAAACTCAAATGGAATAAACATTTGTAATCTACTATTATTATTACGCACATCATTTGAGCGTAATTCTTGACTGATCCTGGAAGTTTGATATATATCTAAAGTATGTTTTAATGCATATGTCCAATTGAGAACTTTATACTCGTCTAGAAAATCTTTATCGACTAAGCTAAAGTTGTATTTGACGGATTTCTTGATTCTATCCCTGTTTAACTTTGCGGATATTGCCTACAGCCCGTGATTGAAAACTCTTCATATGACCCGCATTCAAGGTATGCAAAACACGTGTCTGAAATTCTGTCATGCCCTCAGTAGTTTCGACCTCATTACTTTAGATATGCTGAATACAGATTGGCTGGCAATGAGGAAGAAAATTTGCCTACATATCTTGAAACCTGTTATAAATTTTTCTTAAACTGGCTACCCACCTTTTCTTCGTGATCAAGTAGCTTTCTTGAGAGACGGGTAGGCTAGGTAATTCTGCACCAGATTATCACCACGTTATCACATCCACATTATTTCAAATCACTATTTACTGCATGCTTTTCTTATTTGGCCCCGCACCTGTTTAACCAGTTACTAGATGGATGTTTGGAGATGAGAGACAACCAGTTATATCCTATGCTTCATGATTTTGTTTCAACTAATTTCTGATTTTAAAGTAGCTCTCTGGAAATAGTCATGAATAAAATTGTCATTGTTATAGTGTTAGATGCAAGTGATAAATATTTATGTAAGCTACACTTGACTCCAATACTTCGTTGAATACTGTTTATTATTGTTCCAAACATCTTATTACTATAAACCGTTGAATACGATACTACGTTAAACATTTAGTTTTGTACTTCAACAGAATTTTAGATGTGAATTATCTATGATAATTTCATTGTTTTCTACTATTACTTGTGATTGCTTTTATTGTCTTCTTACTGTTTAACCGCGATATTTTTATACATATTACTTTATATTATTCACATATTTTCTGTATTGGCTTTACTTTATTACAGTCATATGTAATTTGCACGGTTTGTGTTCTGTACTATGTAAACGAAGTATTCCAGGTCTGAATTAAAAACAGAATATCCTGAATCGCACCTTTTTGTACAAAAGAAAAGGTTTGTTATACGATAATTTTGTTATCCGTATAATATAATTTTTGTTATCCGTATTTATTTGTTCAAATAAAGCTTCTACAAAATGATAAGAGTAAATAAATCTTCATCACGCAATGGTTTTAAATAAGGCTTTCTTAATAATATATAGGAAGAAAAGATTTCACCGCCATCGTCGTAAATTTTTGATCTCCTTTGTAACATTTTGCTCTAAATGTTTGCTGGAGTTGATGTTAAAGATAATTCATTGCAACAGCATCACATAGCATCAGCTTTAGAAAAACGTAATCGTTCCTTTATATCTGAAGCAATAAATTTAACACAGAATTGGCATGCGTCGGGATATGTGTAATTACATATTTTGAATCAATGCATTGAAAATAATAAGAAGTACATAATGATTTTTTTTTACAAAATGGGTTTTGTCTAGTATAATGAACCATTGTGCAGTTAGGAGAATTACAATGAAATTCAGATCTACTAAATTTATGAAATAATTTATTTCCTGGATTGTGCCCACAGTGAAAAACTGGCAATAAACGCAGACGATGCGAATGTTATAGATGTAATGACGGCAGAGAAAATCGTCGAGCAAAAAGAAAGGGAATGGAGTCGGTCGGCGACCGCCCGTCACGCTTGGTGTGGAAACGAACAAACGTGCAAATATGGAGGCGACTGTAAGGGGCCGCAGAAGCGGGGAGACCGCAGCCTGCCACCCGTTGACCTTGAGACATTCTCTCGCTACCTGCTGTTGCGTCGCACGAAATGGTTGTAGCCTGTAGTCGTTTGTTGGAAAAGTGAAATTTCAGCATGGGACGGTGAAAGAGTGGGAATTCCCACTGCGCGCGAACTCATGATTAAAACTGAGGTCAAGCAACACGGGAGTTTTGTGTTGCCGACTCTCATTCAGCTTTGCGTTGAAACTAAAGAACTAACTGAACAAAATACAAAATATGGAGAAGATATTGTATGCTGAGTGTCTTGGTTATAATGTGGAAGTGAAATTCGACTTTTAGGTTAGTGTCAATAATACTGTAAATAGACAATTAGCAATAATACATGAACAAGACAATAACTTTAAATCTTTACCCAGTATATTTTTTATTTGTTTTCGGAATTTAAATTTAAGTAGATATAAAAATTCATCTCTATACAGTAAATACTGAAAGTATTATGCATGTTTAGAAACTACACTAATAAAGTGAGCCAACATTCTTCTCGACAATTATCACCATACTGTACTCTTGCACGGCGTCCACACTACATTCTCGAAATTCCCCCAGAAATACCCACAGATTTTATATTTAAATATTGTGTTGAAGTGAATAAACTTGGGCGTAAAAACATGGTAAATGTTCGATTTTCATTAAAATTTAATTGAAGCTAATATATTCTCTTAGTACTAGCGATTCGTCAATTTAAGCACTTACATCCACTTCATGTACAATTTTTCGATAATATTAGCAGTTTTCGTGAAATTTTTAATCAAATCGTGACGATTTCCCAGAAATATTCAAACAAGATTTTCTGAAACGGTTCTATATTTTTCTACAAACATTTAATACGGATAGAGAACAATGCAATCTTCTGACACATATGGATTTTTATTCAAAACATTAAATTTAGATCAATTACACAAAAAGCGAACATACCCCTTTGTTGAGGCTGCGAAATATTGCTTAGATGATTGAGAGAGCATTTGCAGAAACTGCGCCGAGAAGTTATGTGCATCGCCTTTCTGTGTTCTCGACAGACGAGAACATTCTGAAAAGACGACACATGTTTAATCACTTGCCGTAAGAATAATTAAGTATTGATGAAATTGTCATGGTTTTTGTAATCTTTGTCTGGACGAAAACAAGCTCTTTACGGATTTTATTCGTTATGATGCTGTTTTTACCTCTTTTCGAACCGCTGGTCCACTGAGACTACATACCGCGCTGCCAACATACAAACCACTTTCAATGCGCCCAATACGCGTGTTACTTGGCTTCCCTAAGTGATTGCTTCGAAACTTCTTGCGGCTGCGGATTCTCAAACAAGGCGAACTCGTCGCGTCTTATGTGGAAAAAGTGGATACCGGGAAGGTACTACAAAGTGCAAAGCTTTTTCGCCGGCAGGTCAGGAGGTGGTGTGATCTACCGGTCACTTTTGGGAGCAGTTTGAAGGTTTATTTAGAAGAGTTTATATAAATTGAATTTTAACTTATTGTGAGAGAATTCTTGGGTTTTGGGGCCAAATTTAAATTATCTCGAACGCGCGAACTTGGATACGTATCATTCTTTCTTCTTAAATACCTCAAAGAGAAGTCTAATTGAATGAGCTTCCAGTGTGGCGCCAAATTTGAATTAATTTGGCTGTCTATGCCAACACACTTCTTTTTGGAGGTAAGTGGAGAGAATACATATTATTTACCGTATTTAAATATTACAAACATATAAATATATTATTCATCTGCAAAATGTAACCTTCCGTTATTTCTACATTTCAAATATCGTTACGATTTTTTTCTTCATCGGTTCAAACTGCGCGTCCAGAAGTAATAAATAAAATCTATATTTACATTAACAAACATTTCAATTTATTAACTTATCAATTACTTACTTCAACTGCTTCCTCGCATAATATATACGTAGTTTGAAGAAAGTAATATAACGCTGCAACAAGAAACGGAGATTTTTCGACAGAAAAATAGTTTTGTGGGTCCCGATTACGAAAAGGGGATAATTCTTCTTCCAGCATGTAAATTAACCTCTATCATGACGTGTAGACAGAATACACGTTTTGTGGATCCTTGATACCGAAAAATGTAATTATGGGAAACTATAATTTTTTCTAATTGAAATATGTTCTTCAAAGTTGTTAATTTAAATATGATGACGTAATACACAAGGAATTTTAAAACGAAGATTTTCTAAATAAACTGCCCGAAATTTGGATTAAATTGTTTTCTGAAATAAAGAAGACAAATCTTATAAAAATGACTCATTTTCAGCAAACTCACTTCTTTTCGGAAAATTGAAAAATTGCTATTTTGGGTAGTTTTTCCCTTCATGAAATCTGTTTTTCACAATTACATTTAAGGTCACGCACTCTCCAGGTATCTTTTACCAACACGGCATGGTACGGCACCGCCCCAGCCGGGACAAGCTCTATGCTCCCGATTGGTCTCCCGACATGTGTGATAATGCAGTGCATAAGTGCGCAAGTGTAGGGAGAGAAGATAGGAAAAGGAAAGAAAGTTCGCGCGCGATCGGGGGCTCATTTGTTAGGGTTCTGTTCCGGCATTCGATTGGTATTCATCGGAGAAACCTCGGAAGGCTACCAATTGGCAGCAAGTGGACTAACGGTCGGATTCTATAGCGAATAGGTGGTTACGAGGGCAGCGAGTTCGAATTGCACTTTGGGCCTATATGTTTTCTTTAATATCGTGGCATAGTGGAGCATATCCCAACCGCCACCTTTTCCTTCCCAGATCTTTCCCCGATTATCTGTGTATGAGGAAAGTTCCGTAAGGGTTTATGTGAGCGCCGCCAAACCTCGCCACCTCTAGCACGGGCGTACGAAATACTAGCGGCAGGAGACAGTTCTCGGCTGAATCGGATTACAAGCCAGGTGGGAACACGATACTCTAAGGTGTGAAAAGGCAATAACAAGATTAGAGGGCAGGGAGAGTCAGATAATAACCTAGAGGTTAAGCAGACGGCCGATGATGACTAAAACATCGCCAAAAAAGATGCTCTTAAATGCTCTTAAATGTTTTAAAAAGGCAAAGCAAAGAAAAATGTCGTAATAAATTAGTCAAAACCAGTTCAGATGAACCACGCAAGGTGTTGGACATCTATCTTACTGATGAAATCGAGGCTGCTTCTTTTCGTTCAACTGAACTCAGCTTACAAACTTTTGGTTTGGACCGTTCTTTATCAGGAAATCCCGAAATTGGCCGAACTGACAATCACTCTGATACACGGCGTTACGGGAACCTTAGATTACATGCAACGGCTAAATAATTTCGTTGCGAAGAAATCAAACAGGCTTCTGAGTAATTCTGTGGAGAATATTTGTTGCATCTATTAAATATTGAAACATTGAAAAGGTAAAAAAAATGACTTAGTCGAAATCTACGAAAAATGCACAAAAAGTCATATAATAATGGCTCATTTGCTTTTGCATAACAAAATTAATGTCTGTACTAATAGGCATTGTTTTACAGTGAAAATAAAAAACGATATATCATTAAAATGCGACCCCTAATGATGATGATGATGGTGATGATGTGATGTAACGCGCTGTTGTGGCCGCAGTTCGGCGATGCCGGCGGCGGTTGCGGCGGCGGCGGGCGACGATCGGCCTGGCGTGGCCGAGTGGCTGGCCGGGCGCTCGGTGCTGGTGACGGGGGCCACGGGCTTCCTGGGCCAACTGCTTGTGGAGAAGCTGCTGCGCTCCTGCCCCGAGGTGGCCACCATCTACTTGCTGGTGCGCGAGCGGCGCGGGGAACCGCCGCAGAAGCGAATCGACCGCATCCTCGACGACCAGGTGAGGCGCTCCAGCCGTTATATGCTTTATTCACTTCCGCGTAATATCTTTCACGTTAATATGAGGGTAGGCGACTATTCTGTCGCTGCAACCACGTAAAAGTTTGTGTTGTATGATAGACAAAGGGCGCCACCTTGCGAGCGCGCCAGAAACTACTGCAACGGCCTATTGTAGGCCCCTCGACAGACTGACGCTGGACGCCGGACACGCCACACAACATTTTGATATACGAGAGAATATTACAAACCAAGTGACACTGTTTTATTCAATACAATTGTAGGGCTCAGGGCAAAACGAGGCTAAGTGACATTGTTGGAAAAAATAAGTTAGATGCTTATTGAGACGCTAGATATAGAGCGATTTTTATAAGAATGAGCCAAAGTTACAGTTCGCTAAACAAGCGAACATCACGTGTATCATCGATCGATTTCGATTAGTTTGATCATCAGAGAAGTATCTCTCCGCGCGGCAGCTGTTCAGCCGCGCCTCTTGGGAAGGTGTTTGTTTACGGCTCCCGTGAAGATATACACAAGTCTAAGAGTTTCGCTTGGGTATATACACGTACGCGAGTCCGGGAAATACTGAAATATAATTACGTACGTGGGAATGTGTCTCAAAGATGTCTCTTGGCGCACTATATTTTCGTCGCTCGAGGACATCCGAAGGAAGCGTCGAAGCTATTTACAAGTTAGCCAACTGCAAACGAACGAATGCTGGAAGGAAAGTCTAATAGGCTCAATAACACAACGATCACAGAACCTTCAGTTGTGTTGCCAACACTAGCTATCAAAATGGTCCATTCTTATAAAAATAGCTCTATAATAAATACTGCGAAGAGGAAAAAGAATCAAAGCCTTGTCTCTTTCGACTGATACTTTCTGTTGTCCGAAAGTTGAACGGCTTTAAAGATTTGTTGTTTCGGTTGTAGGAAAGGTAGTCTAAGTGGCAGTGTTTTGTTGTCGTGACTACGAGAACACCGATTATTTCAGTCATAATGAATGACAGTCAGATAACTGTCTATTTAGGTCTGTGGCACACGAGCGTTGCGTTGACACGAGTTAAGTAACGCCTGTATCTTATGCGAAACAGCACACGAGCGCTCTTGGCCGTTCGGCCTAAAATAGTCCGTTCTGCGCCAGTGCAACAGTCGTGGAACACAGGCCACAGGGGCCGTCCATAAATTACGCAACGTTGAAGAGGGGGGAGGGGGTTTGAGGCAGCGTTTTTCTGCATGACATGGGTAGGGAGGTCATAGATTAGTGTTATGTGATGCTGATATTTTTTTAAATCTTTCTACAATTGCTGAAATAATTTCTTTTATTCAGTCTTATACTAAAAAATCACCATACTAACAAATTAAATTAAAAATGTAATAAATGAAAGAAGTTATATTCTAAATGTTATAATAAATGAAACTATTTTCATCAATAAAAAAAGGTATTGATTGAATGTTTTAGATTACGAAGAAAAGATTCTATGTAAACTGATCTATAGTATATTCTAAAATCCAATTAGTCGGCGCAATAGACTCGGAGCCTATGCCTCATCCACGTCGGCATGTGCACGACTTATCAGATATTTTCTCGCCAACGCGTCCTTCCTTCATTAAACAAATAGCCTCCGAACTTATTGTTATGCAAAGTCCGCACCATCAACTTATTCTTACGTTAATAATAATAAATTTCATTGTATAGCACAAATACAATTATTACAACTCGTTTCTGCTATGTAATTAAGTTTTACGTATTGGAATTGGAGGGGGTGCTTGTCGCAAGTGTTACGTCATCAAGCGGGTTCAAGCGCGCGTTGCAGGTGGAGACGGGGTATTGAAAATACTCCAAAAGTGCGTTACATAATTTATGGAAGGCCCTTACTGAAGAGTTCTGGTAAGTATTACATACAGGGATGAATTAGTACGACTTGCAACGATTACAAGAACAGTTTCTGAGAGTGAATCTTTTACAGAAGATGGTAGAGATAATTAACTCATTAGTAAGTATGAGGATGAATAATGAAAAAGAGGGGAAAAGGGAAAAATGTTCAAATATATCAGAGTTTTTCAATATGTTACCAATTTCTTGTTATCTTTACATTACTTAATATTAAATAGACTTGAAGACGTTCACTTCCTATTAATAATATATATGAATTATCAAAGCAAAACTTATTTTGTTACTAAAGCATCAGCATTATCATCCATTTTGTTGTTACTTTAACTAATTTAACTCCGTAATCTTTGAGAAATATTAATGTTGAAAATTAGTTTGTCACTTGGACTACTTTTCCTCTTAAGCTATTCAATGCATAGTAATCTTTTCAATTTAACAAATGAAATATTTAAAACTTTGAAAAAACTGGAAAATGATACGTACATAAGAAGATAACCAAGATCAATGTGATGTGCTGGATATTATAATAAAGTTAATAGAATTTAGTATTTCATTCATTAACTTTGAATGTAAATATCTCAGCAAATTAAAAATGTCACTTAGCTTCGTTTTCCTCAAAGACCCACAATTATTACACTCGATATTGAATGATTACAGGACTATATTACTACTAGTAAAGGTATATGAAAGGGTTCCACTGTGATTGTTAATATATATAAACAAATTAATTAATAAAATATTTATTAAATTGTTAGAATTGGCAACGTGTGATTAAGGAAAGTCTTACAAATGAAATACACTTTCGTGACGGTAGGCTTGTTACAAATACAAATATTGTTCCCATATGAAATGCAATGTACATAAGGTTAACGGTAAGGTTAGTGGTTCTAAAACTACACATACTTTCTCGCCCTTAATAATGTTTATATAATACTACGAGTTTTTATACTGCAATTTCTCTCCAAATTAACACATCTCATTTATAATCTTTTGTATTGCTCATTACAAATTGTAGAACATCAGGAACGAAAATTAAATATTTTCAAGCAAATATGAAGGCAAATGTGACAATTATACAACTAAACCATGTCCCAACAAAGAGTCCAAATTTACAGAACTATAGCTGCCGTCTCGCGGGGTGGAATGCCATTCGTGCATTCCAATCTGATAGTCTCTGACAGTTAGCAATTTTTCATTAATATTACATTTAAATCGTATTCAAAAAAGAAAAAGTAATTGGGCTAATTTTAAATAAGGTTTGCAGACTGTTTGAAACATACCTACGGAGTAGAGAGAAAGATATGTAGTGATGCGCGAAAAAACGGCGGATTTTCGACAGTAAAACTTATTACAGGGCTCTAGTAACGAAATGTAGATAAATCCAGTTGCTAAATTTTGAAACAAAATCGTCTATCGCTTGTTGTAGCGAGAATTCATGTTTTGTGGTTCTTTGATACCGAAAAGCGAATGCCTGCAAAACGTCCGTCCGCCCGTCCGTCTGTGATAAACGCTATCGGCTAAATAGTACAGCTGATTTTCTTCAAAATTGAAATTCCCGAATCAATCTTGTTGATACCGTGTCCCCTTGAATTTAAAACTGATATTTTAATTTTGGGAGTACTTTCATGAAGACCCTGGAAAATTTTCAGAAAAGTCTCCATCGTTTTTGATTAAATTTTGTTATTGGTTAGTGTAAAGGACGTTTAAGTCAATGGTGCAGGTCTCCTGTTCGTTGAAAATCCTGATTTTTTGACAATTGCAAGTGTTCAATATCTTTAAAAGAGTCTTCCTACAACTATAATATTAAGGATAGAGGTATTTTATAAATGAAATCTGTTAATTAAAGGTGGATTTTGAATGAGATCATGTACAGTTTTCCGAACATTTGTGTTCTTTTCACATAATTTTGCTTGAAAGTACGGGTGAGAATGAAAGTCCTGTTTTAACACTACTAGTCTAAAAACTTTGTTGCCGTGTCGTTTCATATGTCGGATTGACAGTCAAGCTCCTAACCATACACATAATTTTGTATACATTTTGTATTCTAAGGAGCTTTTTAAATTAATCTGTGATTTTTAGTGGTGGATGTTTAATTTTATTTATTTTAGGTCGCTTTTCAACTTTTTGATCATTAGTTACAATCCATTTGCTTTTTCTATGTGGTCCAAAGCGAGAGAGTCACAAATTTCAGAAACGATGTAGACCAAATGTTTATTGGTGGAATGGAATGTTTGGAAACTACTTTGAGCAGGGGATATCAGGTTGTTTGATTCTAAAAACATTTAAGGCTATTGCTTACCATTTTTTCTTTGCATAATGTACAAGTTAATGAAATGGGACGGAAATTAGTATGTTTAGACTCGTCTTTATTATGTTTAGATGCTGAGATGACTATAGCATTTTTCGATTGGTTAGGGAAGGAATGAGTTGTCCAGATAAAATTGTAAAGGTAGAGGAGGTAGTAAATTCCTTTCATAGGAGATTCTTCAGAATAAAAATTGGGATGTCGTCTGGTCCAGGGGATGAGTTATTGCTATTTTTGTGGCTTGAAGAAGCTCATCGATGATAAATGGTTTATTAAATTCATCTGTATTCCTTGGTCGATGACTTGATTGTTTAAGTTCGTTGAGAACTGGGTGTGTTTTGTGGATACAATTTGAAACATAGTTTTTGTTACTTGTGTTAGAAGCAAAAGTATAAGCCAATATGTTGGAGATTTCTTAGGATCTACAGTACTTCATGCCATCGATATCAATAAAAAATTTTGAGCGGGAAATTTGTTCGATTTTGCTTTGATTTTTACCGGGTAATTGAGGTTGAGATTCGACTAGTAATAGAAGAAGTTAACTCATGGAAGGATTTAATCGTGGTGGATTTGAAAGAAGGGCAAGCTTTTGTTATAGATTTTTTACAGGAAATACAGTACTACATTGATTTGTATTTTTTATATTTCCTAAAAGATTTTCTCTGGTTCCTGATGGCTACCGTACATTCTTCGTTCCATCATTGAACGTGGCGTTCACGGATTGTGCTTGAACTTTTGAGTACTGCTGTTCGTGCAGCAGATGTAATCATATCAGTGAATTCTTTAATTATAATGTCGATTAGGGAAAATTATGAACAATCCGGGTTCGTGCGTTTGTCAATATTTTCATTTCTATATTTCTGATAATAGGGCAATGTAGCATTGTAAGTTTGGGCCACTTGTAAGCCACTTGGGGTGTCATTTTAATTTCTTATTTGTTTGGATACCAGAAAAGTTGATAAGCAGAAAATAATGGTCACCATCATAAAGATTTTGACAAGTAGTCAAGTTGTTTTTGGATGCCAGACTCAGATCTATTGCATTTTCTTTGCATTTCTTGTATCAAAGTAAGTAGCTAGTCCGGTCTGACGTAATATTAGTTTGTCGTGGTTGGTTAACCCATCTTCAATTTCTCTTCCCCTGCTGTCAGGTTTGTGATGACTCCATAAGGGATTATGGCTGTTGAAGTCGCCTAGCAATACGAATGGTTTAGGAATTTGGTTACTGATATTGTTCAGTTCATTAATAGTTAATTCTTGACTATTAGGTAAGTATTTATTACAAATGGTTAAACTAAAATTCAATTTAACTCTCACTGCTGTGGCCCCTAATGTAGTTTCAAGTTGTACGTCATGTAAAAAAAATATTCTGTTCTTGCAAAATAGCCACTCCACCACTCGTTATGAATTTTAGAATGATGAACGGAATCCATTTAAATTTTTACAGTGAAGGTTTTTGAAGTCTGTTTCTTGTAGGCAAAGAATTTTAGGTTTGCATTCGTTTACGAGGGATTTTAGGTAAGGCTTTCGTGCATAGAAACCACTGGATAATATCCATTAATAGCACAAAACTACTATCTTATGTAGACGAGAGTTGAGTCAAGTCACTTATAATAGTAGTATTTCAATCTTTTTAAAATTAAACGTGAACATTGGTTTTTAACATTCTTTGCAGGGAGTGTAGGACGAATTTGTCTTCACATTCTGACAAGGCCAGGCAGATCAGTAGTAAATGTTTTCACATCAGCTATGGTCATACATAATATGGTCATACATAAGACTACTACATAATAATATCAGAAGTTATGTTTATTCAATGAGGCACTTCTGGTATTGTGTCTTGAAAAACTTCTGGTGACGTTTTTTATCTTCCAGAGCAATGAAGGTCTGACGGCGAAAACTCATATGACAGCCTGGGATCAGAAAAACTCGCTCTGAGGAAAGACATTCGTACCGTTGTTTTGGTGCCTAAACTCATTAACTTATTTTTTAATACTCTCTGGGGGATACTAGAGCATACATTCGACAAAATAATTCTCTCGCTGAGATGGAAATGGTCTGATGGAGAATTCTTGATCTGATACTGTGATTGACTTACAATCAGAAAGTAGTTTTTCTCAAATAATTATGAGTCGTCATTGCCATCAATATTGTTTATTACAATAGCAACTTTCGATGGCTTAGCCATCATCATCATCAGAATTCTGCTGCAAGGCAGTCACAAAAACGACAAAAAAGAGTCGTTTTTGTGGCTTCCATTCAGCAGAAAACTGATGATGAGGGCTAAGCCATCGAAAGCTGGTGTTGTAATAAACAATATTGTTGGCGATATAATTAACGACTGATATAATTATTTCATTGTAAATGCCAACAAAAACTTACCACAATACCAATAGTAGTTTATCTGTTATCACTTTATTTGTAAGGTAAATGCAGTCTGTAATTTGATATTTTGGATGCAAATGTGATGTGTGATGTCTCCATTATTTTAGCCAACGCTTGCAGGAAATCAAGAACTGGAGAGAAATTTTCTGAATATATAACTAATGCAATATCCTTTTTAGGGAACATTGTACCTTAAGATGCTTGTGCTTAGCTCATTCTGGCTGGTGGCAGACTTGTAGAACTGGTAGGACTTGTAGAACCGGTAGGTGTAGAATACATCTTTGTTCTTCTACGATGAACATCAGTATAGAAGTTTAAACACGCATATTAAAAAACACGCACAAACACAGAGAAGGGCACACATACATCCCGTTTAACTCTTTAACAACTTTACTACACCAAGGTTACACGGAACAACGCGCCGAGACCGTTGCTTCGATAGGAGGCGTCCGAGCAGGTCAGTGTCGCGACGAGAACTGGTTTGTTTCACTATCTCGTTCCACTATCTCGCCTCCCAATGTTTTGAGCATCAATGTCAACAGTTCGGTTCTGACGCAGCTGTTCGATCGTGTGCGCTGCCGCCGGGACAAGTTGGTGCTGGTGTCCGGCGATCTGAGCGAGCCCGACCTGGGGCTGAAGCCGGAGGACCGCGCGAAGCTGGTGCGGAGCGTCAACGTGATTCTCCACAGCGCCGCTACGGTGCGCTTCGACGCGCCGCTGCGCACGGCCGCCGCCATCAACGTGCGCGCCACCAGGGAGCTGCTGCGCCTGGCGCACGAAATGAAGGGGCTGCTGGTAAGCGTTCAGGGGCGCACGGACTATGCGGTGCTGTGCATCGCGTCTCAACGGAGGAGTTAGTTGAGTTCACTCGGTTGGTATTGAATGGGGGGTGGGGGGCTGGAAAGAATTATGAAAAAATTTCTTTGGTTATGTGGTAAGTACTCAGGCTGTAGTCGAAACACCCCAGTTTTCGACCTCCTAGACACAGTGCTAACTCCGGAAATCCAGAAAAATGTATTTTTCTGACTTTCTCGGGGTTTTCTATATACATTTTTAACCTTAAGTCCTTTAGAAAATGGTTAAATTCAATTTTAAAGAAAATACTATTTCCTACAACTTTTATATTTTTTTCGAAACCAATTACCAAGCAAGCAATAGCTTTTCATAAAAATGTGTGTAAAATATATGTTTGTGACATTATCTAGTAAAGATTCTGGGGTGTTGTAATTATACGAGTAGTCATTGCCAACAATATTATTTATTACAATAATAGCTTTCGATGGCTTAGCCATCATCATCAGTTTTCTAGAACAATAAAAAACAAAACAAAAAAAAACAACAACAACATTAAAACGTGAAAATATTTTGTGATTCCTCCACCTCCTCCACCACACAGCCGGCTACTTAAGCCTTTAGCTCGCGCGGACACGCGTAGTCGTTTCGTGGCTTCCACACAGCAGGTAAGAAATGGGTCAACTTACAGTTCATGTTTTCTCTTTCAAAAAAATTTGCATGTCCAAATTCAATTTCATTCACTTTTCTTGTAGCATTAAATGATTTAACACCCCCTTTCTTTCTTTCAGTTCTTAATATGTTAAATATATTTTCTAAAAATTGAAAACTATTAGTTATCTTTTTATCATAATTTTGTTGTCAAATAAAAAAAAATCACGTAATGTTTTTTTGTTTTTTCTTGTACTAGAAAACTGACGATGATGACTAAGCCATCGAAAGCTGCTATTGTAATAAATAATATTGTTGGCAATGACTCATAATTATTTCCTTGTAAATGCCAACGAAAACTCACCACAATACCTATATTCTGGTGTGTTCTTTATGAACACTAAGGTAGAGATTATTATTGAATATATGTTGTATGAATTGTTGGATATTGTGTTCTTTTTCTTGTTGTGTTCATTATTATTGTTTTTTTGGGGGGAGGGGTTACAAGTTTTATTCAGGAATTCCAAGTGTTCAATTTTCACAAGCGAGTAACGGTACCTTACGCCCTAAATCCATAAGGGCATCCTGTAGTTTTACGGTTGTAAAATTGAAGAACAGTCAAAATATGTTTGTATATAACTTTCATTCTATTAATAAACAATTGTCTGTACTCAGTCTGGGGAGTAGACAATTGATGAGCCCCCCTCGTTTGGGGAAAATAATATGTGAGGGTGAGGGCTGCAATACGGCGAAGACAAAGAAAATGATCTTAAGTCCTTTTCCTTGGTAAAATGTACCGACAGGACTAGTATTCAAAGTGACAGATCTCCTGTTTGGAGGAGCATTCTAGCGGCCAGCTGCTCAGATCAATAGATTTGCGCGGTTTCTCCGATCAACATTATACGAATGCCGGAGAAGTATTCTAACAACCGGGCTATGGACGCCCGCGCGATTTTTCTTTCTTTTCATTTCTTTATCCTCACCACTTAATTCCACACACTTACGTGCACTACATTACCACACACGATAGAAACCAATCGGGAGCTTACAGCTCGTCTCGTCTGGGGCGGTTCCGTGCTGGGGGAGATACCTGGAGAGTAAAATCTCCGCTAGTGGACGTATAGTTTGGCGGCTGATGTCTCCATCCAGAGGGGGAGGAACATCGACATCTCTTGCAATAAAAAACCCGTCCTAAGGGGAAGAACACAACCATCACCTCCTCCTTTAGTAATAAAGAGGCACTATATTTATGGGACTGATAATCATGGACGTTTACGATCCCGAAAAGACGAATTGATCAATGAAAATGAAATGATCAATGATCAATGAAAATGACGGTCAGGTGAATTAGCTCAAGATGCGCAATGTCATTGTAGCGACTCTGGCCGGGAGGTTCTAGGGTTCCATTTCTGACGACGACGGATTTTCGGTACTAGTTAAACAGTCACGTGGAATTCAGCCAATGTCCGGAGGACAATTCTAGCGGCCGCCTGCTTTAATCGGTCAGGGCCACAGACACGAACGTTGCCGTCACTATTACAAAGCTTAGAACTTATTTCGATTATGATACTTTAATTTTCTGGGAAGTAATTTTGTTTTTACTTTCCCGCATATGTTCTTATATACGGAGTAATATGCGTAATATACGGAAAGTTATCTAATGCTGCGAAGATCGATTCCGAGATCTCAACAGAAATACACGTTTTAGGTTTCCCTGATACCGAGAAAGGGTTTTTCTTTTCTTCAAAACGTCCGTCCGTCCGTCCGGTGTATGTGAACAACACTATCTCGTAATCCTTGTGTAGGATTTTTCCCAAATTGAGAAAACCAAAGTCCATTTAGCTTGAGTCGAAGCTCTGCCATGTTTGAAAATCATTTATTAGTTTTTAGGGATACTTTACATGAAGACTCTGGGACATTTTCAAAATTTTCTCAAACTCGGCTCCAAATTCTTTCTTTAAATTTCTTGTAAGTATGGAGTAAAATACACTTATAAATATGAAGTAGGTCCGATTTTCATGGTTAGCTCTGAATTTTCGAAACTTTCAAAAGTAATTAAGAATTATTTGCCGCGCCTTCATACAACTACAGAATTAAAGGAGGAGATTTTTCCTTCCACTGAAATTTGTTGCTCATAATCAGTTCTTTCAATACGGATTTTTTGTTTTTCAAATAATTTCTCCAAAAGCTTTTTTTCCAACTTTTCGAATGTGTAGTGCTAATTACACTGTTTAAGATGATATAAAATTAATTCATTTGTTTTTTCAAAAATTATACAAATTTAATTTTTTATATATTTCTCTCGCCTTTAATATGCACAGTTCCAGCAATTTGTAAACAAAGATACTGATTTTAAGTAATATAATCAATACAATGTAAACAATTTGCAATATTAATGCCCAAATATCACGAAGTACCGATTTTGAGCCCGAGCTGCATCAACTATATGGAAGGTTAAATTTTTCTCCATTAAATGTATTCTTCATAATTAAGATATATTGATTAATTATACCATCGGCAATCTTGTAAAATGTGATTTTTGCTTAATTTTCAGGGAAATCGTGACTATTTTTAGAAACGTAAACAAGATTTTTTGATATGGGCATGTCTGAAAGCTTTTGGGCGCATCAACTACTATGGTCCTTAGTACCGTAGGTGAAGTGCAGTTTTTGTCACGGAAGGTGATGGTGCTCGCCCGATGGATGGTGAGATCCGGCGCAGCCATACACGTCAGCTTGTTGCTTGTTTTCTAACCAAGTATCGCCCGCATCGGGGCTCCGCCCCAGCCGGGCCAAGCTCTAAGCTCCCGACTGGTTTCTAAACATGTGTGCTAGTATAGTGCAAGAAAGTGAAAATGTGTGTGAGAGTGTGCAAGTATGAGACGAGGACAGGACAATGAAGAGAAAGGAAAGATCGCGTGTGACCGTGGTCCGTTTGTTAGGGCACTGCCCTGGTATTCGCCTGATGTAGATCGTAGAATTCACGGAAAACTACCGATGAAAGCAGCCGGCCGCTAGAAATCTCCTCCAGACAGCGACTGAATTCGACCTAGCTAACACGCCAGTGTCAAAAATCCGATCACCGTTGGAATTCAAACTCTAGGACCTCCCGATCACATATTATTGAACTGTTTCTGCTCTTGCGTAGTCGCTGGTGCACGTGTCCACGATGTACTCGCACTGCCCACAACCCCGCATCGAGGAGCGCGTGTACAAACCGCGCATGAGCTGCGACCAATTGTTGAACATCGTCGAAGCTCTGGACGACGAAACCTTGGACCGTATCACCCCCGAGTAAGTCTCTCTAACTCATTACAATAAACCATTTACCACCCTTCAAACCTTTTG
>BOPP01000009.1:14141902-14171786 GCA_017312745.1 Gryllus bimaculatus | reverse complement strand
GTTCATACTTCATTTAATGTGTGTCCAAATAAATAGAAAGAAATGTTAGAAAAACGTAATTGAAATATTTTTAAAGAGATATCTTAAACGCCACACTCCGGTGTTTGAGTTCGTTTCCGAGATGGCGATGGTAAAGGAAATAAAATATGCTCGCTTTCAAAAAAAGAAGTACGTCCAAATGACGCACTCGCAAATGTTGAAGTATCTGATGTTAAAATGGCTGCCATTTATTTAATCACAAACGTTGGGAACTCGCGAATAGCGAATTTGCCTAGTAAATCCACACGTTGCTACATCGCTACTAGTCGTGCGCGCATTATCCCAGATTATACTGAAATGTTTTTTAAATTTTCTTTTTAGAAGTTGGTAAGGGTTGTTACTAGATCTTTAATAACTAGTAAAAATATTTTTAACTCGATTACGTATTCGGTTTGAAAAATATTCGGCATACTATAAATAGATCAGTAGGATAATATACTACTGTAGGGTTCATTTAATTAGTATATCGAAAACACCAGATATATTGCATGGATTGACTAGGATTCTCTCTCTGAGATGGAGTACTGAGATACCGCATTTCAGTTCTTCTGTATTTTCCTAAGAGAGCTGTTGATCTCTGCATCTGACGGACAAACGGTCAAGATTTCTACCATTTATTCTGTGGAGAAGACATGTATTTTGCTCATTCAAATCAAAACAATGCATGCTTCAGATGATACTATCACTTGTTCCTTCTGACTGATACACTGTATAATCATTCATTCTGATCTGCGCGATCCACATCACTGATAATGTTATAATTTGAATTAATATTTGGTTGAGTCATCTGATTTCTCACCTAAGTTTCATTCTATCATTATTTTTTTGAAAATAGTACAACGCGTAATTAATAATTGTATTGTATAGGCGACAATGTTAAATTTCGAGAGTAAGAGAAAAAAACCGAAGATTTCGGGAGGATTTGGGGCATTTGACGTTTGGAATTTCTTTTCGACGTGGTCATAAGATGCATCATGTCAATGAATTTTAAACGCAGAGAAAAATGTCGTGCAGTCCAAATTATGTACGCAGTTTCATTGTAACTTCGACCCCTACCAAACGTGATGGACGTTCTCTTTGAACTGTTTATTTCCATGCCATTTGTTAGATTTAGATTTATTCAGTCAAAAATCAGTAAAAACCGTATGAGACGTAGGGGGGGATATTATCTGCGCATGTTTTTGCGAGGTCCAGAATCCCTTCCCGTGTTTTCAACTATAAATAGTTGAAAGATGAGTAAAAGTTTAACATAAATAAATAAAAATACATTTTAAAAATAAATTAAAAAAAAATCCCGCCTAGATATGTAGTTTGTCTAGTTCTCATTTCAAAATATCCTCTTCCTTCTTCTGAGTTGATAATCTGATCAATTACAAGTCATCTGCAGAGTCGTACATTTAAAGCTAAATTTTTCAGCAATTTATTCACGAAGGCAAGAAACATGGGTGGTCCGATAAAACTGCCTGGTGAAATTCCTGATGTGACGTTTCTCAAGGTTGACATTATGTATCCTGTCATGAAGTAGTCCGTTTATCCATGCTACTACTCTAGTGTCTATACTCGGTCTATGAATTTGTTTCTAAGACAATCGTGAGGAACATCAAAAGACAAAATCTCTTACTATCGCGTCAAAATTTTCACATTCATAAACTACGTAAGCTAGGTCCTGTACAAGTGATACAAGCTGACTTTCGCACGAGAAACCATTCCTAAAATCGTGCTGACCCTGATATAGCCACTCCCTTCGTCCTATTCTTTCCTGATGTAACTAGAAATTAGATGTTCCTTAGGTTTGTATTCGAGTGATTTATGGCTTACTGATCTATATTGACTAAGCATTGTCTTTTCGACACTTTTAAAACCAAGCACTGCGAGAGCCAGATTCCAATCATCCGGTACGCAAGCGTTGTTGATAGATAGTTTTAGATTTATTTAGTAAAAAAAGACTACAGAAAACTATGTGACGTATGTAATCATCTGCTAACGTTTTCTTGAGTTCCAAAATATGTCCCCATCATTTTTCCAATAAATAGTTGAAGGATGAGTAAAAGGTAAAGATAAATAAATAAAAATAAAATAAAAAAGCAGAGTAGCAACATTTGAAAAAATTAGACATTTTTCCAGAGTTATAGAAAACTTATTTGCAACGTTAAACGAACTGCAGGTTTAATTTTTCAGCGTTGCTAACAAAATAGTTATTCGCCCTTATCTCTACTCCTACCACTACAAGCAAAAGCAGAGTTCAACAAAACGTGCTCATAGTGAAGCTACATCAACATCCAGAACAAGGAGCCATCTCAGCGTTTGTTCAATGCATCAGGGTATACAAAACAAAACCTGATCGAGATGAGGGTCATTGACCCGGAAGTTGAAGTACATTATTTGTTACAAGTTTAGTAGTAGTATTAAGTTTCTTTAAAAAATATACAATACAAATGTACCCTAATTCATTATATATCACTGTTTCGTTAAAAAAGCATTATTTTTCTTTTTGAGTTTCAGTATAGCCTCTAATTGTATAGAAACTGTTTTGCAGCTGAAACGATTTTACTTCAATTTGTGTACCGACTTCAATTGTTTAATGTCATCTGGCAATGAGTTGTGAAGTAACGTATATGTATTGTGTGTAGATTTCTGGTAGTGAGTTGTTGGTACTGATATGTGATGAATGTGATTTCTACGACGTGTTGTAATCATAAATATCTGTATTGAATGAAAATATGTTCCCACCGTTATGTAAGTCAGTTTTACTAAATATTGTATATTTGTAAATAAATAGGCAAGACAATGGTAGGAATCAAAGGTCAATGAAAAGAGTATTGCAGAGATCACGCGGTTAGCATTTTTTCATTATTCGAATAATTTTCTATTGCAATGTAAAGATCTGGCTACTGCATGATGAGCTTTCCCAGAACATTGTGCCGTATCTCAGGCGGGTTTGCTCATTGGCAAAATACACTCAACGAACTGCATTGCTTTGAAAGAATTCTGAATGCGGAACATAATGAACTTTATTTAATGTTTAATTCTGTTGTATGTACATTCCCTTTGAGGTTTGACTGAATTGAGAGACCTGGAAATGTTGCTACCTTAACATCAGCTAATTGCATATTGTTCATGTTCAATGAAGCATGCGATTTCTGATTTGAATGCAAAAATGCACTGAAACTGTTTTTCCTTCGTTAACTATTAATTTGTTATTACAATTCCAATTTGAAACTTCTAAAATCGTACTATTTATTGTTTCTTTTTGCATAGAACATTTGTGTCATCGGCAAATAGAATCTTTCTTACGTTTTTAATAGACGAGGGCATATCGTGTACGTAAAACAGAAAGAGGATAGGAAGTATGACAGAGAGTTGCGGGACCTCATATTCAATTGGTAAAAAATTGGAAAGATAAGTAAATTACGCCTTTTCGTGCCAGTACGGTGTTTGTACTCCTTGAAATCGATGTTTAACGTATGGGGGTATACAATCTAGGGCGACACCACGAATTCCATAAGAAGGTAATTTTGATAGCAAGATGGTATTGTCATTAACGTCAAGAACTTTCGAAAGATCATAAAATATTCCAATAGGTGCTTCATTTTGGTCCATTGATGAAGAAACATCTTTAAAAAAGGAAAAAAATGGCATTTTCCGTAGATTTTGGTTTTCTAAACCCGTGAGTCTAAAAACGCTCCGTTTTTTCTGAGAAATGTTTCCATTCGCATATAGAAATGCCTTTTAATATTTGAGAAACCTAACAAAATCAAAATTGGTCGGTTATTTTCAATTTCATTTTTGCTCCCTTTTTTTAAAACAAGTGTTTTAAATTTTGCTGTTTTGAAAGTATCTGCAAATGATCCTTTACATAAAGAAGCAGTGAAAATGTAAGTTAACGGGAGTATAGAAGCTAGTACACAAGTTTTCAATGAAAAATCCGGTAATTGATCTAAACCGCATTAATATTTTCTTTAGTTCACTGACCTTTCTCAGGAACTTGTTAGAAGAAGTTTTGGAAATAAAAATCGTGTCGAAACTTCTGTGGAAAGGTAAGGATAATGAATTTAGTGGTTTTAGTCCAGCCGTATTTCTAGAAACATGTTTGTTGATGAGATTTGCCACTTTTTCCGGATTACTGGCTTCTATTTCATTATCCTTTAAAGAACATTCTCTACTATGAACCGGGATGATGTGCACGTATTATTTACGATAAAGATACATTTATTTGAACTGCAAATGGGCATAACCCGGTGGCAGCTAATTACATAAATAAAATACTACAGCTAACATGCAAATTATATATTGTAATTATAATAATAATATAATACTGTAATAATATTATAATAATAATGTAATCATAAAATAATAAATAATAATGTTAATAAAAATAACACCAATAATAAAAACAATAATGATATAACATATTCTAGTCTAATTCATAAAACATTTAAAATTACCTTAAAAAAAGAAACATAATCAAACTCCGCACTGAATATTTGTTCAACTTCCCTTCGCTTCCCTTCGCTTCCCTTCGCTTCCCTTCGCTTCCCTTCGCTTCCCTTCGCTTCCCTTCGCTCCTTCACTTCACTTCGCTCCTTCACTTCACTTCACTTTTGACTATGACCCTTTAATCACTTCTTACGTTTTCCTGTTCTACACTTCAGGACACCTCACTTCATAATATATTACTGACGCGTCGCTCTATGATCTACTATTGTCAGCTAATTCCCTCATTTATGTAGTAATACCCTAAAGTAACTTCCTAAATTGTTGTACACTACGAGGAAAGGGTTCAAAGGTTTTTGCAGGCAATGTATTTCATTCTTTTATTGTTCGATTTGTAAATGAAAATTTCCCCACATCTGTTCTTTGCGGTCTTAAATTTATTTTGTGCCTGTGATACTGATGTATCTAGGAATACTTAGCCGCTGATTAATTTCTTTCCAAGCTGGTTGACCGCAATAAGCTTTATACAAAGCGCTGATAGCCTATTTTCGAGAGAATCCCATTTTGCCAATTTCTTGTCCCTGAAAGTAAATTTAGCTGCCCTACGCTGAATTCTTTCCACATTTTTACACTGTAAAATTTTGTGCGGATCCCAACAAATTGTTCCATATTCCATTATTGGTCAAACGAGCGATAAATAGGTAATTTCCTTCGCGTTTGCCGTACTCTTGTTTTAAGATGCGCATTACAAAGTGGAGAGATCTCCAGGCTTTCCCTAAAACAAAATCTACGTGACTTTTCCAGCTTAATTTACAATCGAAATGGATTCCTAGGTACATGCAGGAGGAAACTGTCGGAATAATATCTTCATTTAAACAGTAATTCGTTTCTCTGTAATTATGCCCCCTGACAAAAGTGATGGATTTGCTTTTGGAGCTATTTATGGTCATTCCATTATTTTCCTCCCAGCAATGTAATGCATCAAGATCCCGTTGCAACATTTCTTCGTCGTCTTTCAAATTTACACTACGATATATTATGCAATCGTCTGCAAATAGCCGAACATTTGATAATGATTAATTGCGCTGGCAGATCATTGACGAACGCTAGAAATAGAAAAGGTCCAATGACACTCCCCTTTGGTATTCCTGACGTAGCGCTTGCTCCGGTAGAAAACTCATGGACAATTCGGACTTTCTGTTTTCTGTCTTGCAGAAACTCGCTAATCTACGCCATCACATCGTGGGGAACGACATCAAACGCTTTGGCAAAATCTATAACTATTGCGTCTACTCTCCCGCCCGCGTCAATTTCATCTGCTGGATCCCGAATTAGCGTGGCTACCTAACTTTCACATGAATAACCACTCCTGAAGCCGTGTTGGCCATCATAGAGCCATTTTTTGATTACCTATTCTTGCTTAATGTAACTGGCAATTAAATACTCCATAAGTTTGCAGAACACTGACGAAAGACTTACCGATCTATAATTACTTAATATAGTTTTGTCACCACTTGTAAAAATGTTCCACATTGCTTTACGTTTGTTACTAGCGTTCAAAATATCCTGATAATTTCTCTTTATTTTTGCCTGAACTATTGCTTTTCTTAATATTATTTTGTATTCTCGGTAGTAGACATGAAAACCGGGTGTTACGGTATGATGGTTAGAAATAAAGTAATGCGTACGTTTATTTTTACACGATATTCTAATAGCTAGTGTGATCTAAGTATTATTTTTCCGTGAAATGTTAAATTTTATCTTTTTAAGAGGAAAGTATGAAAGGTTAAAATGAAAGGAAAGCTTTGAGAAAAATATATTATATTTTTAATTTGTGTCAACAGCGTTATAAACTGTGTCCTAAGATAATTTCAGCAAGTAATCCTTAAATAATGTTATGTTAAATTTAGTGAAAGCCCTGCTCACGATTGTATTATTTATTGTGCTGGTGATCATGTTATCTGTAATTGTAAGAATTTGTGCTTCATGGTCACTGTAGCCTAGATTAGTAATTTTTATTTCATATCTAGTTGTGGTTTAATTAATTATAATTTGATTTATTGTTTTTTGTGATTTAAATGTATTCCGTGTAGGTACATTCACTGTAATACATAAATTAAAATAATGCAGTAAATTGAGAAACTGCTCTTTTTTGTGGGATTCGCTTAGAAAATCAATATTGAAATCTCTACATATAACAATGAATTTAATAGTTACAAATTTTGTTCGTTATCTCTCGATTTTGTATGAAAATGAAATGATCTAATGCTTGCTTTGTTGGAGGTCTGTAGATGGGTAGTAGTAACATAGTTTTGAGCGTAGTTAAGATGTACGGCTGTTATTTCAAAAACCTTTTCAATTGCATTTAAATTGAATTCTTACTAGAAGATAGAATCAGTATCATTTCTTATGTTAATACACGAACCTCCATAAGCAGAGCACTTATTTGATTCCCTCGCTCTACGATACGATCCTGCAAGGTAAAAGCTAGGAATTTGGAGTGTGTTTAGATCATCATGAGATAAAATTATTCTTCTATAAAGCAAAAAAGAAAACATCTATTTGACCTAGATGACACTGTAGTGCTGCCTTCCATCATACATTAAATAACCTAATGAAATATGGTAAAATAGCCTCTCCACCTAATTTAATGAAATCCATGGAAATAGAATCTGGGCCTCGTGTTAACCCTCTCTTCAATAATTTTACTCTTTGCCGAAAAAAGGTATTTACATTTGGCATTGGCCTGAAAAGGTCAGAGGAATAACTGATTAGAGCAATCAGCCCACGAACTCAATTATTTTGAATCCCATAACTCTCTGATGTCAAATATCATCAATTAAATTTCACCGTGAGAGGTGGCTCAGGGCATCTCTGATCGGCACGTCCCAGGATCGAGTTCTGATGGTGCACCGGTGCCACCACGGTGGCAGGATTTTCTACACTAGCTAGGTAGCTACAACGAGTTCAGTCGCTGTCTGGAGGACTATTCTAGTGACCGGCTATTCTCAACGGCAGTTTTCCATGGTTTCTGCAATCAATACCAGGCGAATGTCGGAGCAGTACCCTATCAAACCGATCACGAACCGCACGCGGGCTTTGCTTCCTCTTCCTTGCCCTAGTTTCCTTTCTCACACTCCACACTCCACACACACACACATACTTACTTGCATTACACTACCACACATGCCTGAAGGCCGGTGGGGAGCATATGGCTTGCCTCGATTAGGACGGTGCGCCGCTGGTGGGAGATAACTTGTTAGAAAAATCGCGCTAGCCTATGGGAGGATCTCCCCATTCAGCAGGAGAAGATCACTCTCATCTTTTGCAAAAAAATGTGTATAATGACTAATTAGCAGTTGACGCTCCCGGAATCGCTATTCAATCAATCAATTAAATTTCTGTGAACTTGCTGGGATTCAACCCCTGATCTCAGGCTCTTGAACCGTAAAGGAAGGCTGTTATGTTCGCTACTACCGGTGTTGGTGCTTTTAATCCTAACAATTCTTGCAATTTAATAACTTTTGAATTGTGATGTGTTGTTTACCAGCATTTGCTAGCTCATATGAAATGCATTTGCATGCAAGATAGTGCGTGTAAAAGCATTAAGAATTCAATATGTGCATGTATGCAATATGTGCAATATGCAATAATGCAGGCATGCATTACATATTTATGCCCATTTTTGTTGCAACACCCAACTTTCATGATTTGACTTTCAACATTTTGCAATCAGACGCATATAATAAAACCAAACAATTCAAAGTAAAAAAACCCTAGTACCTTTGGAAAAGATTGAAACTTCATTTCTCAAATATTTCATTTTACTGAAGATATTGATTGTAAGAGTGGAAAGGACGAAGATCGAGAGAATTGGCTAAAATTCTTTCACTGTTTCTCAGCACTAAATATTCAAAACGAAGGAGTGCAAACGGGAAAGGTATAAATGAAATTTTATAAATTCTGAGAAATTCGTTTAAGTCAATATAACTGTAAAGTCGTGGTGTTTTCTTCCATCATTAAAACCATAGCAATTCAATTGTTCATTAACACTACGATAATACATTGCCACTAAAGTATAGCCTAAAATAAACACGTTTTTCTCAGAATTTATAAAATGTCACTTGTACCGTTCTGGTTTTCATCCATTCAAATGGTAGTCAAACGATTAAACCAAGAATGCCTACTCTTCAGGAATATGGAGTTATCTTTTAAATTTATGAATGTATATTCCCTTCAGGTTAATGAGACCTTGGCCTAATTCATATGTCTTCACGAAGGCCATTGCAGAGGACGTGGTGTTGCGAGAAAGCAAAGGTCTTCCTGTGTGTGTGATTAGACCATCTATGGGTAAGTAGTTTAATTGAATTATTTTATTGAAAACATAATAATTAATGTGATTGCAACCATACCAGATTCTGATCAGGTCATCTAATACTTCTCATCTAGCCTAGCCTTCAACACCAATATTAAGTATTGATAAATGTTTTCAAATACTGGACTAACACGATTAGAACTTTTTTTATAACAAATATGTTCCTACGGAAGCAAATCATAGTACTGGCTAAAAAGAAATCCGTGGGAAAAATCCTGAGGAAATTCTAGGGTGGAAAGGGCAAGCCATGATTCCGTTCCTTGCTAGTATTCTCAAAGTTACTATTAATGATGGTAATGTCCCAAACGTCTGAAAAGGCTACAATGGTTACTAACTACAATGGTTACTAGCTACAAGCTACAATGAATCCTTTATAATTATAAATAATTATAGATAAATTGGCTTAACATCGGTATGTAACATCGGTATGTAAACTGTTAGAACAGCGTTTGCCAACGCTGCAAAGGGGAAGGGCGAGAGGAGGAGACGGCGATAACGAAAACCAGTAGGCCTTTGCCGGTATTTCAAGAGAACATGAGTGGATGACCATCTACACCCGTTAATTTTCTTTCGTTTTTTTGGGAAGAAAGGTTTCCTTTTGTAGATACTGTAACAATGACAGAGTGTGTAGTGTATTCGAAAGAACTGTGGTATGATAAAAGAGTTCAACCGACAGAGGCATTACGCAGCTTTGCAACTCCGAGAAACCCGCGAGATGAAAATAATTTCTGAGAATTTACAGATAGCCTGCAATCATGAAATGAGAAAAGGATATTGCAGTTAAAATATTATATAAAAGTAATTGAAAATCACGAGTATTTACAACAATCTCCAACAAAACTGTACTATATAAATGATCAAACTTGGAGTCAAATTCGTACTCCCACGTGACCCCTTCCGGGTATCTATTTGTACCTGTTTGTTAACATTATCTACACAGGCACACAAAATGAAATAATTTTCAGATCCAAAGAGTTGACACATGCTTTTCTACGTATGTTGACGCGCTTAATCCTATTCTCAAGCCAGAATTGCGCGAATTATTTTAATACCAGTGAAGGAAGCAGGTCAGAATAAATGACTGCAAATGAATACGGTAAAAGGAAATATTGATTATTGAAAGTTACAAACTAGTGTAGCTGCCAAAGCACATAATTTCTCGCAATGTTCTAAACGCTTTAAAATTTCAAAATACGAAAACGATATAAGAATTAGAATTATTTAGAATCTTAATAGATTGTATATATGAGTAGAATTGCTTCAAATACTTTTCAGTAAATTTTCTAAAATTATCAAAAGTTTTCTGCGACAACACAGAGTTGTGACAAATAATTATCCCCAAATCAGGCTCGAACCAGCGGCCCTTCCTCCTTAACGCTTTTGAATTGAATTGAATTGAATTGAATTTGCCTTATTTTACGTGGCGAGACTCGGGCCATCAGGCCCGCTCTTCCGTCTGACCACGCAAATTTCGCTACGCTCCTTTCACCAACTAGGAGAGAAAGGAGGTATTTCTTGGGCGAGAAACAGGCGATTTGAATTTAGCTCAGAGGCGTCATTTAGGCTTGAGGATCTTTTACATGCAAGTAAATCTACGAACATGGGACAGCCGGCTTTACTTCCCCTCCGAAGGAAGGCGTACGAAGGATTTTTTCGCCCTTAAAAATCCACGGCTTCGATCGGGTTTGAACCCGCCAACTTGGGTACAACAGTCCAGTACGCTAACCGTTACACCATCGCCGCCGGCGCTTAGTTCGAACCCGACATTTAATCACTTCGCCTACCCGGGTTATGCAGATAATTAGCATTTATATGATAGTTATAAGCACCGTAAAACAAAAAAAAATGATTTGATAGTTCATACATTTTACAAATCCAATAATAGTGTGAAAAATTGTTTACAATTTGAAAATCACATACAGACACTTTCAATTTATTTATCTTGATTAAGATTATTTGCAATTAGAATTGCTTCAAATGGTTTTCAATAAAGTTTATGTAATTGTCAATTATTTCCTGCGATAACACTGAATAACAAATAATAGTTCCCGACGAAGAATCGAACCAGCGAGCCTGCCCTCCGAAGAGCTCAGGCTTTACAGTCAGCTGCATGACCTTTTTTAAAGTCCTAATTTTGTACAACAGTCTTTGTCTAATCCAAAAATATCTGTCTTAAATTTTATTGTTTTTTTTGTTTGCATTTTCCGAACTATCGGGGACCTGTACCATCTTTAAAACGTTTTTTGCACTATTGAACAACAGAATTTAATTAAAACAATTGGAGCCAGTTTTTTGAAAATGTTAAAAATGTCCGAGGAGCTTCAGCAAAGTGTACCTCAAAATTAAAATATCTGTTTCAAATGCCAGAAATCGCGACATCAGCAAGATCGACTGGGGAATACCATGTTTGGAGAAAATGGGCTAAACAGTTTAGCCGCTAGGGTTGACCAGAGACCGAACCACAGACAGACAGGACAGACAGGCGTTTTGCCGTCAATAGATTTTTCGGTATTAAGAACCACCAAAACATGAATTCAGGCTACACCACAGGATTTTTTCAAAATTTAGTTACAGGTGTTACCAGAACCCGGCAATAATGTTCCGACGAAATTTCGTCGTTTTCTGGCGCACGATTACATAACTTTATCGTTTTACAAATAATTTGCAAGGCAAGAAAGTAAAAACAAAAAATGAAGGTGAAATATTTTTTACGAACTGTGATTTTGCCAGACGCGATTCAGGTAAGGCAGGCGACGTACGTAGCCGTACATTTATGACGTTTCGAAGACCACGGACGAGTCTCCCGTCGGCAGATTTTCGTGCAGTCGACTATCAGCTTTTCATTATTTCAAATTCGTTTTACCCTCAGAAAGTGTTGAAATTTGTACTTAATTTTAACACGTGTATTTGCTAATGACATTTTAATTTCTTTTTAATATTTTGTTGATGACCGAGCGATAAGTTTCAGAAAATTGTGTACGCTATTAAAAATAAGATATATTGACCACCTTTTTGCGCTTTTGCCCTTTTTAATCTTATTTGCATACGACATTCTAGCTGCGCAAAGTGTGTTTTTAATTTTTTGTCGCAATATGGGAATGCAACTATTTCTTTGGAGTCAATTTCCTTGTAAATCAATTGAATAGTGTTTCAAAACAAATTAAATGTGATGTAAAATTTAAAAAAAGTTTTGTTTATAATTTTTTTAAACTTTGTATTATTCAAAAAAGAGATATTTTGCAACAGATACTTTCATCATACTGTAATTGTTGCTTTCTTTATAGGCTTTTTGCCATTCTTACTTCTTTATGTCTGTGAATTATAAATTTACTGTTCAATCCATTGTTCTAATTAATGTGTATATGTATTCGTAATCCTAAATTAAAACCATTAATACGAAATATATTTCTTACAGTTGTTGGTACTAGCCAAGAGCCGGTACCAGGATGGATCAACAACATCAATGGACCTGCAGGTGTAATGATTGGTTCCGGTTTGGGGCTTTTGCGTACCCTTCATTTAGACACCGAAATTTCCGATTTGATTCCGGCTGACCTAGTGACCAACACTATTTGTGCCGCTGCCTGGAGGACTGCAAATAGCAGGCGAGTTCTCGCAATTTTTCCGCTTGATCAATTGTGTTTATATTGTTATTTGCATTGCATAAACTCTCTTTTATTCAAAGAAGTATAATTTAGAGCTTAAAACATTATCTCACAGTGTAAAGTATTTGACTCATTTATCTAGACATTGACATATTTTATAACTACAACGTTAGTCACTAGCGAGAATATGTGATATTGCCATTGAATAAGTATCCATGACCCCAGCTACGGAAGTTTACTGCCTTCACTGAGAAACACTTTGAAAAGTAATGATTCAGAGTCGAGCAATGCTCCAGTGACTATGTGACTAAGGCCGGGAGAAAAAGTGGATTTTATTATAAGCAAATGAGGAACTAACGTGAAGCATTCGCTCGCTAGGAAGTTAATTATTATTTCAAAGAGATTATATATGGTCTCCCTTGTTTACATTATTACAATGAAAACAAATGACAAACTTCAGTAATAATGTATTTGAACAGAACATGAAACACAAGTGACTTCTTTGCTTCTTCACTGAAATACGCCTGCAAGACGTTCTCACTTATATTTCATATTTATTTATCTTTGCATCAATCTTAAATTTTTTGCATCATACGCTTTTAATTACACAAATGTAATTTTTAAATATATTATAATATACAACAATTGTATCATGCCTACAGTAGGTATATTTCCAACAATTTGTAAATAGTATTGCATTTGTGAATATAAGTGCTTCATATAACTTTCAGTCAAGTTTCTCGAAAACTCAAAATATTTCCGTGAGTGCTTCAAATTTCGCGTTTACAGTAATGCTTAAACGCAATTTTTCTTAAAAAACGGCTCTAAAGTTTTCAATAAAAAATTCCTCATAGAACTAATTTTTACAGTTCAATAATATTATTAAATTAAATATTTCGGTTCTACCATTACGAAACCGAAGAACTGAGTGTCTCAAAAATGAAGTTCGGGCGGCGATAGATGGTCAGAGTATGTGGCAAAAACGAAAAGTTACATCAGACTAAAGAAATTAGAACACTAACTATAAACATAAAGCCTGTGCCATTCTGTAGCATCCCTATTTTTACCTTATTGTATACGTACGTACATACGTAGTAAAGAGAAAGTTATGTAATGCTGCGGAAAAGGGATTTGGAATTTATCGAAAGAAAATCTTCTCCTGAGTGAAAATAATACTTTTAACTTGAAGAAACTGACGAAGTTTGTGTCCAAGTCTAGAACTCCAGATCCTCCCAGCAATTTCCCACGGAACACCGACAGCTTCTCTTTGCGCTCTTGCCATCTGCTCTGAATGGTTCGACAAGCGAATTTTGTGTTGCTCTCAAGGCCAGCTCAACAACCCCGTGCCGGCGTGTGCTAGATCTTCGGGAAGCAGAATCTTTTGTCAAAAACTGGTAGCAGCGTATCAAGGAGATGGGAAAACGTGGGTTAAAATCGTGAAATTTAAAAGAAAAACTTAAAAATAATTTGTGAAGTATTCAAAGGAGAGAGAAAGAAAAAAATCTATGGCAGATTTCGGTTTTGCTGCAAGTACGTTTTCAACGATTTTTGAAGACAAAAGCCAAATTCGTCGGGGAGGAACCCCGTTTTTAACTTCAATGAAAAATAATATGTTCATATATATATATATATATATATATATATATATATATATATATATATATATCTTCTAACGCTAGCTACCGTAGTTGTCGGCGTCAGATCGAATCGAGCTTTGAAATCTCAAGGGGGCAGGATCTTTTGAGATATGAGAAAGATTTACATCCAGACTCAGAATCATGTAAAACTGCATATATTCTCCAGAATATGACACATATCAGCACTGAACAAAGAATACAAAAACAACAACAAAATATCGAATTGCACGCAAATATGCAACACGAATTCAAATTGCTGTACAGACCCTTCGAACATCTTTTTTTACACAGATCACATTAGTGAATGACCTATTAAATACAATTATTTACAGTTAGTATCCTCGTCAAGATGACACAACTGAGGAACAAATATTAACACAGCTTTTCTCGTAGCATTTAACACTATAATGAACTGTATTATCTGCCTACAAGGTTCTTTCCAATGCTTTGCCTTTATCGAGATCTTACGTGAATATGCAAATTTATAATCACAGCCTTTCTGTTGCGGCACTATCGTTCAAGTCTGCCGGGTCTCAATCCCTTTACAAATGGTTTTGTTACCTTTGCCGGGCACACAATGTGCAGCTTGCAAACCGTTCGGCGTCACCGTCGTGTGATCTTGCTCCAATTTCGGCCACGCCGTTGCCTCGTTCCCGTGCAGACCAGCCATCCGCGATGTCGCTGGAAGCGCCGTCATCTCTCTCCTGCCACCAGATCCACATCCAATCTTCTTTCGTCTAGCCTCTTGGCCGCGCCCGGCACCAGAATCCTCACCTCTTCTTTCTTCGCCGCTCTTCCTATGCGGCACGTTTGCTTACGGCGTATCGGTTTTCTGGCGTTCTTTACAACACTTTTTACTAGTTTAGCTAACTGCACTGTTCTACTGACGCCTCACAACAGCTCATTGTTTTTGTTTCGCGGCCACTATTCCGCGTCGTACTAGTTACTCCACTACTTCGCCTAGTTAATCACAGTTCAGAAGGCTGAATCTTCCACTATCCCATTATTCTTTCACATGAACAATTACGTCGCACCATACTTTCTACAAACTGGCTTCTCACAATCCTCACTGACCTAGCTCTCTACGCACGTCCGAAATCTTCGACATCCCGTACAAAAGAAAACTGCCCTCTCTAATTACTACCGCTCCAGCTGACCGCACTGAACCTTTCACCTCGGTGTCAGGTTTAGAAAGAAGCTCTTACTAGCGCTGTCCCATGACAAGATGTCGACTCCGCCCTACTGGCCTTCGCTCACCGCACTCGGCGTCTCGTACAGAAGAGGGGCCGATCCGTCAGCTGCTTCGCTATTTATGAGTAGCGTGACGAACCCTTCCGCGTTTTCCGTGAGCTAGAAGTTCGCCGCCGTCGCGCTGTAGGCAGCAACTAACAGATAGCGCTGTTTCGTTAGTAGTTTATTCGGCTCACCTGTGCTCCGGTGATCTCTGGTTTCGCCGACGCTGTGTGGTTGTTGTGGGGTTTCCGAGCTTGTCTCAAACGATCATACATATATATGTAAATAAACACTCAATTATCCTATTTCCACTGCATTTTATTTCGCGGTTAATTTTTCTTTATGAACAAATACATACATTTCTTTTGCAAGTAATAAACAATGTACACATTTATGAAGTATATCTATGCTTTTGCAATGCAAATTTTTATCTAGAAAACACATTTTCAAACCAACATTTGAGCGCTTATTGCGGCTCAACCGTTATGTTAGCAATATTTTTGTAAATTACTCTACACCTTACTTTCTCGCTTCTGCTTCCGCAGTATATAACAGGATCAGGGATTTCAACGAAATTGAGGACAGAACCATTCACTTAAGCGTCCTGTACGCTAGCGGAGAGCAATTTGAAGCCATTGTTTTTGAAAATTTTGAAAATGTCCCAGGGGCTTCATTTAAAAGAAATAAAGTTCCGTTTCAAATTCAAGACAAACATCAGTTAGCTCGAATGGAGGAAATAGGCTGACTTACCATTGACCTCAGCCACCATTGCCCATTGCCCATTGCCCACGAATCATTGCCCACGGACGGTCGGACAGGCAAGAGTTTTGAAGCAATCGATTTTTCGGTGTGGAAAACCCCCAAAAAATTGATTATGACCATACAGCGTGGTAGAGAAAGTAATTTATTTTTAAGCATGGGCAAGATTTATCCACTTCTGCCTTATCAGAGCCCGAAGTGTCAAAAATACGCCGGTTTCCGGCACACGATTACAATATTTTTTCTTACGTGCGTAAGGATGAGTCATATCTTATCTTTAAAACAAAGTCATGCACAATTTGAGAAAACGAGTAGTTTTTGCTAATTTCTACTTGAAATTATGCAAAAAAAATTCTAAAAATACCCCAAAATTTCCTTTTTTGATTAATAGAACAATGACTCGGGAAATAATTATACAAGTCTAATTTGCATTGAAATCTCTGTATTTTTTAATGTTGCAGAAGTTAGAAATAATGCGAGAAAGTGCGCGCTGTTATCGTACCCCTTCTTTTAATTTTAATGCACTAATTTATTATTTTATGATTGCAGGAAAGAAAATATATCTGTGATTGAGGAAGGCGAAGAAATACCTGTTTACAATTGCGTGTCGTCTGCAAGAAATCCCATCTCATGGGACAAGGTTTTTGAGATCAGCATGGAAAATGGTTTTCATTATCCAAGTGAACATTGTATATGGTATTTTTGCTTATTCAGAAACAAAAGCTTGTTAATGCATTACATTCTTCGCGTCTTATTACACTTAATTCCGGCAATTATCGTCGACACGTTTCTGAGGATTGCTGGCAAGAAACCCATGTGAGTAAACGAGAATACTATGTGTTGTAGTAATTTGATATCAAGATCTTGATATTTGACACACGGTCTTTACGAAATAATGAAAGACCAAACAACAGAAAATTATCGCAATATAGTTGCGATGTATGTATTTTATACGAATAACCTTAAAATAATTTGGCGTGTATATTTTTTTTATGTTTTACGGGAAATGCTCAATTTTCTGGTTTCCTATTTGTCTCACAATTTTTTCCTTGATGTACAGTATACTCGCGCGTGAACGAATCATATCACAAACTGCATTTCAGTCAATTATAAGTACTTATTGGCAATCAGGGCCTGATACTTAGTAAATCATACATCATTTTATTTCTAGTAATTTTTCAGTGTTGAGCTGTGTGATTTGACAGTGTGTTTTTTGAGAAATATTATCCACACTATGTCACAATTTTACAACAGCAAATTTAACTCTGAGTATTAATTCAAAAATTAATTCTGAAATTTAGTACTACTTTCTTATGTAACGTAGAATTACAATATTGAGGCTTTAGAATACTTTAAATAGCCACATAAACATATTTACAAGTTTTAAAGATTTGTATGAACTATGTTGAATTCTTCAAGTGAGAGTAAGCACAGTACATACAACATATGGCATTCATACTACATATATCATTAGATATCCTTTTGTTCAAGGTTATGGAAAGCGTACGGAAAAATCCACAAATTTCTGGACATTACCGACTACTTTAGATCGCACGAATGGACATTTACGGACACCAATATGCAAAGCTTGTGGAGTGAACTAAAAGAAAGTGATAAGAAGATTTTTCCTTGCAACGCTGCGGATTTGGATTGGGAGGAGAATATAAAAAATTGGATTCCTGGCATGCGGATGTATTTTCTCAAGGATCCCTTGAATACCGTAGAAAAGGCCAAAGTGAAATATAACAGGTAAATATTTTATGCAATATCACTAGATCATTGGAAGTTTCGGATAAATTCGTTGGCACAAAGAGGCTTTACACTGTCGGTAAGCTTAAAATAATCATTCGAACATCAAAGTTACGTTAATTTCCATAAATTATAGAATGTATTCATCGTTCAATTTTATGACGCTGCATACCCTGATATAATTTTGAATAAATCTGAATTTTAAGTTGTTTTAATTCACAGAATGAATAATACTCATCGGGCACTTGATACTCTTAAAGTACTTATTGTTTTCCTTACAGAAAATAAATTACACGACAGTTTCACTGGTAGCACCTACAAACAAAGCAACAGCCCAGCGCCTTTGCTTGTGTTCGTATTGTTGAGCGTTCCACGCGTTTGCCGCACATCCGGAAGTGAAATTTAACCTCAATTTTTCTCGAAGAATATTTTTATTCTCGGATAAACTGCGTCTGCCTTTTTCATGAAATTCAACGTGTAATTCACATTATAGAATAAGTCCCAACTTAATTAAAGACAGTTTGTAAAACAGTTTATTTAAATATATCACATAAGTTTTATTTGTGAAAGTACATTCTCTTTTAAAATCAAATAAAATTCGCCAAATATTGTTTGCCATCTTCAGGTGATCAATGGTGTAAATATGTATAAAAATTACAAAAAATGTGTTTAAACAATTATATAAACAAAAATCAATAGATAAGCACACGCCATAAGTAAATTGGACCCACTGTTATCTTATGAGAACATAAATAAAACTGAGACATCCTAGATATGAAGTATTTTGTGAGAAAGTTGTATAATAATCCAAGAGGAAGTCGTCAAATTGGTGAACAGAGCCAGAACCGTTCTAACAGCATTGGGCCCTTGGGCATGGGGCCTAGGTTAATTTGGGGGGCGGATTCTTTCTTTTACCGGCCCTCCTCCAATTTTGATGCTAAAATATAAAGAAAAATCCATCAATTCAATGGTATTTTGTATTAAAAAATATTTTGAAAGTATGTCGTAGTGATTCAATTTAACATTTTTCAAACAAAAAACTTAAAGATATTAGTAAGAATAATATATTTATAGAGACAGATATAATAAGATTTATAATGACATTGAAAAAGACTAAAAATTAAATAGTTTCAATTTTTATTGAACTGTACAATATATAGTGAAACGCATCATTCTGAAACATTCCATATTATAAATATTATCCAATGATGTGCGGCACATCACTCCGTTATCCCAATTGTTTTTCGTATAGTTTAATCACACCTAACTTTTTTATGTTTTTAATTTTATTTTTTGAAAAATATAGTATTAATCTTTTTAAGCAGTTTGCGGGCCGTGGCACCGGGCCCTTCGGGCTCGTTCGTCAACGCGGCACTGAACAGAGCGCACCTTGGCGTGGACAAGGAGGGTTGTCGGTTAAACTTCGATATTTTTAATGTACGATGGCATTAAGTCATTGTTACACCCCCACCGTTTAAAACGAATGTTTTAAATAATTCGCAAACGTCGTTCTAAACGGGAATCTCAAGCGCTATAAGGCAGGAGAGTAACAATGACCTAATGACATCGGCCACGTTAAAGAAAATTGAAGTGAATTGCATTGGCGGAGGGATGTGTTTAGTGCGACACTCATTCTTTAAATTGTGAAAGGATGATATCATAGATGATTATGAATTTATGGCATTCCAAAAGATGATTAAGTACATTATGAATTTTTATATTCAGGGTTTCCAGAGTCAGTCATAATACTTGTTTTCAGTACTGAGTATTTTGAGATAATCAAAATTTAACGAGTGTGTCGTGTTAAGTTTTTGGTGTGTTATTGAATTTTCTTTAGTTGTAGATTCATTAACGTTACGTAAATAAACTATTTAGTATAATATAATAAACATTATGTTTAGTAAACTATATTAAAGTTGAGACTATTGCTTCAATGCGAATGAACAACAGACAGTTTATACAAATATATTCAATCTAGATTCTTGGAAAACTTTTGTCACGGAAGCTTCCGGTCCTGTATAAAGAAATCTGAACACCTTGAAAGTTCCCAGTGTTTACTGAATTGCTATACTGTTTTGCTTTGAAGAAAATTAAGTAAAAGAAATATGGACATAACAACAATTACAATGTTTAATTAATTTACAAAGAAATGTGGAAACACACATTTGCCCGAAATAACTTCGAACAAAGTAATCCAAGAACTATATTTTGAAATATACTTTGTTCTCTGAATATTCCATTATATGTTTGTTTTCTCAACACATTTTTTTTCTGTTTTAAACGTTGTTTTTTTAATTTCCAGGCTCAAACTGATGCACTACACTCTTGTTGCTGCACTTTGGCTACTGGTGATACAAATGTTATGGTGGACATTGTCTTGGGTATTGTCGATGTGACATACATCGGCAGGTTCTCACGACGTTCCTCCCAAATCCCCGTGTAGCTTTGTACTTCATCCCTTTTCCTTGTTTTTACGTAAAATTACTGAAAGTACATGTAAAAGTGAAAGTGCATGTGAGTGTTAGATTAGATACTGTATAAATCAGTTTAATAAAAAAACGGTAATTTTATGTTTTCATTTTCAGAATAGATGTATTATTAATAAAATATAATAAATCACGAATATGAAATGCATTTCTTTTAATCGGTCATGCAAGAAACGTGGGATGTAATTTTTGAAACCCTAGTTAGTGAGTATAGTGAATACACTTCGCATACGGATTATACTTGCGGGTTCGAAGAAGGTTCAGGTTAAACGATTGTATGAAGAACGCCCAGTAGTGTATTTTTAACAAGGTAATCAGTGACCCCAAGATCATGTCGTCGCGTTCGTTGAACGCGAGACGGTGGGGGAGAGAAAAGTGCAAGTGGCATGGCCACAACTAATACGCATATTGGGATTAGAAAGTTATATTACCCGCCATGGCTGGCGGTCAGAGCCTGGAGACAGCGTGGCCGCGTGCGCCAGTGCAGGCAGTGACGAGCAGAGCGAGAGGGGGGAGGTAGGGTCCAGCTCTCACGATACTACAAAAACTAGACCTGAAGGTGCTCTAATACACTTGATGGATTTTATCCACGATATCAAAGAACCAGATATATCATTAGAATGACGGCTTCAGAGGAGCATAATGTTACGTTTAATTCGATGAATTTATGTTGAATTCTCGAGGCCCAAGGCGAATATTCTGAACTAGATACCTAGTTGGTCGAACTCAGCCACTATACTGAGGGCAATTATAGTGACAGGTTTCTCTGAGAGTAGTTGTTCATGCTTTTAATATTCCTTTCGACATTTCTTCTCGTATGCCCTCACTCCCATACATGCACTCACTACCATACATGTTGGAAGCTTAGAGCTTGTTGTGACTGAGTGGTGATCCGATAACGGAGATACCTGGAGAGGGAAAGTAAGCAAGACGTCGTCGCCTAGATCTGCACCGACAATCTTGAACCAGCGGGGAAGAAACACCGCAACTTTTCGGGATGTAACATACAGGGAGAGGTGGCTCAGGGAGCCACTGATGTCACTGCACCGCATCTCACCGGGATGGCCTAGATTCGAGTTCCGATGGGGGCAGGATTTTCGGCACTAATTTGTCAGTCGAATTCGAATTCGCTGTCGGGGGAGAACTCTGACTACTCTGATCAGTATTTCCTCCGATCAACACCAAACGAACCCTAACAAACGGACCACTCGCAATCTTTCTTTCCTCTTTCTTGTATCCTTGCCCCTTACTTACACATACGTACACTAATATGCACTACACTACGACACATGCCGTAGGACCTGTAGGGAGCTTAGAACTTGTCCCAGTTGGGGCAGTGCCACGACGGTGGGAGATACCTAGTTGGAGAAAACTCGCTAGCCAACGGCGCCGGATCTCTCCACTCAGCGGGGTATCACCGCCACCTCCCGAGGGAAATATGCACTAAACTTACAGGAGTAATGAAGTTACCAATTGACTCGTCCGGAAACACCATAATCATCAGTCGTGATGTGTCATGGACGTCCTGACGTAATTGACGCGCCAACTCTCCCTCGCTGAATTCGAATTCGATTAAACGAACCGCGAAGTCATGATGCACAATTGCGCACTCTAAGACGATATGCATAATTGTGTAGTTCCAAATGCACTCTCGGATTCCATAAGCATTCCAAAATCACATATTCAGACAAAAGTTAACGAAAACATTTGATTTTTTCGAAAGGCAATACTGATCTAATCGAACTAAAGATCAACAAATGAATGAATAAATTGCACATTGTTCTTTTCTTTCTTACATAGTTAATTGTTTCTCTCCCTTAAGACAATATAATAACAATATAAAGAGCAAGTAGTTTCAGGTAGAAAACATTCATCACAGTGTTCTTCCCAATGAGATGAACAAATGTTTCTAATGTCATTTTGCTGCGAAGCGCATCCTCAGCAGTTTATTGACAATTTATCTTCTTCCATGATATCAAAGGATACCATTTAGTGTGGGCCGCTGAAGGTTATTAGTCCTATAACTCCAAAGCCAAAAAAGTCCCTTTCATCCATGTTGGGCGAGAACATGGTGCGCCTAGCGCTCGCGCCCTGCCAGGTGAGTCAAAGCTCTGAGGATAATTCAAGTATTAAAAAAAATTAAAATACAAATGAAAGACAAACTGTACCCCTGGATAAGATGTTTAAAATTTCCCCTAAACAAAATGACATATAAGTATTTACACAATAATTCTAACAAAACAAGTTTTCTGAAAGGTTTCTTACCCTACGTCTCACCACCCAAACCCATTACAAAAACATGTTCTTTTAATTTTATTTTTTGTCTAATTACCACCTTTTTATCTGACTGAAGAATATATTTAAATAAAACAATTTATACTGTCAGAAAAACCTTTTTGATATTTTATCAGGGAATTTTTCAAGAAAATTACATTTGTATAGTTTTAAAAAAATGAATACAGAAAAATTAATTCTGTGTTATTTTTAACAGTACAATTAGCACGATCAGTTGGAAAAGTTTGAAGAAAAAAATGGAGCCGTTTTAGAGAAAAGGTGCGTGAACGTTTCAGTAAATATGGAATTTTCAGCTTACTTTCTCGGAAAACTTAATTTTTCGGGAAACTTGATCTCACAGTATTTAAAGCTCATGTACTCATAAGTTCATTAATGTAAAGACATTTCAATATGGTAAAGTACATATTATCGACGTCAGAGATGAGTCAAAAAAATCATATTTTTGTAATTAAAAAAAAACAAAACAAAGAATAGGGCAATATAGCTTTAATGTCATCGTATAGAGTGTATTTAGAACAATCCCTAACAAAAGTGTGAGGAACAAATTTGGAGCCATTTTTGAAAAAATCTCGTTTTTGTAATTTTAAAATTGCACATATAGCTGGCAATTTTGCGCGATAATTACTAAAAAAATGTACAGTACCTTAATAAGATAACTCACTATGGAGAACAAATTTACGCCATTTATTCTCGCAAGAAATTTAAAGAAAAACTTTGGAGCCGTTTTTGAGAAAATTTTGAAAATGTCCGGATGGCGTCATGTAAAGTACACCTAAATTTTAAAGATTTTTTTTCAAAATCTCACAGATTTAACTTGAGCCAAATCGACATAGGTTTTTCAAATTGAAAAAAACAACAACAACAACAACAACAACAACAACAAAACCTACGTATAGTTTAGTCCCTAGTGGTGTACACAGACACCAGACGGACGGACAGACGGACGTTATAAAAACAGTTTTTCGGTATCACGGGACCCTCAAACGTTTATTTCCGTTGAAATCACAAAATCAATTTTCCGCTGCATTACATAACTTTCCCTTTACTACGTATATTACTCCATATATACGTAAGTATACGGGAAAGTAAAAACAATTTTTACCATTTTCTCGCCTTAAAATCACCTTGTTTTTAAATACAATTTGAAGATGACTGCAACAGTTCTGTACATTTATTTTAGTGTTTATTACACATTAGCTTGATTTGTGGTAGCACCCAGAAATATATTGACTTTGGAGTGTAGTTACAAATAACCATTTTTACTTCCCAGTATACGTAGTATACACGAGTATGTATATACGAGTAATATACGTAGTATAGGGAACGTTATATAATGTTGCGGAAAATCGATTTCGAGGTTTCGAAGGTCATTTTGGATTGGATGGACGTTTTGGGATCCCCTGTTGTAGAAAAAGGATTTCTTTTTTCAAAACATCCGTCTGGTGTCTGAACACTAGCTCCTAAATAATGCACACGATTTTTTCCAAATTGAAGAAACCCGTGTCGATCTGGCTTGAGTCAAATCTTTGAGATTTTGAAAAAAAATCTTTAAAATTTGAGAGCACTTTACATGACGCCTCCAGACATTTTCAAAATTTTGACAAAAACTGCTTCAAATTTTGTTTATATTTCTTGCAAGAATAGAATAACATACATTTATACATGTAGCATAGGTCCGATTTTCACGGTTAACTCTGAACTTTCGAACATTTAAAAAGTGTAAATATTTGTCGGTGTTTTCCTACAATTACAAAATCGAAGATAAAAATTTCGAGTGAGTTAAAGTACTTAAAATGACTTCAAGTTAATTTTTTGAAATCACAAAAATGTTTTGTGAAAAAGAGCTTCATATTTTGAATTAACTATAGGGGCTAAGCCAGTTTTTTAAAATCACCTACAAATTTTTCAAAGAAAATTGCTATTTAGTGCAAGGCTTTACTATTAATAATCTCAAAATACTATTTTGAGACGAGAATTTACTGTTACATAATAATTTTAAAATAATGTTTCCGCTCTACAATTAGAAAATTTAAAAATTAAGAAAAAGTTTAAAAAAATGTACTTCCGGCGGCGATAGATGGCAACAGGCAAGAATATGTGGCAAGTTCGAATAGCTAACCGAGACGAAAGAAATTTGAAACAAAAAATATAACTAATTAGAATAACTAAGTCTGTGCCATGCTGTAGCACCACTAGTTTAAAAGCTTTCCAATCCGTTCCTATAACGCTGTCAATCGCGAATGAATTGTTAGCGCTATCTGTACGACATTTGCAAAGACTATATTAACAATTGAATCTCTTAGTACAAGAAGTATCTCAAAGAGTGCGCGATCAGTCTATTTATGAAGCTGACGGTAAATGTTACTGCCGTTTCGGAGGGCGCCAATTGACAGTGAATGTTGGGGAGTTAAATTTCAAACGCAAACACCACATTCTAATATGAAACGTCCGAGCTTTGCAATTGTGTTGCCATCTGAAATACACAGCCGCTATCATATAGCGTCTTCTTGTTCTCGAGTTTGCCACTAGATCGCAGGAGTACGGAGGCTGAAATCGAAACGCCACACCGATGGGTGGTGGAGCACTGACAATATTATGTGCGTCGGTAGTAGGCTGCGCACCTTCTCGGACATTGGGGTTAGAAAATAAGTAGATGATTGTGACGATTGTGAATATTCTCTTTCAATGCATTTTTAATTTTTCCCAGAAAACGACTTTAAATTGTTTCATTGTGGCAAAAAGTAGACGGGAATTATACAGTGAAATTAAATGAATTTTAATCCTTCACTGAAAACAGTACATTCAAACCTTAAAACAGATTAGATTATTTATTTGTTACAACTTTTAGATTATATCTTGAGGAAAAGGATTATTAACTTCGTGTTATTCCGTTGAAATCCTTGGTTTTTTTAGTTATATTCTTCAAGGTGAAAATATTTTATTTCGGAATTCTTTTCTCTCGAATGGCCTAACCTTAATTACCTAATACCTAATAAGCTTGATGGAGATAATACGCGCGATGAGTAAGCAAAACGTGAAGGAACCATCTTTACAATTCTCATAGGCACAATTATGTTTAAGTAAGACTTAGACATAGGTTAGACAAGAGGCACTATTAGTTTCTCTTTATATTTTTTTTATTATATGATCTTGAAGATCAATGAAAATTCATACTTCTGCCAATCTGCAACATTTTAATTTTCTACACATTTCTCAGAATGCCTGGATTCTTTTAAATATGTATATCCACTACTACATTAAAAAACTGTAAAAGCGATTGATAGCTTTTTACTTTTGAGGAGAGGGAGGACATTTTAAAATAAAGTTGACGCAATTAACTTAATGTCAAGGGTAAAATAGAAGACACAATACAATTCGAAATTAAAACGGTCCTTACGTTCAATTAGGTTTTGACATTGGAAGGCCTTTGCGACGCATCGGTTTCATGCCGTTGCTCTGATAGAGGCTTTTCAAAAGTTGATGGCCTTCACAAGCTACATGCCCGCCTACGAAGCCCTACCCTCCTGCAAACATGTGCTCTTCTTATTGTCTCCGCTCTCATTTCCCCTCCAAGTCCTGAAAGGGTTATAGTGGGGAATGTAAGCACAAAGCGCAGATAGAAATATCACAACCAATGATACCGTCATGCGAAAATGCTTAGGCTAGCGACACCCGAGCGTCGGAACGTACGTCGTTGACGTCCGCCAATTTGACGCCCGTTTGTTGGTCGGCAACACGAAGACGACCATTGACGTTCAACGGATGACAAATGCAACGCAACGGACGCCCTGTGCTGTTGTGCTAGCAAACATAAATTCCGCGGAGTCAGCAATTGTGTGTTAGATAATGAAACTTGCAAAAGAAAACAGAAGGTGTATTCATGCAGTAAAGGTGAGCGTCTTTTGACAAGAACATTTTTCACACTTTTTCAGATTTTATAAAACAACCGTGAGAATTTATTTTAGTAAGATTATTTTCTCAAAACTCGAATTTTATATTTTTTTTTCAAAAATGGGAACTTGTAGCAGGAATCAAATGGCCGAAACCGCAATTGTTGCTGAGGAAACAATTTCTGCTTCGGTCGGCGAGGAATTGAATGGGAATAGTATAAGTAATATTGATATTACTGTTGGAAATTATCTCAACGTTAACTTCAAGATGAAACCAACTGTAACAACAGAGGTCGAGACAATACACGAAGATCGTAATTCGCAGGGTCCAGCACAAAGTGAAGAAGACGCATATCAAATTATTTTAAATTTGTTTCTGGGCACAAACAAATTTGAGGATAAATTTGAAAAGTTAGAAAATAACATCTCTAAACTAAACTCTGTGCTTTTCGCCCCGCATGGAATTACATTCACTCTCTACAAGCAGCATCTAGGGTCTTGGGAGGGGGCGTCCCCCACTTCCTCACCATTTCCTCCTCTCTCTAGTTCTCCAGGCCGGAACCCTATCTGTCGATAAACCGCTGAGGTAGCCGCAGCCCTTCACAGCTAGATCTTACGTTATCGCCTTGGCGCTACTGTGATCCCTAGATCCTTATCGGAATGGTGGTTAATGACAGAATAGGGTAGGGAATGCATGGTGGAGCGATCCTGGGGAATGCATATTAGTCGGTGAAGCGGGAGTACCCCGAGAAAACCTGCCGCGTACCGGCTTTGTCCACAACAAATTCCACTAGGAAACGCCTTGGAGCAAACCCGGGCACCAGCGGTGGGCGTGCAGTCTGACTACGCCAGGGGCAGCTTTGAAATAACAACTCGGATGCTAAATAAATTAGAAAATAATAATTTCACAATAAATTTGAACAAATTAATAATAATAATGCCATTCTAAAGGCAACAATTCAACAATAGTAATTAAAAATTTTCTTCAATGTACCTTTTCTGAGAAAGGGAGAAAATGTTAAAATCCGGAGAGACACGGAAGCTATGTTCGCTAACATAAACGCAAAAATTGACAGATTTATTGAACAATCTAAGATATCAAAATGCATTCAGGAAAATAAAATAGCAAATATTAACTTCAATATTAATGTCGTTAAAGAAACTATTGCAGCATTGGAAGAAACGGGTAAACAACAATGTGAGAGTATAAGATCCGCAGAAGCAAATATCGAACAAGTACGCCAGACAACACAACCCAAGCTTGCTCGATACAATTACAATTTTGACTATACAGTTGTATTCTAATATAAATATATAGAAGTTGAACGGTATGTTGTCGAAGGGAGGCTTGCAAATGTACAAGTTTTAAAAATAAATTGCCTGATAATGCATTAAAAGAATGCTCTAGAACCACACTTCTGAGAGCGTGAACTTTGATACCGTCATCTGGGGATGGGTAGTGGCCGTAGCCCGAAAGAACATCTGACTAGAAGAGATCCGTCTCACATTTTTGTATTTTTTATTTTATAATTTCAAGGCTTAATAAGCTATTTTTTGCGTACTACGTCTGAGGATGAAAAACCGAAGCAACTGTATGTTTAAAGTAGGTATATTTTTATTTAACTTCGTGGTAGAAAGTTTTAACATTTAATTTTTTAAACAGTGTAGCGTCGGCGACACCATCTTCAGCTAATTATAAAATACGTTGAACATTTTATTCTAGTTCTGTAAGGTAAGATACTAACATTGAAACATTTTTTGATCTATTCATTATAACAAAGTGAGAACAAAACTCCTCTCCTCAACTAAAAACAGCAAGGAAACTAATTTTTGATCTAATGTTATTCCCACTTCATCAAGCTGCATGGTATTCTACACCAGAAATTAAGTAATATAAAACAACAAATATCCCACAATTAATAAGGGAAAAGGTGATAGCAAAACGCAAATTGAAAAAAACAATGGCAAATCACTAAAGATCCAGCTACTAAAAGAAGACTAAATTCTGCTTCACAAAACCTGAAAAGATTACTTCGAGAACATCGAAACAACGCTCTACAAGATAAACTTATAAGACTGACTCCAAATTCAAATTCAGAGTACTCTTCACCTAATGCTTGAAGAGACCAATACAACCTATTCCTCCGATCAAAAAAACATGGGCTAAATGCGATGGTACATGGGCTAAAAGCGACGAAGAGAAAACTGAATGCTTTGCCTCCCATTTCTTTAACATCTTTCAACCATTTCCTCCACAAATATCTGCAGCAGAAGAGGAAGAAATTTACAACTTCACCGTTGCAACTAGCTCCCCAAATCAAGCTCGTAAGTGCTCGAGAAGTTGAAACATTAATCAAAAATTTTACCAACAAGAAAAGCCCCCGGATATGATATGATTTCTATAACAATTCTACGTCATCTACCAAGAAAATTGATAGCCTTAATTACTTCCATTTTCAATGCCATTCTAAGATTAGGACACTTCCCCGAGCAATGGAAAATAGCCCAAGTAATAGTCATCCCTAAATCGGGCAAACTAATGCATGAAGTAGTATCATACAGTCCTATTAGTCTTCTACCAACACTATCCAAAGTTTTTGAGAAACTACTTCTGCCACGTTTGAATCCACTTCTACAAGAAAAAGGAATAATACCCCATCATCAAATTTGGTTTCAGACAAAGCCATTCGACTATAGAACAAATCCATCGAATAGTAAACGAAATTAGTGAATCTTTAGAAAATAAAGAATATTGCTCTGCTGTGTTTCTCCACATAAGCCAGGCTTTCGACAAGGTCTGGCACCCAGGTTTATTGTATAAAATTAAGCAAAACTTACCATATCCTTACTATCTCTTATTAAAATCGTACCTCACGGAGATATATTTTCAAATAAAATTTAACGGTGCGACTTCAGAACTTAAATTCGGGGGTGCCTCAAGGAAGTGTGCTTGCACCTTTCCTTTACTCATTATACACTGCCGACATTCCAACATCTGAAAACACATTGACAGCAACCTACGCGAATGACACAGCCACCTTAGCTCGACACAAAGACCCAGCAGAAGCATCACGTCTCGTAGAAAAACATCTGCAATCTACTCAGAAGTGGCAGAAACGATGGCGCCTCAAGACATATGACAAGAAGTCTGCCCAAGTTACCTTCACTCTGAAGCACGAAACATTCTCTCCTATAAAAATCGGATCACAAACTATTCCTCAAAACGACTCAGCAAAATATCTTGGAATTACACTGGACAGAAGACGTACATGGAAAACACATATATAGAATAAAAGAAAAGAATTAGATCTCAAAATTATCAGATTAAACTGACTATTAGGAAAAAACTCATCCTTAAGCATCGCAAACAAAATTCTTCTGT
>BOPP01000009.1:14094349-14140377 GCA_017312745.1 Gryllus bimaculatus | reverse complement strand
CAGATTCCAGTGCTCTTTGAGATAGCAAGGCGCACACAGAAACAATGAGGAAACCTTTCCAAAAAACCACTGTACCTCCAATTTTCGTGCCAAATGTGAATAATGTTCCAGCTATTGATCAAGTTTTTAAAGGAAGGCCTTAAAAACAGAAGATTTCGAAATAAAATCTCTAGCAAACGACAAAATTAAAATAACGTCGAAAACTCCAAATACCTACAGGGAAATAATAAAACATTTATCAGCCAACAGTCACGTATACTATACATACCAGTTGAAACAAGAACGTGCCGTATAGAGTTGTATTGCGACACATACTTCATACGGAGGACGTAAAAGATATCAAGGCTGCGCTTCTGGAAAAGGATCACAAAAGTTAGAAACATTATAAATGTCCGCCACAGGCTAAACTAAATCACCTCTGCCTCTATTTTTTGTAGACCTTTGAGCCCACACCTAACAACAAAGAAGTGTTCAAAATTAACCGACTGTTAAATTGATGTTGTTGCTTTCGCAACCACCACGCCTGAAACGCGAGATAGTTACAATGCAAAAAACTGTCAGAGATATGAACATACCAGGTCGTACTGTGCATACCCGTACAGGCGTGTTTAAATGTGGAAAAGAACTCGACCCAGATAAGTGTTTAAAAGAAAAAAGAAAAGTCAAACCAACTTGTGCCCTGTCTGAGCGCAACCATCCGCCAACTACAAAGGTTGCAAAGTATACCAAGAAATAATTAAAAAGGAAAGGGTACAAACAACTCAAGTAAACACAGAATGTTTCACAAGAGATGCATGTGCAAACACAAAAAAGGAACTTTGAAACTACTTATTCTCACGAGAAACTCAAGAAGTGGACATGTAAATGCAGGAACATGGGCCGATGTTGCGCGATCAAAGTCTGTAGAAAAGACATCAACACAACGACGATAGCAATTCCATTATGAAAATTATTTACAGCACTTCTTTGAGTGGTTTGAAAACATACTAAATGCAGCAAAGTCAACAAATAAACTCTCTCATTAACCTTCATAACGTCGCTTGTCTCCAAATTATCTAATGCCTAAATTCTTCGCATTGCAGCTTGGAACGCCAACGGCTTGGCAAATCATCGCCAAGAAATCGAAATATTTCTCAACGAAAATAAAATAGAACATGCATACTCATCTCTGAACCTCACTTACAGAAAGAAGCGTACTTTAAACTGAAGAAACTACACTTATACATACTAAACACCCTAGTGGCAATGTCCATGGTGGCATAGCAATATTAATAAAAAGCACTATAAAACATCAAAAACAGGAAAGCTGTACAGGAACAGGATATCAAGCAACGACTGTACAAATTATGGGACTGGAGTGGACCAATTTACCATCAGTGCCATTTACTGCCCTCCAAGATTAAAAATAGACAAACAACAATTTGAAACCTATTTTAAGTCTCTAGGATATAGGTACATGTGGAGGAGACTACAATGCCAAACACACGCAATGGGGATCCAGGCTCATCACTCCAAGAGGGAGAGAACTACTGAAGCAGTTTACCTCACTTCAGCTTAGAAACCATTCTACAGGAGAACCTACCTACTGGCCTGTGCCGATCTAACCAAAACTCCAGATGTAATTGACTATTCATAACAAAAGGAATCCCAATCCACTAACTGTATCATAGAATCCTCCCCACGAACTGTCCTCAGACCACACTCCAATAATTAACACAGTCGGCAACAAAAATTATTCTACAATCCTCTCCCGCGTCACTAACGAACAAGAAGACAAACTGGAACTTGTATAGAAAACACATATCTATGAAAACAAACATCCGATTGCCACTAAAATCAGCTGACCACATAGACGAAGCGACTGAGTATATAATACAAAATATTCAAGAAGCAGCTTGGACCGCTACACCGCAACTTCGCTACACCCAAGGCTGCGTGAAATATCCAAAAGTTCTTTTGAACAAAATAGCGAGAAAAGAAGACTAAGAAGAATCTGGCATACTTCAAAATATCCTGAAGACCGTACCAAATACAACAGCAGCAACTAGGCAACTAAAAACGCCTCCTAAACGAATTCAACAACAACAGGTTTCAAGATTTCATAACAACCTTACCCCAACAGAAGATACCAATTACTCCTTATTTTAAAGCCACAGGGAAGCTAAAAAAACCGACCAAATCAAATCCCCAATCAGGGACGAAAACAAGAGTTGGGCAAGAAACCCCACAGAAAAAGCGTCTACCTTTGCCAAATTCTTTGCTAATGTATTCCAGACTCATCCCATTATAAATACTAACCAAGAGCAAACAAATCAGAGATTATCTTAATTCCCCAAACCAATGACTCTTCCAATCCGCACTTCACTCCCAGAGAAATTACCAAAACCATAAACTCCTTATCAACAAAAAAGCTCCTGGCTATGACTTAATCACAACACCTCTTCTCAAAGAACTACCACGGAAAGCCAAGACTATAATTACTGCCATTGTTCAACAGTATTATAAAACAGCACTACCCGGAACAATGGAAAGTAGCCCAAATTCAAAGTTTTTCTCAAGCCTGGGAAACCTCCACATGAACCCTCCTCCTAGCGTCCATCAGTATACTTCCTATTCTATCCAAAGTATTTGAGAAACTTCTTCTATCAAGAATACGTCTCACATAGCAACCAATAACCTAGTCCCTGATCATCAATTTGGTTTTAGACAACAGCATTCTATCGTCGACAAGTTAATAGATCACCAACTACATGAGAATTGCTTCAAGAAAAGAAATACTGTTCAGCCGCATTTCTAGACATTGCCCAAGTCTTTGACAAAGTCTGGCACGATGGACTCTATTTAAAGTCAAGAAATTCTACCGTATCCCTTCTTCAACATTATCAGATCTTTTCTATCCCCACCGCACCTTCCAAATCAAATATCAAAATGAATTATCTGAATTCCATCCAATCAAGGCCGAGACCACAACGGTAGAGTACTCGCCCTATCCTATACCAGCTCTATTACTACTGATATACCAAAATCAGATAAAACAACCATAGCCACTTTTGCAGATGATACGGCCATACTAGCTTCGGATGACGACCCTAATGTCGCATCAAGACATTACAAAGAACATCTCATAATGATTGAAGATTGGGCCAAAAAGTGGAAAATAAAAATCAAACGAAAATAAAATCAGTCCATATAACCTTTACCCTGAGAAAAAACAAATGCCTACTGTCTACATCAACAACAATCCAATAGTACAGGTGGAAAGTGTAAAATACTTGGGAATACATCTAGACAAAACGGCTAACATGGAAGCATCACATCTTAGCCAAAAAAAAGCACCTTCAATTTCAAATAAGAAAAACTATACTGGATTACTAGAATACCACTCAAAACTATCACTGGAAAATAAACTGTTGATTTATAAAGCTATCATAATTTCAAATATGGACCTACGGCATCCAAATCTGGGGCACACAAGCAAGAGTAATCTCTCGATCATCCAGAGATTTCAACTAAGACCTTAAGAATGATCGCGGCAGCACCATGTTCATCACACATGCAGCACTGCCACAAGGACTTAAAAATGCCACTGTCTTGGAAAGAATAGAATTTATCAGCTCAAACTATCTCCAGCGCCTTGAAATCCATCCAAACCACTTACCCTCAACATCCTAGACAATAGTGCAGACATCCATCGACTAACCAGAACCTCACCCCTACAACTCCCATACAGATTTCTCAACAAATAACTGAACATTTACTCTCAGCTACTAAACTATCCACTTGCAGTAACCCAAAATAATACTTGCCTTTTGTTATTTATAGTATGAAGAAGTAGATGAAGAGTACCGATGGGATACCTTCACTGGAAATCAATCAATGTCAGCATAATTCTACAACATGATATTTACTTATTATTTTGTAAAAAAATAGATTGTACATTTTTTGTTATAAATAAAAAAATTCATCAATCCTTCTTCTTCCCCTTCGCAGATGCCGTTTAGGCTGTCCTCTTTAGAAATTCTTCGTCTGACCCCTCCTCTTCAACCGATTCAGCATCGGTGGCCCTCCAGTAGCTAGGCTATCCCCGACAAAGCTCTCAGAGTGAAGGTGGTACTGAAGCCCCACCACTAAGTACATGGTGTGTACTCCCTAGGAGGAGTAAGTTTACTATTGATATTGCTATTGCTATTGTTAGTATTTGCTTATGGTTCATTTCTGGTCACGCTACACGTTCTCAACCGAGTCTTAGTTGTACTCTATCCCGGAGAGATTAACGTGTGTTATTATAGGGGTCCGATTTTCGGCTATATCCCTAGGTAAAAGAAGGTTGTTAAGCCCTGAATTATGAATTCTGAGGTGAAAAGATAATGAGGAGTGATCATGGTTTTTTTAGTCATCACAGAATTCGTCTATATGACCGAGGGAAACCAAGAAAACCTTACTCAGGACGGCCGGCCCGGGGGTCGAACTCGGGTCTCCTGACTGCAAGGTCAGCGCGCCTAATAATAATAATAATAATAATAATAATAATAATAATAATAATAATAATAATAATAATAGATCAGAGGTAGCATGAGCAACCGCCTTTTTCTTTAGTGGACGACGCTCAGTTCGCTTTGAGCTGTCGTGGAGTCCGCATTACGCTCAGTGAAGTATCTGCCGTTAACGCTTATTTAACTTATTCAAAGAGTATGACGTAGCATCTGTAGTGTGAATTATTAGTGCCGATAATTACAGCACTAAATTCATAAACCATTGAAAGTGATTTAGTTCCCAGCCGCCCTGGCCTAGGGCAAAGCATAGCCGGGGCCATGGTCGTTCTGTATATAATCCACACTGCGCCATGGACATCTCATTCATCTCATACCATGGTAAACATCAAAGCAGTGATACACAACATGGTAATATTGGTCTTCAATATGCTATTTTCAATCAACATCCGCCGCACGCAGGAGTCCAGTAAATTTCAGTTCCATAAGTTTAATAACTAACGACAAGCGGCGCTACTAAAGTCAGTGCTCAGCATACGGCCAGCGATACAATCCAAGGCGCAATAAGAAGAGTAAGTGAAAGAAAATAAACCGCGGACAGTTCAGCATATGGCTGTAAGAGAACATTCAATGTCTCTGATGAAAATGAAAATCCCCCTAAAAACCATTCATCTGTGATAATAGTGTGTATTCAGTGCCAGTTGGTAATGGATATGCTCCCTTAAAAAAATCTAAAAGACCCTGATTCCAGATTTAATTATATAAACATCACCCCAAGCCAAGATGAAACGTCACGATTTCGCCAATTTATGTGAATAACATAACAAACTTATCAGAGTTTAATAGAGAAATCAAAAACAATATATCTAATCAATTCACCTCGAATATAATACATAACCGAATAAAGCTAACGTTCAAAACAATAACTGCCTTTAGAAAAACAATTAAATATCTATTAAATTCTAAAAGAAAATTTTATACCTTAAAGCACCACGCTAATAAAAAAAACTCCATATTTTAAAAAAATGTTCACCAACCTTTATCACCATTAAATGGGTCACGAACTGGAAAATAAAGACAAAGGCATCTCAAACTCAAGCCAAAATGTTCACAGTCCGCAAACGTCCTCAACCACCCCTCCTCCACTCCCAGAACACAAATATAGAATGGATGGACGCGTGGAAATACACCAGCAAAATACTTAGGAGTACTACTTGACACTAAAATAAACTGGAAGCAACATATCAAATTTATAGCAGATAAATTATGCAAAAATATTTAAACTATATCCAATAATAAATAGAAATTCCGGACTTAGCATTGACTGCGACTTAATCATCTACAAAACAATAATAAGACCAACCCTCACATATGTATGATCTGGAATAACGCCACCCGAACGAACCTAAATAAAATAGAAGTAATACAAAATAAATTTATCAGAAAGGTCATTTAAGCTCCTTGGTTCATAAGTAACATGCAAATCAAAAATTAATTAAATATATCATCCATTAAGGTCTATATAAAAATTATGACTCATAAATTCTTCACCTACCGTCGCCAATCACGCAGTACAATGATATTCAAACTAGGTAAATCGTATAGTTCACCAAAGAAAATAAGATAATGAGTCCCTAAACACTCCCTCCGTCCACCTTCAATCATTTACCCATCTTCCCCTTTCCAAAATTCCACCCACTAACACCCTCCCTTCAAAATTATCACATATAACACCAAAATCTGTCATCCACAGTTTCTTCTCAAAGTACGAAGTATCATCAGACCGCTGAGAGAGGAGGTAACGCATGCGGATGTCCATCCCTAAAAGTTAATGTGTAGAATTTTGTGTAATAAACAACCCCTGAAAGGCAGAAATGCCGAGCAGGCAGAAATACGTTTTTAAAAAAATCTTTATCGCTACAGGAAATCTTCGAGAACGTCAAAGAGAAGTGCCCTTCGCTAATCACTGTTACCAGACTGCACAAAGACATCATTCCTATTCCAGTGGTAGCTGCCGAGTTTAACGGTGAACAGAGCATAAACATTATATTACAAATAATGGAAATTTGCAACTTAAAAGTGAAAGCTGAGATAAGACGTAGAACCAAAGGACCAATACAATGCCTAAGGTGTTTAGACCTTGGTCATACCCGCAATACCTGTAACCACACTTTAGCCTATATCTATTGCTCAAAAGATCATTATTTGGTAAATTGTCCAAATAAAATGCTCGTCCCTTTTTGTAAGAACTGCAACGGGTCACATCGGGCAGACGTCTGCTATGATGAATGCTCGTTCAACAAAAAATTAAAAAAAAAAACAAAAAAAAAAAAGAAAAAAAGAAAAGAAAAAACAACAACAACAAACAAACACTGAAATCCACCCCCTAGCTCATAGTGGAGACCAACGCTCAGTAGAAAACGCTTTTCATACAGAAAACGTTAAACACGAACTAAACATTCTCAGAAAGATCCTAAAAAAAGCATTAAGGGCTCATAAAAATAATCAATTTCATGAACTCAGTCAGTCTCTCAATGAAAAAAACAACACAATTGGGCAATTTACAAAAAAGATACTCAGGAACAAATCATAATGCTTCCAATTAAATCAGCAACAACAAAAGCATATACTCCCTTTCAAAAGGCAGAAACTTTCCCCAATTATTTTTCGTCCACCTTTACCACCAACACCACGCAATACCATCCATCTCACGAAGTAATCAATAATACATTATAGTTCCACTTACGGACCACGCATAATAATTAAGTTAATATCACCCAAAGAAATTAAAAAAATATAACCAAACGGCCAATTAAAAATCTCCTGGACACGATAACATAAGTAATATAATAGTCACACATTTTTCTCCCTCTGTTCTGGCCTTCAACACAAATATACCGTGTGGCCCACCAAATATGTTCCCTTCATTTTCTCCTGAACCGTTGCAGATACTAAGATGCGGTTTTCACTAAAACTACTATATGCAAGGGGCACATATGGTCATTCATAATATTATTCTATTGCATAAAACCAGATCCGCTCGTATCACTCTCCAGCCAGAGAACAACCAATTGCCATCAATGGAACGGGAAGAGACTCATGGTCTTCAACCCGGCACGTCAAACCGCACCCGCTCGAGATACTTGGCCGCCTTAGGGGTGTCCATCGCTCCTTCGGGCATGGGCAACTTTCCCCTTGAAATCCAGAAAGGGGTGTACACGCGCAAGCTGAAGCGGTGCGAGGCGGGGTATAGTGGTTTCCTACGATCATATGTTGGCCTGATTTTGTCTATCAAATAACCGTCAATTATTTTTTTATTTATATTCTTCACTTCTTATTTCTACTTGATGTTTATTTTCTTACGAAATTCTCCCTTATATAAATATTTTTGATAATTGACATGAATATATTTGAATGGTAAATTCATTCCTTGTTTTTGTTTTGTGTTATGGTATTAGATTATTCAGTTATTTATTGTATTTATCAATAATTTAATTAAATTAACAAGCCTCTTTAAGTTAAAAATTCTTGCTTACGGACGGAGAGCGCTTTAAACAGGCAAGAATAATTGTCTGTTAAACCTTCTAACCTGAACCTTGAAAGTTTATGCTTTTGTATCAGTCTCGAGTTAACAGGACTACAAAATCAAGAGGTTACCTTTGATTCATTTCTTTTTATTTTACTCTCAATTGAGAATTTGAAATCGGGATGATGTATTATTTCTTTTTAATGGATCATATATTTACCTTAAAGAGAAAATGAGAATTAATATAGCTACTTTGGAACAAAAACTGTCCAGTAACTTCTCCCAAAGACTGTCGTGGGCCAGGTATCCAGTGACGAGCAGCCATTCCGTACCATTTGTACAACCCTCACTTTTAGCGCTAATAAAGTCAGTGCCAGTTTCTCTGGGCGCAGTGCCCGCGAGCTCTAGTAAGCCTGTTACCTTGCCCGAAACCTTGACATGCCTGACTAAAACGAAAGAAAGGTTGGGTATCATCATCATTATCATCATTATTACAATTTTAACGTTAAGGGGCTTCCTGACATGACTCTTCATATTGGGCTTTCTCTCCAGGAAGCTTCCAATGAAGGTTCAGAGGTTAAGTCTACCAAGCCAAGCCGCTTCTACATAATATGTAAATAAATTGAAAAAACAACCTGTAAAAGCTAAATGTAATATTGTCTATCGTATTTTAGAATTATGATAGAAAATGCGAATGGTAGTTGTTCATTTTCAAAATATAATAATAAACAATTTAAGTAGAACAATTTAACTCATGAATTAAAGGATAAAAAAGGTAGTTCTTGCTTCTTTCACCCCACCCCGAAATTCATGAAGTCCTCTTTGAAGAATTATGAGGTAATTATGAAAATTTAAGAATAGTGAGGGAGAATAAGTTAGACAATCATAATTTAGATGAAATTCAACTTGATTCGACTTTTTAAGGTTCAGATATATGCGACATGCCATTTTCATTATTGTAAACAATTAAATAAGCATTATTGCAGAAAGTGTTCGCATGGTGGCGTTCTATAAAATATTATAATTAGAAGTAAAGTTAACAACAACAACAACAATTTCGATTTCGTTCCAAATGTGTGTAAAGAGCGTTAAAGTAACACGGAGATGATTAATGACGTCATGGAGAGCAGTTCTCTTAATCTCATCGACATGCACGTTATTGTTTTCGTTCTCGTCTTTATCGGAGCCGCACAAGGTCGTCCTTTCTTCCACGCAGAATCTTTGCATAAATTAGTTTACCTCGTGCGCAGCAAAACTGCCGGCGAGGAGGGGCGAGACTGAGCGGGGTGGGGTGGTGTGTGGCGGGGAATCGAGGAGCGGCAGGAAGCTATAGGGCGACGTTAACTAATTGTTCACCGTCGAAAGCTACGAGCCAGAAAGTTGAGCGTGTTTTCGAAATTGGCGCCGGGTTATTGAGCGGTGTAGGGTAGAAGAACTAAAGTCTGTTTCGCCTTCGTATCGGCAATAGGGCGTTTCAGCTATTCGTCCGTCTGGAGGACGTATGTCTTCTCTATGGGCAACCCAACAGCAAGCGCTCAGTGCTTGCCAAGGCTTCTGAAGAAAAGCTATAGCGTTGTAGTCCGGAGTGTCGTGTACTTCGTTCTTCTTTTCTCTGATCAGAGGTTACGCCGTTTAACATATTGCAATATTTCGAGCAGAGCAATATTGTTAGATTTCAGTGACAAATTGGACGTCTTTGAATCAGAGTAGTGGCTACTTAGAGACGTCTAAACATTATGGCATGGTCATAATCGGCAATGAAAAAGGATTTTCTGCCATTAGACGAAATAAAATAAACTTTTAACTCGTAATCAAAGAGGGCATAAAAATGACACTTTAAATTCAATGTGGCTGACTGTTCGTGACGTCACATCGGTGTAGCATACAACTCCTTGGCCCTTTGGCAATCTAACGTACAACAATAACAAGAATTAGCTGTGTACTCATTCCCCAATGGCATAGTTTTTTTCGACACATTCAAACGATTGGTGACGATCTGTCTCAAGTTGAATGTTTATGATTTTGAAAAAAAATCTTTAATTTTTGGGGGTATCTTACATGATTTCCATAGAAATTTTCAAAAATTACTAAAAAAAACTCGACATTGTTTTTTTAAGTTTCTTGCAAGCATAGAGTGAAGCGGAGTTTCAGATTTAACCCTGAATTTTCAAAAATTTTAAAAATTTCAAAATTTTTCGGGCGTCTTCTAACAACTACAAAATTAAAGATATAACTTTTTCCTTCATATAAAATTTTTCCTCTATATTGAGTTCTTTCATTAAGGTCATTTAAACTTTTTTGAAAATTGTAGTAATTTTCACGCAATATTGCGAGCAATATATGCAGTTAAAAAAAAGATTATCTCAAAATCGGATCCAAATTTTTTCTAAAATATTTTTGCAGGGATAGTACGAAATGTACTCTATAAGATGATGTAGATGCTATATTGGTCTATTTGTTGTTTTTTGAAAAATTACAAAAACGATTTTTCGACTAGTCTTTCACGTCGTTAATATTTATATTAGCGGCAATGTGTTCACATTACTATCTTTATTAGTATCCGTGCTTTAAATAATCCCATATAATGTTTCTGGAAAACTCTACAGTTTTTTGTGAAAACTAGCTCAAAATCCCAGCATTTTCAGAAATGGCACTCTTAAAAATGTGCATTTCGGTGAATTGTTTTGTTTTTCAAAAATTACACAAATGTAATTGTTTTTAAACATCTCTCACGCCGTTGATATGCACATTTCCAGCAACTTGTAAACACTATTGTATTTGTGAGTTAAGGTTCTTTAAATGACTTTAAATGATGTTTTTCGAAACTGAAAAAAATTCTACGAAAAACAGATTCACATTGCGAATTTACAGTAGCGCTTAAAAAACAGTTCTTAAAAAGACTCCAAAAAAATGAGAAGAAAATTGTCAATTTGGATGATATTTTACTGTTTGTTAATAATTTTTACTGTTCTTTAATAAAACCAAAATAACATTTTCGATTTACAATTAAGAAACCGAAACATTAAGAAAATTGAAAAAAAAATTCTTTGGGTGGCAATAGATGGCAGCTGGCGAGAGTACGAGTGGCAAGTCCGAGAAGCTAGCCGAGATCAAAAGAAATAGAAAAATTAATTCGGGAAAGTAGTAGTGTTGGGAAAGTTATGTAATGCGGGAAATTGACTTCGAGATTTCAACGGAAATACAAGTTGGGATTCCCAGATACCGAAAGAGTTTTTTTCAAAACGTACGTCTGTCCATCCGACTGTTCGTCTGTCCGACCATCTGGTGTCTGTGATCTCTATTAGCGCCTAAACCACGCGTAGAATTTTTTCCGAATTAAAGAAACCCCTATCCATCTGAATCCAGTCAAAATTTTGAGGTTCTGTAAAACATTGTTCAAAATTTTGGGGTAGTTTGTATAAAGCCTCCAGACTTTTTCAAAATTTTTTGCAAAATGTATCAACATTTTTTTCTTTAAACTTCTCATAAGAATGCAGTAAAATACACATATAAGGGGTGGTATAGGTCCGATTTTCACGGTTAATTTTAGAAAATTTCAAAAGTGATTATTTTCGGGGTCTTCCTACAACTACAAAATTAAAGATAGTGGTTTTTCCTTTAAATTAATAAAATTATTTGTTGTCCATATTTCCCCTTTCATTAAGGTCATGTACATTTTTTGAACATTTTAATAGTTTTCGCGCAATATTTGCAATTTAAAAAAATAACAAAACAAGTTTTTCTCACAAATAGTTCCTAACTTTTTCTTTAAAACTTTGTCGGAATAGTCCTAAATTCACTCTGTTAGATAAAAAACGTCACATTACTCTATTTTGTTTCAAAAAATTAAAAAATGTAATTTTCTGATTTGCCTTTTACGCCGTTAATATTTACATTAGCGGTAATTTCTTTAAATTATAGCATTTATTAGTACATGTGCTTCAAATAGTATTAGATAAAGTTTCCCGAAAATTCATCAGTTTCCCGCGAAAATAAGCTCAAAATTTCGCATTTTCAGAAACTCTCAAACGCCATTTTCTTAAAATGGCATATCACCCAAAATATCTCGTTCAGATAACGGAAACCAGCAGTCGGCGTGCGGCTTTAAAAGTCTTAATTTGTCGAAAATTTTGTTATGTAACATATGGCGATATGCATAATTATGAACTCGCCTCTTCACGCTTGTTATGATGAGCTAAAAAATATATAGGGTTCCATTTAAGAAATCAAAGTTGGGTCAATATCTCTGCAATAAAAAGTGCAATATAATAATGTTATGCATGACTTTGCATACGAGTATAGTAGTGTTAGTGAAAACCGCATCTCAGTATTTGCAACGGGTCAGGAGAAAATTGAAGGGAACATCTAAAGTGGGCTACACGATATATATATATATATATATATATATATATATATATATATATATATATATATATGGGATTAAGATGTTAATAACATTTCTATCGCACGAGGGACGATAGGCTCTAAAGATTGTGGCCTCATAGCTTCTGCATTAGAACATACATAAAACTTTACAAAGATGATTTTGATAGTGAGGTTTTGACGCCAAGTAGATCTGACAGGTTAGTAGGCCTTGCGAAACGTGCCTTGACCCAGATACGCGAGTAGAAAATACACCGCAGATCAGCACAGTGTAGTTAGTTTGAGAACGCAATTCTTTGTGAGGCGCAAAATGGTTTAAAGACGGACTCTGAGGTCAGAATGTCACCGAAGTCTCCGAAGATAGTCGTAAAGTAGAATTTACAGTTCATAACTTTTAACTCTCGGTTCGAGAACGGTTCGAACAATATACTCAAGCGATTACCAGAGTATTACAGATACACATTGGCATGACATGTACATTTGTCCATTATCGTGATCGCCTTAATTAGGGCTTCAAAATTGCATAATGCTAGTGAATTGTTATGTAGAGAACAGTGCATCCATTCACCACATAGGGTCGATAGACTCCAAACACCTTGCTGCTGCGCGGAAGCAAGCGAATGATCGTTTGCGAATAGGAAGCAGCACTACTCAAACCCGTAATTTCTACAGTATTTCTACAACTGGCGGTGTGAACCACTCTGTTTATGTCTCCTCTATCTCCGACGAGGGCTCCAAGTGAGTGCTATCTGAGAGATGTGATATTGTTCCCGTGTAGTCCTACCGTGGATGATCCCCCAGCGGCGGCACACGCGCCGCGCCGCGTCTCGCCCTGCGCGCTCAAATCCGCTCGCTAAAAGGTTCAAGGAGGCGCTCGTTAAGCCGGAGGTCGTTACTGGAAGTTGCGCTTCGTTTAATTCACCTTGCCTGCGGCTGTGAGTAAACGCTTTTGAATTCTCATCAGAAGGGAAATTTTCTCTCGGCTCGCTCGGCGGGGCTGTCCGCGAAGTTTAATCCGTTTAAATACGCGGTAGTTATTTTATGTAGCGATGAGACTCTTCTCTGAGTACTAGCTTGATGGTGTTTCTAAGTGTTGGTGAATGTGGGACACTCCCACATTGTTCTTCCTCACTTGTGTGTACACGTTCTCATAGCAGTGTACATGTTATCTCTAAGCGTGTAATAATGTTTTTGTGATACATTTATTGAATTTCAATGTACGTATTACATTAAATTCAATCATGGCTGATCGATTAATTTTGCCCTAGCTTTTTAATTTGTCTACGCATATTATTATATAGTACTTCGTTTTGTCAGTTTTGTACTCCGGTTGTCGTTTTCTCCAGGTCTTTATATACCTACTCATTTTTAACTTTAAATTTTTGTAATTTTGTGTTTATTGAATTATTTCTTCCATGTGTGTTTCGTGCGCGTCATGTGCAGCTGTCATGTTATTTATGTAATGTGCCTAATTACAAGTCTATAACTGAAGTTTCGTAATATGGAAAGCCCTAGGCTCTGGCACCAACGCTGATCCATTTATCGCCACCAGTTCACAAACTGGTTTCAGATCACTCAAACTGAAAATTCAATGTGATTATGATAATACTCGATTTAAATAAGATTAATCTCAATTCGAGGTTTAGCATTTAGGTAACCTTCTACTCTGATCGATGTTTTACAGGTTTCTCTCAATCAATTCCCACCGAATGTCGGGTGAGTATCTTCAACAAATAACTCACGCGATCCTTCCTTCCCTTTACTGTTACCACTTCCATTCTTAGTGATCTCTCGTGCCCATCTCGCACCACTGGCAATACTACTGGTGCGAGGCAGCCAGATCGTGGCCAACCTGTGCAGTAGCAGCGTTGAAGAGAAAAATATTTTCGTCATTTTTTTATCATTTTCCTCCTCCCCTTTCCATATTTTCCCGTGTTCCTTTCTCTTTTGTCGTGCCCTGTTCCTTCGCCGCCCACACGTGCGCCCACCGTGTGATGGAGCGCGTCTTTCGTCCCGGCATTATTGCGCCGCGCCGGCACACGGATAATTGCCTGGCGCCGCGCGCAAAGGCTTCTTGCGAGGCGGCGACGGCGGGGCCTGCGAGCCTTGATTGATGGCGGCGCCTCCGGGAAGGGGATCCTCCCCACTCTCACTCCCGCGCGGGGGTGGGGGCGCCAGCGCCCGGTGCGTCGTCATCGTCGTCGACATCGTCACAGTCGCCGTCGTCGTCCGCTTCTGCCGTGCTCGACTCGGCACTGGCCTTTGTCGCTCGAAGGCTCCTCTTCAATTGGAGGTCTGGGGCCTAAGAATGATGTCTCCTGTGTCCCAAGGCCTTGAAGCGTAGACTTCGTGGATTGATTGTCCGTGAATTGGTTGTCTATCGAAGTTTGTTAGAGTTCGGCTTTGGCCTCGCTTTGATCAGAAAACTATGGAAAACTACCGATCAGAGCAACTGAGCGAAGTTCTCCGCCAGACTCCTCCAACCCTACCTCGCTATCTAGCTGATGTCGAAAATCTTGACCCTGTCACATCAGTATTCGAACCCTAGGACCTCCCGGTTAGAGACAAGTTCATGGAGCTGAAATTTGAGTGATCAAGTCTTGTGTAAGTCAACAGTTTCTTGTAAGGCAAGACAGTGCAAGGCTTGCAGTGTGTTTCAGTTCTCAAATATCCGTCAAATATTCCGTCTGTACCATTCGTAATTTCATAATGTTCATGTTTATTTCTAGATTGAACCCTCATGATCTCCTCTGCTATCATCTGTACATATGGAAGGTTAAGGTAAACCACCACTGTGGTCACCCCTCCGTGAATCCAAAGGTGTCAGCGTCCTTTCTCGTCGACGATCATAATTAGAGCTCATCGTCGTTGTCATCACCAACAAATATTTTCTGAAAGGAATTACAGCTGATTCGGCTTGTTGCTTCACAACGACCATTTCCCTCGACTTAGATCATGTCTAACCAACTCTTTGGAGACCTGCCTCGCATCCCATCCACTTGCTGGATACGTCCATTCCAGCAGAGTTGATTAGTTCGAATTTCATCTATTTCTCTAATGCTCACTTCCTCGTCCTTAATTTTTAACATAATTTTGTTACTTATGTGAGATAATTTTGAAACTTCACAGGCACTACTCCAGTTCAAGATCTACGCATCTACCTTTATTTCTCTCATTGCGTTTTTATTGTATCTGTAGATACACTTACTGTCTATAGTTGTCTGGTTTGTTTCATAGTTTTTGAACACTAAAGTCGTAACTTTAATTGTCAGATTAATGTTTAAACTACCCAATTTTGTTGGAAATAACCTGCACTTACTTTCTTTGACATGCTTACTTCATATGTATTAAACATTTTATATATCGCTGTACAGTTCGTTGCTGGCAGTATTTTTGACATCTGCCCATGTGTAAATAAAATAAAAAATGTCTTTCTGCTCATGTCTGGTATGCAAGATTACAGATGCACATTGTCTCTACATATCATCCATACAACCACAATTAGGGCATTTAGATCGAAATCTTTATCGACACAATGGAATCTCTGAGGTTTTGAAATAGCATATAAAATAAACCGGTAAATACCAGAAATATGGAATTGTAGCACTGCCAGTTAAGAATTAATTAATTAAAAATGATTTTCACATTTATTACACATTTTGACATATAGGAAAGAGGAAGATTGTGAGATAAATATGTTTTTGCTCTGACAATCGAGAACACCGATTGGGGAATATTATGTTGTTTTAGAAGCACCGAATAAACCGTATGATTTGTTGTCACTGACAAGTCCTTTGCCTTTAGCCACATGTAACCCTGATGGATGGATGGAACATTTAACATCGTGCACTGAATTATTCACTACTAGAATCTACCGGTCTGAATGTTTCATGAGTGAACACTGGGAATAATCGACAGTCTGTCTCTCATATCATTAACGGGTGATGGAGTGTCAGTTGCATTGATCGTAGTCTGTGTGGCTTAAAATGGGTTGTCAGGAAGTTATATTGTGTGATTAAAAAATTCACATAGAATAATATTTGTGACTGACCCCAAACTTATTTCCCTTGTGTGAATTGTATAATATCTTAATTGCAAATTCTTATCCCGAATAATTTATTTTACGCTTCATAAAATATATTTTAAAGTAGGTTTCATATAACCCGGAGGGTATTAGTTAAATTTGTTTGGAGTTGATCTTTCTTGACAGACTTTTTATGTTATATTAATAGTGGAACTTAAACCTTGTTACTCGTTAATAATACTTGTATCTATAGCACTGCTAACAAACAGCAGGGTAATGTAGACAAAGTTATATTATTGCGCAAGAAACTGCAGTAAGATAAACTGGAGCGAGATAAACAACTAAGCTGTAGTAAAAGGCAGAACGTTTAATTAGTTTGGACATCTCCTCAGTTCAACCAGCAACACTACATTCGTCATATACTATAGTCAACACAGTGGGTGTTAGTGTTGACACACACTGTATTGACTTTGGACTATTGACTTTGTCTTTTGGATTTGAAAAACTTTTAGACCAAAGATTTGTGCAAATCGATGTGTTGAATAGCACTGATATTCTTCTCGGACAGTTATTCATTTCTAATGTATAAGTGATTAGTTGAACAAGAAATGATGTTTTCCAAAGACTATGAAAAATGTTTTCACCAATTTTCGGAACTAATTGGTAATGATCTACATTTTTGCATTTAAAATTGTGCTAATGCAAATGTGCTATGTGCATTTTTAATTTTGTTAGCAAAAAAAGCGTTAAAACATAGCTGTATTAAAATTTAAGTACTAAAATCTAAATCTGCAAGTATTTGTTACAATGATTATAATTTTGAAATTGCAATAATACCAGTTCATATCCCGTATGGAGGTATACACAAGGACATAGGGTGTTGGGAACTTTTAAACGGGAGTATATCATTATCAGCTACTACGTTTAATTGGCGAGTCCAATACTAGATACTGAAGGAACATAATTGAACAAGTATGGGCATGAAAGAAACGAAGCATGAAAAAAGTTTTCAACGCATAAAACTATTTTTAAACCAGCTTACAGTGTTGGGGACGCCATATTTTACTAGTTTGCAATAACACACTTGATGAATTTGATTGTTATCATGTTGATTGTTTTACTTTTACTGTCTCACTAACGCTTATGCAGTAGAGATAAGGTTATGTAATGCTGCAGGAAAAAGCGGCAAATTTTCGGCAAAAAAGCTCTTCCTTGGAACCGAAAAAGTGAATAAATTCAGTTGATAAATCTAGGAAACAAAATCATCTAATACGTCGTGTAGCCAGAATCCATGTTTTGTGGGTCCTTGATACCAAACAATTGATTGACGGCAAAACGTGTCTGTCCTTCCATGTGAATAACGATAGCTAGATGGCTAGGTTTTCCATGGTTTGTCCGATTAAACTAAGCGGATTGTGGAGCAGTATGCTAACAAACTAGCCACGAAACGCGCGTAACTTTCCTTCATCCTTCTTCTATTCTCATCCCTTATTCGTACACACATTTGTATGCACAACACTAAAGCACATTTAGGAAGACCAATTCAGATCTTCTACGTTCGGAAGACCCAGACATATCTTCGAGCTTTTTCCGGCTGGGGAGTTTCCACGCGGATGGGAGATATCAGGATGGGGAAAACTCCGCGAGGCGACATTCAGTTCCGTACCGCGACTCACCATTCAGCGGGGAAAGATAACCGTCACCTCACGAGCTAAAGCTATGCCCTACACTTACGGAACTAATGTCCTTAGTAGTTGATGCGCCCGGAATCACCATTCAATCAGTCCCAGTATATTGGAAAAATAATATGAACTAAAAATGCTATATAGATCTCTGACTATTCTTACAGGAAGACTTGAACTAACACGTGTTTCTTCTACAAGTGACAAAACTCCGTCTGTGCCTAGTAATAAATGCAAATACGTGAATCAAACAGTGTCAATTGGCGAAAAATAAACGATATACTACATTGTAGCCCTTTGAAATGATAAGTTAAAATGTATAGCTTATCCCTCCTCAATACATCATTACACAGCCAGAACTTGGCTCATGTTCGGCGTCAGCACTCTCATGCCAACGAGGGGAACACCGCCACATTCAGTGTTATAACATGCTGTGCACTTTTAAGACTCATGACCTCAGTAGTTGATGGGCCCGGGATCAGTACCCTCCCGCTAAAAAGGCACTCGTTGAATACGACGAACAGCTAAGTTCTCTTCTTGAAAAAATGCTTTGCTACTAATCGGGCTCGGTCAGCGAAATTCGAAGTCGGAAGGAGGGCGTAACCCAATTTCCGAGCCCCTCATTCCCTGTGAATTCAATAACCTCGGCGCTAACGCGCCCTGCCTAAAGGAGAACTGAACTCAAAGAGTCCTTCAACATCGTGTCAGAAATGACGAGGATTTTTCATATTAATTCACTACGGTTTTGTGTTTTGTTTTTGTAGACAACTGCTAAAAAACTGGGAGATCCTTTTTCCTTTACTGTAGTCTAATATTGAGGAGATCAAGGATTATTAAACAGGAAATGAATAGTAAGAGTAAATTATCAGACGTTGAAAAATAACATTTAACTATTTAATTTCAATTTAATTTTAACGTTCTTCTTTTTTAATATTGTGGTTAATTTTCTTTTCAACTTTGTGAACATAAATTTAATTTCTAGTAGTTAAATGGTGATAGAAATTTGTTTCGTTGTAATTGCAGTATTTATAAAATCTGCAAACCATTCTAAACAAAAAGATAATCAAAATAGTTGATCCCGTACAAAACGTTTGCGCATTGCCCAACTCAAAGAACAAATAATTACTTGAGTGTTTGGCGATTCTATCTTTAAAAAGTTATTCAAGGGTTTAATTAAAGTATGTTTGCTCTGTATCAATTAAATTCATTAGACAGCATAATTTTATGGTCAACTGGTGTCGCTTTGTTCAAGCCAAAATTTTCTACGAGAATCGACCATTTGGCCTCCGCATTCTGCCTAAAACAGCCTTGAGTAACTGCAACATGTAATTGTTTGCAATGGATATTTACAACTACAATGGCATAAGGAGGAACTGAGTTGAATCTGTGAACCCGCGATAATTATTCGTAGGCTACCGATTATGCCATCGGAACGGATGGACCAAGTCGCAGGCCATGCACTTCAGGATTTTAATATCTTATGCTAAATATGGGTGATATGTAACGCAATTTGAGTCACTGACGCCTGTACTCCTTACAAATTCCTTTCAACTATACCACACTTCTCTTAAAGTTTCAGTATTTCGGCTTGAAAAATGTTCTTTTCAATAAGCTTACTTAAAATGCACTTAAAGGTTGAAAGATATAAATGTGGAGTGTATACTTATGAGGGAAAAGTTTACGAAATTGTATCGTTAAGAATTTTATTATTATTATTATTATTATTATTATTATTATTATTATTATTATTATTATTATTATTAATATTATTAGGAGCCCGTTGCAATCCCTTAAAAGCCAGGGCCTCCTGGCTTCCCAGGGAAGTTCTGCACGGGTTTGTGTCCTTGCAGTATGGTTGAATACAACTATGAAAATGCATAAACTTCACATATTAAGCTCGTATTGATTACTACTAACTAAACAATTGTCATGTAATTTGGCTGTTAATACAATGTGTCTTTTAATATTGATATTGTTTCTAAACACTTCACTGGTTTCAATTTTCTTCGTTTTCACGATTCAGGTTGTTTGAAGGGACATCCATGACGTTCTGTGTGCAGCCAGTCTCGTACAATTTCTGCCAGCTGACTCCTTAAAGTTGTCCTCCCATCTTTTTCGCTGTCTTCCTAGATTACGCCATTCAATTCTTGGTTCCCATACGGTTATAGCATATGCCCACCCATTTATCCCGTTGTCTTATGACGTGACCTCTCCATTTCCATTTTTGAGTCAAGGCTTTTTCTATCGTACCTTTTATTTTCATTTTACGTCTTATTTTCATACATGTAAGGTGGTATTTAAGACTTAATACACGATGACTATTAAGACTACATATGACAACTCCATGTAACGATTACGAAATGGCCCTTGTATATCTAATTACAAACCACATACATTATTTACATATTAGTGCTTCCCTTTTGGTGTTGTTTTAAAATCACTGACTAAAAGCTATTCCGTTCAGAATTTATAAACAAATCGCATGCATACAAAACATGTGTTTGAAAAACCGATCTCCGTATACAAGGGCACCCAAAGGACACTGACACGAAACCAATGGGATTTCCACAAAGATTTGAAATAGCGCTAATCTGTGAGACTATGTGGGGCGGCGCTTTAAACATTCTCGTTGTTTTTATCTTTCAGCTGAAAGTATTTCAAAGAAGGTTTAAAAGAAAAGGAAACGTAACATTTTTTAGCCACGAGGGCAAATGGAAACTATAAAATGTAAGTTATTGAGCTACAAGGGCAAGAGTATATAGGGGAGTTACTTATTAAGCTACCGGATCCATGGAAAAGAAAGAAAGTAATTTCTTCTGTTACCAGTCAGAGAGGAAAGGAATGGGTATGATAAGATCCCTTCGGCTGGTTGAAGGCATTATTAAATAGGCTCCCGACTTGCCGGTCTTTCACGTCGTCGCGACGTAATTAATTTTTTCTATTTTGCATATACAACTTAATATGAACCATTTTCCATTTTTCGTTAGTCATTTGAATAACTATATTTGTATTTAAGTACTTAATGCATGTATTAAGAGAATTCCTTTAATTTTTATACTTTACTTCAGAGCGTACTAATCAGCACGTTTCTACAACTATTTAACATTACAATATTAATTTAGAGGTTATAGGATAAATACAATTTGTTTCATTATCTTCATTTTATGAGAGCAGTTTGTTAAGTTCCTTTTTATATTTTTATTTGTCAAGATTAACAATATTTATTTCGTATCTAGGATTAAGTTGTTGCCATAAGTAACTTTAATAAATATTTACTATTTACTCTTTTCCCGAGGGTTGGTGAATGTGAGATGGTTCATGAATTCATAAAAAGGCAAAAGCTTTGAAGAAATAATCCGTTTAATTTACTTATTTAATATTCCCATCTGATTTCAATTGTTTCCGTCGGGTGTTGGCGGTTAGCGTGTGTTCAACAATACCTATTTGTTTTTCTAAGAGAGAGAGAGAGAGAGAGAGAGAGAGAGAGACAGAGAGACCGAGAGACACACCCACGCACTGACTGCCCAGATGGGAGCCTCCTTGCGGACGGAAGGAGAGCGAGGGGCGAGGAAGAACGGAGGGCAGTAAAGAAGGAAGGCGATAAGGGCGTCGCAGGACGGGAACGAAGTGGCTGTCCCGGCTTTTACTCCTCCCCTCCTCCAGATACGGGCGAGCACGAGCCGAATCCTCTCTCCGCTGCTCAGCCTCACACGCTAAGCCTCCCTCCCCGCCGCGGAAGCACTGGCGGGAGAGGAACGATGTATTAAATCCCGAGGGGACTATCAGCGTCGCGTAGTGTGAATCTACAGCCGGTAGTAATTCAGGCACATTACGAGCGCTGAGCACCGTGTTTGCGCCGAAATATTACTACTTGTTCTCTTCATTTTACGTCGGGTCTCCAGATGCCATATTCATCTTCATTCAACGTTGAGAATAAAGATGAGTCTATTGAAATGGAATTGCAGGAACGGCGAGGTTTTAGATTGTCCAGTCGGAATTGATAATTGCGTTTTATCGTCCACTTTATCTGCTCGCGTTGAAAGTATGGTCCCTAGCGAAATCAGTTGAGCACGGCCGTGTAGAGACTGGCTGAAACACCAGCGTTGGACTCTCAGGAAATCCCTATATGCGCTGGGAGTTTAATGAGTCATTAGCTGCACGCAGTTAAGTGCCGAGGTGGATGCCAGAGATTTCGGACCGCATGCGTTTTAAAACTGTTTCTAATTATCTCTAGTCTTCTCTTAGTGAAAGGAAAGCATGTTGGTAGTTGCATCAGTATGGTGTTCGTTACATTCATGTCTAGCTTGTTTATGGAGTAGAACATGTATTGATAATTTCTACCATTGTCTGCACATAGCCTTTGGATTAGCTCGCGTGTTAAGTCGCAAATGCGTTAGAATAAGTGAATGTGGCCACTTTCTTACTTATATAGAAATGAGTTAAGTAATTAATTTATAATTTTCGTTGAAATACTTTGAAACGTAGGCTCCGAAAATTCATTGCCAGAAAATTTAACTTAAATGTTACAGCTAACTTCCTGCATATGAGTGTTAGATTTAAGAGTCTCATTTGCGCCTAACCATTGTATTACCTATCAGCTTTTGATTACTCTTAATTTGGCTTCTCTTAATTTTGAAAGACTCCTAGAAAAACGGCAAATTCAGTCAACGTGGGTATTAGCTAAAATAAAACAAAATATGAAATACACGAAGAGATTGTACGTTATTTGAGCTAATGGGGATTATCCATACATTACATTATATTCTGTATATTTATGCAGTCTTTGAAGATAAAAAAAGGTTGTTAGATCGATTAAATTACTTCAAAACTTCAGTAGTTTCCCACGAAAGCAATGTTTATAAACGAAACCACATATTGATATATACGTTTTAATAATTAGATCAATATTTGTAGTTATATGGTGCTCGTAGTCATGCAATTTTACCCTAATGAACACGTATCTGGGAGGGATGCGTTTAGCAGAAATTGTCATCCGAAATCTAAAATTTTGGTTCTCTTTATAATGCGCTATGTCCATCTAAGGAGAAGGGGGGCTTCTGAGGCCCGAGAAACCGAAGAATATTCACAAATATAGCTTTTAGTAATTTCGTATAGTAACGGAAGTCATTAAATATCGCAATTGAATACGTTATAAAATAACTATAAACATATCAAGAAAAATGAATTTTAAATTCAACATAAATTAAAATCTCGTTATAAAAAACGGGACACAACTTAGAGCTCCCCATAGAAAAATACTGGCTGCGCCACACATATAGAAAGTCCATATAACGGTCGTTCATAGTTATTGTAACGGTTCAGACGTCACATTATCCCGGGGCCATGCTGCGTACAAGAATATCGCGTTCAGACCCTCGATAACGGAACGTAAAGTTTGTTGACACGTTGTCCTGAAGAAGTATATTCTTTTGTCTACACTAATTGTTTTCATCCAATTCTAAAGTAAACATACGTTCAAAGCAGTTTGCCATTATTAAATGCTTTGAGGGGATTTCTGGTATGTCACACTTTGTAATACTTGTAGGAGTGAACTAAGCAAACATTATATAATCGTCGTACATAAACAATATTAAGTATTAATTTTATATACAACTTGTTGATATTACCAATTTTATGTGTGAAATTGTAATAAACATGAGTGATGAGTGGAAATAAATATAGAGAACTAGATAAGTATTCACAACACAAAGCTAGTGTACTACATTGGAAATCCAAAACTCATGAAGTAAATCCTATAACTTTACCGATGTAATAAAATGCATGGTTTAGGCTTACGTAGTAAAAAGATTAAAAACTGTTTAGCCACGTTTAAAATTTTTTGCAATGGTGTAGTGTAATAACAATAAATCAAGAACATTTATGTCAATAATGTTTCATTATTTTCTCTAAAAATTAGCTGAACTAAAGTTTAAAAAATGATTGCAATTATTTTTAAGACCTTAATGAAACAGACTCAGTACTTTTTATTACAATTTTTGTGGAAAGTGACAAATCAACTCAAATCAAATTTAATTTTAATAAAAAACGGCAACAAATGGGTGTAATTTGATTGTATGCAGGCTTGGGAATCGAAGAATACACTTATTAGGTCAACAAATAAGCAACGTATAGTATTCCATGTTTGGGTGTGTCATCGCTGAATCCGGCCTGGAATGTATGAGATACGATAAACGGTAAATGGGATTTGAAAGCTTTGATTCTGTGGGAAGGTGGAAATAAGTATCTTAATATCTAAACAAATGTAAGCAATTGATGCAATGTGAATGTTAGTTTTCAGTATAGTCTCGGGTTATTTGTAAATAGTATTGAAGCTGGTAAATTATGATTAGTGTTGATACATTAACATTGTGCAGGATAATATTTCAAAGCTGTGAGTAATATTAAATAACGATTGTAATTTACGTTTATGTAATTTAACACTTAAATAAAATAGAATCCGTTTTTCCAAAAGGATCTGTGTCAGGATAGCTCCGTTGACGGGGAGAATATTTTATTTATTTCTACTGTAGATAGTCGCGCATAGGGGTTTCACGTAACGTCCAGTGAGGGTCAGTACTTTTAGCAGAGGTAGTCAGTAATTTTGATAGAAATTATTGAATTATATAAAGTATAAAATGGTAGAGGACATTCTGGGAACATTTGATAACTTATTTGGACGATAGGCAGAAACCTATAACAGAAGCAACGAGGAAATCTCTTGGTCGACTTCACCCGAGAAGTACAGCTGTGAAGTCAACGGAAAACGTACGAACTTTATTTAAAAAGCGTACGGTACATTTATGCTGTATATACGAAGAAATTGCCCAGTTAATTCAGGAGATCTAAAACTTTACGTAAAATTGTTAAACTAAATGCTAAATTTGATTTTTGTAAAGAGGAAAGGCTGATAATATACAGTACTAGCCATCAATTTAATAATTAGTTTGTTCTGCAAAACCTCCAGGAATCATGATTATGTATGGAATTACACATAAACATGCAGCAGGTTAGACAAGAAATGTATGTCGATACCCCTGATTCAATTGAAAAGTGAAATTAATATAATAATATTTTAACTTTGAGAGATTTTGTGAGAATAGAGAGCAGAGAAAAAAATAAGTTATATTGATTAAATCAGTTGGAAAAAACAGGAATGTTACATAATTGATTTTGACGTTTCTACTCTATTTGGAGCCCTTTCCAAAAATCTATTGTTCAGGCTTCTTGAAACCGGATCATAAACAAACAGCATTTTGATTTACCAACATCTATCTGAATTAGGAATGGAAAATAGCAATGAGTATGTTAACAATATTTGATATCAAAACATTTTCTCTCCAATGGAATAGAAACAATTTGCATTGGAAAACGAGCTTCATATTTGATGTAATAGTATTACTGTTGTTGAAATAATCACTTTTGCATGAGGTAAAATGAGAGATCAAGAAAACTTGCTCGGAAGAATACCAAGCTATCTTATATACAAGGAAGATTTATCAACTGATGTTAAAATTTTGTACTTACCTAAATTTTTAATAAAATGTAAATTGATATACGTCATACAAATACTACAATGTAAGTTACGACGTATGTTAAATATGATCTAATGAACAACACACTAATGCAGACAAAACACTCCATTGTATATTTTACCAATTTGTGTAATGTATATTAATAAAAAATAATGACGAGTCGCGAAGAAACTTTGTCTGATAAGCCAGTAATAAATAAAAACGCACAAAAAGGATTTTGCTCGCGATGAACGAGGGGTCCTGTGTTTGCCCAGAACTTGCAACCCGCAGTAACCTGTGCTCTGTGTTTTATGGCTACGAGGCTGAAAAGACGAGGTGCGTGCTCAATGGTCTTGCTCGAGTGCCGCTGCCAGATTGTAAGTTCTATGGCCTCGTAAAATTTTCAACCAAACATAAATCCTTCACGGGTTCATTTAACAGTTGAAAGATAGTAGTCCGGTAAGGTGAGAGATGAATGAGATGTCGAGTAGTACAGGGGGTATTAAAGAGTGAAACACGGATGTAGCGGGAAACTGATTGAGGAAAGAAAATCGGCGCTCTTTTGTTTTTATTTCTTTTTCTTGTCGAATTACATGCTTAATAAAAATATGAGAGACAAATGAGAAGATCAAATATTAAAGCCAGGACGACAACAATGAGAAAGAGCGGTAAGGAAAGAAAGGTAAACTGATGAACAGTTAAAATAAAGAAGCTAAATTGTTCTGTAGACACTCTGCATGCGCATTCTTCGAATAACTCGTCGGAAATACATTGGCAAGGTCCCACAGTGAAAGTAATAGACAATGACAAAGTTTTAAATAATTAGAATAATATTGTAGAATCTTAAATGACAAGCGTACTTAGATTTTATTAGTCTTGGAACAGTATCTCTGTCGCAACGGTATACTTATTGCGAATGCAAGAACGTTGCTATAAGAAAGCACAATAAATTATATTAAAAATATTACAATTGACAACATGAATAAAATCAATGCGCCTAGAGAATGTATCAATATTGTCGTATGAAATGTAAAATAAATTTAATGTTAAGAAAACGCAGAATTTGGCAACATATAATTAAAAGTTAATCAGCCCAGCGAATGTAATGAAGTTGCTACATAATGCGTATAATACGTACAAATACAATTAATTGATAATGTCCACCTGTTTCTCAGAAATATATTACTTCGCAAGATACATTAAACTACCTTAGTTTGCGAGAACCAGCAATATATATATCGATAGATGTCAATTTTACTCCAACTAACAAAAGAAACGATAACTTACCAACATGAAATAAGAAGTAGAATTAGTATTAAAAACTTATGCTCATATGAGCAAAGGCTGCAAAATCACACAATTGCAGCGTGAATTACAATTCACATGATTGTGATTCATCTACTTTACATTGCAATCAAATTAACTGAACGCAATGTGTTACCATCAAGATGCGTGGCGGCACATCCGACCCTCTCGGAGTTTGCTGGCCGAGTGGACGAGGCGCTTATTCAATGTTGCCAGACGATTAAATAGATATCCCGGTACCTGCTTTCCACAATCCTGGTACTTTCCCTAAAATTGCTGGGTCAAATGTCAATTGGTTTATATTCTAAAATTGTTCTTATAACTTTTTTATCGCGCACAAGAACTTCTATAAACGTAACTTGATATCGACTCATTTTATATCGGTAAACTACTAAATGGAAGTGGAACGTTATATCCTTTTCTACTATAGCATGTGCTAGAAAAAGAGAATCCTATGTCACCCTCATGTTGTGTAGTGTTTTTATCAATATAATAGTTATTTGTAATATTGGTGTTTGAATTAAAATATTGAATAAAAACATTAAACGAATCTTAAATTGTACATCAATTACCGTTGATTCAAAATCCTGGTATTTGAACGTACCAGGAAGTCTTCATCGTGGTACATGGTATCTTCAATAAACTCCTGGTACAAATACCAGGATCCTGGTAGTCTGGCAACACTGCGCTTACTGGCGCCGGAAACCGTTGCTCCTTATCGCGCGCAGCACAAGAAATTCGCAGTTGCACAATAAAGAATAATAAAAGCGTACATTTTAAATAAATTGACTATAGCACGTTAATTGGAGTAATTTTTCAAAATCTCTTGTTCTTTAATTTATTTAAATGGGGCTTTCAGAAGAATTTTTAATATACTAATATATCATTTTGTGAAAAAAATTTTAAGGATCAATGAGTTAGTTATTGTCTTCTTCGCATGTAGCGCTGCCACCGTCGGGGCTACAGGTGGAGTTCTAGACCAAAGAATTGGTTCTCATTGGTTTCAAATTAATTGGATCCAGGAAATTTTCGTGTGTGTTTCTTAAGAACAATGAGTACTTCACTTCTGTGAAACTTAGAAGAATATAAGGGGGGTTGATTTCATGAGGCACAACTAGATCTATTTTAAATACACGGCATGCATTTGTACAATTGCTTGTTTACACTGTTGGAATAAGTATAAATTATCAAACCCGAACAGTAAATATTATGTTAGAATTGAATACCAAACCAAGGTTTGTAGGATTGAATAATACGAAGTATCGTTTTTTAAACATCAGCCTATATTATTATCGATTCGGCAATGAAATTTCCCCCAAAGGAAGCAAATATGTTCCAAAAGAGTCATAATAAAGTTATTTTATCCAGTAATCAGAAACGAATACAATAAATCAAAACAAATCCCAGAAAGTCAGTAATTGTGTTACGAATATTTTAGTGAAAAAAGACAGAAAATATCTCGGCAGTTTCCAAAAAATCAATGTTAAACTCTTTATACGTATAATATTTCCAGGTTGGTGATGATCAAAGACGTTTTCTTGGAAGAAACATTTGGAAACTTTGGAAACATTTATTCATCCTGATAAACACAACTGTTTTAAATACAGTGTTCTTTCACTTTCATATTTTAGGTTGATTCTTACAATCTGAAAAGTTTATAATCTTCACGTGTTTATGATAAATATTAATGTAATTCATTATTCAATTTTGAAAGCAATTTTTTAATGTAATTTACGTAATATACTTGATAAGTTACATTTTTCTAATATTTAAAAGTTCTTTGGGTTCGAAGCATATTCTTTGTATCGTGACCACCTTCGAGAATTTGTTCCGGTTTTCCTAAGCCAATTGCACAATGCAAAGTTGAGGGAAGCAACTGAACGCTACAGCCGGCCGAGATGTGCAGTAATGAGAAGTGCCGAGCTGTGAAACGCGTCAGTGGGTCAGGCGTGCTTCAGAGGGCCGTGCCGAGAGTGCGGTGCGGCGTGGCGCCGGGGAAGGGAGGAACAAAGCGCGACGGTGGCGCACCGCAGTGGCGCTCAGCGCACTCCCCTCACGCGCTTCCGTCAACGCTGCTGGAGGCGGCGGCGAGGGCCCCAGGGAACGCCCCTTGTGCGGCAAAGGTCAGGGGCGACGCGGAAGAGAGAGGCTCTAAGCGCCACCCCTCCCCGCCCCCAACCGCAGCCCTTCCCGGACTAAAGAACATAGGTGTCATGGAACCGCGCAGTGAAGAAAACATTTCGTTTCAAGGACATGGAAATATGAATGGGACAGCACGTAATGGCATGACGTGATATTATGATACATTGGAATTTACCGGCAAGGAAATATAAAATTAGAAGTATTCAACTTAAGAAATGTCACATTTTTAGTTAATAAGAACGAAGTCTATTTAATTTAATATGTGCATATTCTTGAACATAGTGAATAGTTTTAACTTGATCTTAAAAAAAAGATATTTTAAACAGGGCTAGTGTGCATTAGAGTGGATACATTTTTTGTACGTTAACATGTATAGTTTCGAGTTCAAAGCTTTTATCGACCTACAAGGTTCAAGGTTTCAGTCACAGAAGTATTGGTTTTAGAACACCATTTAATCGTCTGGGACAAATCGCTGCGTTCTTCGATCAATTCCAGACTGGTGGCAGAGCAGTACCTACAACGTGGGGTCGCAGGTCGTGTGTGATAATTTCGTTTCCATCCTGTTTTCCCCACTCATCATTTGACTATAAACTGATTACTCGACCTAATTTCCAATTTTGTACATCATTAATGATATCAAAATACGTTTGGCATATGTATTGATTTATGAAATTATTAAGGAAGCGTAAACTAATGTAATGTGTTCAAACGCATTGCGTTGGACCAAACATTTTTGAAACTCAATGCACAGATACGGGTTGTGACATATTTGGTGTGTTATCGCTATAAACTGCTTCGTAAGTGCACTCATTTCATTGCATGTAGCAATGAAACTATTATTTTGAACATTGTAAATATACATGTATTAACCTGTGTATTATTTATAATTTCACCTGCAAATCACATATTTAGACACACGTTCGACGGAACTGCCCTGGCGGATACGACCAAGACACCTGCAAAGACTGATGCGACCCACCTGAACTGCAAACATCAGTTTGCATACTCGTTCTTCTACGATACTGTAGTAAAATCGAAAGAATTCTGTTTTAACCCAATACTAGCTCTACATCTAGCACTCGTCCCGCGCCTGCCTGCGAATGTGATACGCACTCTTGCTACTTCCATGTACGAAGGGTTGCGTTCAGTAAATCTTTTATCTATGTACTGCAGGCATGTTAGGAAATTGGTGTTTGCCAGGGAGGATCAATTAATTCCAGTGTAGGATCATTTAATTACAGTAGAGTAACTTGGCTTTACGGACACCGATAACGGCATTTTCACGGCGCCCAGACGTTTCATTTGCAATTCAAACTCCTCAACTTTCTAGACTCACATCCGTTAGCGCGATGTGTATTTGAATGAAGACTTTAATTTCGATAGTTTCACCTTGACTCTTACAGAAAATATGTGTAGATGTATTTATATAAACATCTAATATTTTAATAATTTTTATTGAATTTGTTTCACATAGGAGAATTGTTTTAAAATTGTTACAATGAATTGAACTGTTTTATCCGATATACAGTTGTTTCATCGCCTAAATAATGGTTGAAAAACAAACATCGAATTATACAATCGCCACGGAAGGGTTGAACTCATCAAGAACGTTTGCGCTCCTACACCAACTCAGTATCAGAAACGGCGAAACAGTTTGGGGGGCTGCGAAGGAAGTAGTTATTGAATTACATCAGGCATACAGTTTGCTCGGATTTAGGAGAAATTGACATTAAAGATATGAAATGTTTCTATTTCTTTACATTACGCGTTCTGTTGAAAATTACAAAACTCCGTAGTACAGTAATGTCATTTCCTTGTCAGATGTTCCTAAAAAAAAAAAAAAAAAAAAAAAAAAAAAAAAAAAAAAAAAAAAAAGTCCTTCGAATCGAAACGAATTACTTATTATAATAAATATTAACACTACTATTTGAAGGTTACACTTATCAAACGGACTGTTTTTTCAAACTGACTGTTTTGCACATTTACAATTTTTTTGTACGCAACGAAAAACATCAACACAGTCGCATAAAGTGCAATATAGTTTCGAACTATTACAATTGTATTCATCTCTAATTTCCAAAGCGCATAAATAGAAAGATAACCAAATACGAGACAAATAGATGACAATCTTCGATATAGAGGGAGATATATAAATTTGTTCAAGTTGTATCAACTCCTAAGAAAGAGACAACTGAGCTTCGATTGCTATGGCCGCAACGTGTGTTGGAGGAAGAATGGTTGGAGTTCGTAAGACATGAATGTATGAATGCAGGTCGATATATTTTAAGGGATCTTCTGGTTTAAAACCCCAAGTAGTAGTGTCTTCAAAAGATTAGAAGATTGGTGAAACGGGGGGCAAGGTACTTGGGGGAGGGGTAAGAACATTTGTCGTTGGTTATAGAATACGAAGCAAGATTTCCGCGGAAGTGGAGCAAGTAATAGTTTGTCAGTTGATTGTGGTAATCCTAATTCACGATTAATATATTTTTTGTGTTATTACTTTAAGTGTTTTATTTAAAATTACATCAAGAGAGAGGTTAACGGAGAGCGATGTTGAGTAGGTGAAAGTCGAATTTGAATTTGCTGGTGATACCAATTTCGGGCACTTATGGTTGCGTACACTGTCGCGGAACATAAGTTCATTTGATACGTAACACTGTTCTAACCACAGTGATATCAAACACCAGTGTATCAGATTGAAAGACTTTTTAGTTTACTTACGATTAAGTTTACTTACGTTTTGCAGAGTGATTAAATCATTTTAGTTTGGTCTTTAATAACTTTTTATGCGGTTGGACAGGTATGAGCTGTGTCAGTACAAATTATGAAATTCAGAAAATGTTTTTTCGATTTCCTCGTGGTAAGTTGTAAGTCACAAAGTCCTGTAAGCCCTTACAGTCTTCGTGTTGTCAGTACTTCATTATTTAAATATTTACCATTTTCTAATTAAATGCAGGTATTAACTATTCAAATAACTGTTTGGCATTGCTTGTGGTATTGTACATTGACATTTACTTTTATATTCCAAAAATATACAATTAATGTATAAGTAGCAAAGAAAATATTTAAAAAATGATAATAATAATAATAATAATAATAATAATAATAATAATAATAATAATAATAATAATAATTTATATATACCAGAACTCCAAACGATTTTGTTTACATATTGAAATTTGAATTTGTCGCAGATTTTTCAAGTCACGTCTCCAGGTTTTCTAGAGAGCAGTTGTCTTCTATTAATAGTACGAGAAACGTTCAAAATGTCCTGCATTAACTATATAGTATTTGAGATATCTATGGAGATTCCGGCCATGTCAGATGTTTATAGATGCGTTAGGAAGTCCGCAGAAAATCCAAAAACACCTATATTAATACGCAAAGAAATTGAAAGAAATGTACATAGTCTCTAGCCATGTGAGAAGTATCTTTGGTTGAGTTAGATACCCAGTTTTGCTGAATTCGAAATACGAAATTTGATTTTAATTTTAAAAAATGCAAATGTTCTTTGGACGTGTTATTCCGTGTATTCTCGTACTTAGCGTGTCTACTGAATTCTCATCCTCAGTGCAGTGGACGTGTGACGTTATGGAACAGCCACTTGTTTGATATTGTTGGTATATAATGATCTGTTGAATAGTGTGACTGTGTAACCGTTCCCTCTACCTATTACATGTTGTCGCTCAAGATCTTCAAAATTCGGCCGCTACTTACCTATCAAATTCTGTAATAGACAGAGAGCACTGTGCAAGCTGAGATGAACGTAAATTATACGCTTGAACAGCTCAGCCAATCTCGGAATTTATAAGCCTGTGGGCGTAGAATATTCAAATCGACCGTTCTGACTTCCAAGAAAAAAGTTTTCTCGGAAGCAAGACTGGTGTTACACGCAATCGCTCCAGATTCGTGAAACTGAAGCTCGAAAAGAGGTAATTGAACTCCTTTAATATACTTATTCTTGAATGATATTATCGTTAAATAAAGAAAAGTGAATAATTTGAATCTTAATTTAAAAAGAATGAGTAGTATTATTTTTTAAATATACTTTATTGATCAGATGTGTATCAGATGTCTACGTAAACAGTTTTGTAGCGCATTGAACGTGAACTATGTAATATAAAGAAACTAGCACATGTCTTATTTCTTTACAGCTATTTCTTGTTTCGTCCATTATTACTATTCTTTATTCTCATATTATTCCACCGAGGGAATATTGGATTCTTTTCCACGACTACTGAACGAAATAAGGCTATTGTAACACCGTGTACCTACATGTAAAGGAATGGACGTGCATGGTTGCTACGTGGCAGCTACGTGAACGGAACAGCGATCTCCAGCCTGCGTTCACCATGTGGCTGAAAAACAGACATCAAAGTATGGTGGAGTGAGTCTTTGAAATGTCAATTACCTGTTTTCGTCTATTTTTTCCACTAGTTAAATGCGTAAAATACTAAAAGGTTATAATAATATTTTGTAAATGTTATAACAAGCTCAGCAATGAGAAGTCGTCCTACCAGAGAACATATTAGGAAACCGATGACTGGAGCCAGGTGTTAAATATTTTCAGAATAACTGTAGTTTTGTAAATTAAGTGTGAACAGGGAAAATGAAACATAGACAGAGACTGTAATTACATTTCTAGTCATTCATTAACATATGAACATTTCAAAACTGTTTTGTAACGTTCTTAGTTAATTTTTGTTTGGAAATAGTAATACAATCTTCCTATTTCAAGATAATGTTTTAACAAACTTCTATTCAACTGAAGCAAGTGACTGTTGTAAATATGTGAATAAGTTTTTTAACCTTATGATTAAGGCCATTTTTATTGTGTTCTAATTCCTGAACTAAAGATTTTTTGAATTATATTTGTACGCTAATATTTTTATTAGTGTTTGTTGTGTTACGTACTGTGCATGGTGTTTTCTTTTTCAGTAACGTGTTATATTCACCGAATTATTTCGTTCAAAATTTGTGTTAGCTTTCAAACCAATAGGTGTAATTTGTCGTTTTTTGAAAAAAAAATACATTCTTTAAGATTGACCTGCCACTAGACTATTTTCTCACATTTTAAATTCGAATGCACGAATTACAGACCCTGGATGTATTTTAAGTATACCTTCAGCTGTGATTATTAAATGACATTAGTGAAATCCCGGATGCCACTCATCCAGCATTTGCTTTTAGTGTTTGAGGCATCGGGGCCAGTGACCTGTAAGTATAGTGAAAATCCGAGAAGTGACATACGTAGGTATATATTGTAATCCAACACACTCCCCGACTGCTTTATTAAGCACTATCGGAGTTGAAAAACACAATGAATTAGTTTTAAAAATAACAAAGGAGAGGAAATTCCTTTCGGAGAAAAAAAACCTTTTTGATGATGTAAAGGCATAGAATTAGTTTCTTATTAACTCAATTTAATCAACTTAGTTTTTATCACCCTTTATCAACTTTCATATTCACTAAATTTCAATTGATCCTCTCTTCAATACTAAAATATCTCTGCAATAATAGTTCTACTCGTCACTAGCAGACCTAAAGGACGTTCCACCTCTTTCTTTTACTAATCATTAGCAATTTCTTTGCCAAACGAAACCAACTGATATTTGCAAGAACCTGATATTTGCACACAGTAGTAATAATAGTTATTATATTTAGGGAACTGCAAGAGTATTTGCCTGATATTGATCGAAGAAATCTCGGAAAACTGCAGATCAGAGCAGTCGACTGCTAGAAATCTCCTCCAGATAGCGGCTGAATTCGACCTAGCTATGAATCTAGGTTCGAAAACCCTTCCACAGTCGGAATATCGCGGTCAGAGGCAGAGCATAAAGAAACGAATTATCGAACTCGCGGAAGCAGTTCACATAGTATGAACATTATAAAATTATAATTTTACGATATTAGATTTATGTTGGGGATACATATTTGTTTGGTTAATCCATAATAGTGTGGGCTCAGCAGTATTGTTTATTTGACTTTTAAGTGGCTAAATGTTTGTATTGTTTTAATAATAGTTACATTTGTTGTCGTGTATGAATTTTGCATTTAAAAATATTTAGACTTCCTGTTCGTGGATATGAGGGTTCGTTTATATATCGTTTATATGAAAGTAGTTCCGTAGTGGGAATTATAAATTATTAATTTTAAGGAAATAGTTGTCGCGAATAAAGGTTTCACCCAGATCCTAGTGAGGAAATGTCACGACGCGATAGATATATTAGAGCTGATGTAGCTTTCTGAATAGTGGACTGTATAATTAGTGGGTATCATTCAAAGTTTACACGGACATTAGGCTCATAAATTTCACCACAGGAGAACCCCGGACATCCCCTTTTGGAGAATACGGCTGCATCATATCAACTGAGAAGACATTCTGTAAGTTTACGAACTTTATCAAACCGTACGATTGAATAATGTTTAAAGTCTATAGAATCATGAATTAATAACGAGCTCGAGACATGTAGTTAGAATGTGACAATAAATGTTATTTGTTGTTTGAAAATAAAAGGTTGATATTTCATTGAATTGTCCAGTAAGTGGTAAATTCCACAGAAGTTCCAGGAATCGTGACTTCTGTACAGTCACACGTCCACATGCAACAGGTATGGTGATGTATGTTGTACGTTAAACTCATGTAAAACCTTAATAAAAACAGAGCAAGTCAAACTATGAATAATTAGAGCTGTTGATTTACGAGCATAGCAGGGGAAATTAAATTAGAAGAATCATAGAAACGTTACAAATGGTTATCCAACTTGGGGAATGATAAGTTTAGTCAATCATAGTAGACAAATTGGAAAGATACACGGTTCGTTGCAAATTGGCATGCCGAACGTGGGCAAGTTCATTTTGGTCACAATATTTTTTGAAAATTAAGAGATTTCAGCAAAAATTGCACGTGCGCCAATTTCATATATATAATTTGTTCTATTCGAAAAAAATTTAAAAAAATAGAATTTTTGAGAAAATTGTGAAAATAACTTAAATTCTTAGGGTAAAATAGCAGAAAAATTAAAATATCCGTTTGAAATGAAAGAGACCGCGACATCATTCAGATAGATCCTAGGATTTTAATGTGAATATTCTTGTTTTTTTGCAAACGTTTAGTCTACATAACGTTTAGGCGCTAATGTGCAAACAGACGGTCAGTCACCTAATGAAGTGTAAATGACACAAAAAATCTCGATTCGGCACAAGTTGGCCTGAATTCAGAAAATAGTAACCTATATGGTGCACTAAACATTCACTTTTCCATATTAGGGCTCACCAAATGTGTTTTTTCTGCTAAAAGTCGGCACTTTTCCCTGCCAAATTACGTAATTGTCTTTTTCTATATTAAGGATAAGATACACACATTTTGAAAAGAACACGAACACAACAATATTTCATATATTGTAGAGAGTGAGATACTGACAATGTTTGGGAATAATAAGCCTTTCTTGATGAGACACTCATTATTTACATTTAAAATCTTGATGCTTTTTTTAAATTTCGTATTTGATGGTAGGTATTGATATGTTACAACTGACTTAAAGCTAAGATTGAAATAACAGTTCGAATTAGAAATTTCAAGAACTATCTCACAGCATTGGGACAGAATCAAACATTTCTGGCTAATTATTAGTATTTAAATGTGAGATAAATTTTTATTTGTATTTGTATGAACGCTTGGTTTCGGTTTAATAATAATTCTTTCTATTATTATTATTTCTATTATTATCATAGTAATAATCATCGTGACTAATGGCAGAGAGTTACTCTGGTGCGCCTTCCACCGCCGGCGAGCGTTGCGAGTGCCAGCAAGACGGCTCATGGGCGCCGGCGAAGCCACGCGGAGCCTCCGGAAGTTCTCAGATTCGCGACCGCTAGAGCGACCGCAGGCTTGGCTGCTGGGGCGGGCCGCGGTGGTGTTGCAGGCGCGGCCGCAGAGAGGGGGCGGCTAGGTTGAGACGCTGCGTGGCTGGGAGAGGTGCGGAGCAGGCGGGTGGAACGAGGGAAGCCAGGTGTGCGGGGGCGGGGCGAGAGAAGCGTCGCTGAGCGGGACGTATAGGGCGGAGAGAGAGAGAGAGAGAGGGGGGGGGAGGCGGCGGCGGCGCGCATTAGAGGCGCAGAGGCGGTCGCAGCCAACCTCACCGAGAAGCTGCCGAGTTGAGCTGGAGTTGCGGTCCGCTCCACGCGATGACAGCTTTCTAACTCATCTCGGTGGCGGCTCTCCGCCTCCTGCCTCAAGAGAGTACGTTCATGTTTTGGGTCTCCGATGGTTTTAAGTCGTGTTGGTAATAAACTGTATCTCTCAGAGCTCTCTCATTGCTTCTTCCGATAGTTTCAATTAAGAGGAATTTAAGCACAAAATTCAAACACCAGAAACTAATATTAATTTATCACTCACAAATACAAAGTAATAACTCTCCATGTATTTCTATCAATCTTCTGAAATAAGACGTTGTATATTCCTTTAGAAATTTCTTCCACATTTTGCGGACTCACAGACATGACTCTTATATGCATCAATCAGTTCATCTGAATTTGTTTATCGATCACCACATCGGAACAATGTGTTATGGGGTTTAGTGTCATTGTATTGACACTAACAGTAGTTGTAAAAGAACTTTCCCTGTAAATGACTTATTGATAGAATTTGTCAATCATAACAAAAGCGTTTGAAAATATTTCCATTGGTGTATTTTATTACGATGTTAATTTGGACCTTACTTTACATTGCTATTGTCTGAAATGAAGAACGGCAAGTTATAAAGTTTCAGGTATTCGAACTCAACTAAAATATGTCAGTCTTCGTGTCAAAGACCATTTTCCCCTGCAAATACCTCTAATTTTCACAATATCTATTACTAACTTTCTGTACTCCCGAAAATGAAAGAAAATCTCAGCCATGTGAGAAGAGTCGGTTGTTTTGTTAGGTACTCAGGATTTAGGAGAGAAATACCGGCGCTCACAGAAATTTAAAGAAAAGTATGCAGCCGCTCGTTAGGAGTCTACGGTTTTGTTAGATGTTTATGTTCTCGAGACAAATCCAGAAACAATGAAAAAGCTTCCATTTTAGCTAAAAATGCAAATATTTCGTTATGTTTATTCCCAATTTATTATGCTTGGTGTTACTACTTTCTCATTTTTGCCTACAATTTACTGCTTATAACTCAGTGAACATCACGAGACAAGGAAAAAATAAGCTTCAGTATCCTCGTGTGCTGTTTCAGAAGTCTTTTCAGAAGAGACCTTTTATGTTCCAGGACACCAATTTCAACACATTCAATGGCAGATTGTTTGCTGCTGTAGACCACTAGTAGCATATAAAATGCGTTCTTGCATGCCTTAAACGTGTGACATCGGTGTCAGAAATATTGAAATTAAAGAACGCGGTTGAGACACAAAGATTGTGCCGTATGAATCGCAAAATCAATGCGGATGACATAGCCGTCGTCGTCGTAGCAACATTTGTAGAAGAAATAGTATTATCTGCGATGAAGACATTGTCATTGTTAGTCGTTGAATGGATTACGTGGAATTGCAGTTTTTTCAACAAGAGACAGAAGTGATGTTCGCAACTAGCAGGAAGAAGAGAGAAAAGTCAGCCATCCGAAGTCAGTCACTCTCAAAGTCAGTCATCCGAAAATTTCATCACGAGCAGCGATAAAATACCTCGACATTATGATCGACATGCGCTTGCCCTTTAGAGAAACTTGAACTATGCCAGCAAGGAAGCAGCGATGGTGAATGCTGATTTAACTAGATTAATGTCAAACATTACAGGGTCTAACCATGAAAAGAAAAAGCTGCTTACTTTGGCCGTCATAGTGGTTCTGTTAGAACACGCTGTGTAGACAACTATTTATTCTATTGTTCAATTGTATGCTCTAGAGAATACACCGACCACAGATGCACCTCTTCCTGGCCATGCTTCCGTCAATTAAATTACCTCACTCACCCCAAGCGGTCTCACCAGCGTGAAAAATCGGCGGACGCGTTCGAGTTTCCCCGAAAGCACTGCCCGCCCACCTGTGCGTCTCCAGAGAAGCGCTTAGAGATTTCTCAGTCCGATGCCATGCCTTCGGCAAGAGCGGACGTGTTTTCATAGCTGCTCACGCATGCAACTAGGCATCTCCTAATTAGCCTCATGGCGCCGTGTGTGTTACGTGCTCTGCGCATATGCTCATGGACACATGACCTTTCAGTTACAACATAGAAGTGATTAACCTCAGATTTACATATCGCGTGTGCTTCAGGTGATGACGCCAGGTGTACGTAAGTTCATACTTCCCGTTACCAATTCACGCGGAATGAACTAGTGAACTGCACGTTTAAAATACGCTGTTACACGTCCAAACATTCTCTATTAATATACGAGTTCATGTGACTTATCATTTCAGCATAAACTAAGTGCGCATTTCAATTCATCAGATATATTAAATGTGCTCAGTGAACCACGTGTTAAAATACATTCTATTCATTATGAGTTGAATTCAAGCCAATATTAACTGTGAATGTTCTCCCTACCGTGAACAGCCATTAACTCATGTGGTGCAATCTAACATACGTGCTACCAACCATTTATCGTACCACTATGTCTGCTTCTGTAGCGTTAAATGCAACTCCTGCAATTACTAGTAATCAGTGACAGTAAATCCAAGCTGATGGCTACTGCAGCGTTCTTATCAGGCAGATAATGGTACGCACTCCGCGCGTATGAACTCAATAAGTCTTCAAGGCATTATTGCCCCGCGTGTGCGAATCTACAAGTTCATGTGACACGTGCCCTCCACGTACGTACTTTACCATTGGATACTGAAACAGCACGTGACACTGCTCATATTTCCTGTTTCTATTTCAGCACTGTGGTATCAAGCCGTATTGCACACTTAAATTTATATCATTCAGTATGTGCAATCAACACAATTTTCAACTGTAGTTGTCTATTCACTGTAATGTTTGAATGTTAACCGCAACCATCAATCTTCAACTGGAATGCCTACGGCTGTCAAATTTATTCACATTTTATAACATCACTGTAATCATTATTGTAATTGATTGTATAATTTTCTTAGTCTTAATCATCCCAAGATAATAGTGACTCCCTCCATAGATATAGACATTTACAGGGGAAGCGTCCGTGTTTTATTAAACAGGGTCTTCAGAGTTATAAACAAAGCTACTACAGGTAAGGTGGAGAAGAGACTTGCTGCTACTTATCCGAGCCAATTTAAGAGTCCACGTGCCTCCTCAGTCAGTCTCCATTAGGTTTTGTTCAATTATCATGACTTTGAGCCATCTCCACAGGTACGAAGAACTACGTTAGAGGAATGACGTTAATATCTGCTATCTGAGCTCAGAGTTGCGTGTGCGCTTCACACCGTCCCAAATGCAGCAGTTTGTGTCATAACTAGGACAATCTCAATAGATATAATGACCCACAAAAGGCAGAGACGTTATAAGAAAAGAGACGCTACTCATAACCGCTTGGATCAACATGCAGAAGGGCAGCAGCGATGGAACACTTCCTCTAAAGGAAGAGGATCCTAACGACGATTCCTACAGTTGAATCGTGGCTCTATCAAAAGAAGGGTGGTGTAAATTATTATCTCACGTAGCTGATAACGGGGCATGGATGCTTCAGAGCTTACCTTGAGAGATTCGAAATAGATGATTCCCCGTTGTGTGCCGTGTGTGCTCCTGCTGTCGAGGACGCCGAACACGTGCTTTTTAGTGCCCGCGATTTGAACCTTAAAAGGAGTCACCACTTAGATGCCTGAGCTAGATCAGATGATTCCAGAAAACCTAGTTGCATATATTCCTGCTTCTGAAAGCAGTTGGGGAGCGGTGTGCACAAAGGAGGGAGGTAATTTTATGCAAGGATTATTGCTGGAATTACGACGCATGGAGAAAGAAAGATAGAAAGGGATATATCATGATTCCACTCGACTAACATGAAGATATAATGAATACATCTTTTGCATTCTCCGATATAGTGTCTTTTGAAGATTTCTACCTACTCTCGTAATAAAGAAAGACAGACAGACACACAAATAAACTGACGGGTGGACAATGTTTCAGGTCTCGACGAACGTTTTTTCTTTTTAGCACTACATGTTCATAAGATTGATCGATTATGAGAGTCGCAAAACGAGCCTATACTAAAGATGTAATAAAGATGACAATAGGAATTCATTAATTGTGAATGTGTTGTGTCCCCACGAAATTAAAAGGTCAATGAAAACTGTTTAGCCGTGAGGCATTCGCTTTTAGATATATTGTTGGGCTTGGAATATTATTTTTATTAGTTCTTGAATTCACGATTACACTATTTTTCAGGGAATAGTTAATGGGTGTTGGTCACTTAATCAAGCTCTGTGTTTGTCAACGTTTAAAAACTTAATTGTTTCCTCCTCGGGGGTTACTAAGGCTGTGCACTGAAGAGCTTCACACAAAAGTGAACCAATGGCATTTTATCAAGGACACCTGCGACCACAACACCTCCACTGTATGGTTCCATTTTTAAAATGGAATGCGTTGTTTTTTAAGTTGTGTACTAGTGCTTAAACGTAGATGACCAGAACAATACAATGCTGTTTAATTTTCACATATACACCTAATATAGAAATTTATGTCACACTTCAGAAAAGAGTGCCTATTTTTCGACAGCATGTTTAGGTGATACTCTAGCACCAGAAAAAAATTATCATGTCCTTATACGTTGTGTACGTATAAGGTTCTGGTATACATATATTTTTTGAATAAGTATTGTAAAAAAAATGTACGTTTTTTGATACTTGGTCCCAATTTGTTCTTTCAAAATGTATTTCTTTAAACAATACTACGGTTTAAACCGTACTCAGGATTTTAATCAAAATGGATATTTTCTATTCTATTTAGCCATAATAAAGACCATGGACAATAGATATTTTAATTTTGGGAGAATTCAACAGGAAGTTCTTAGAATATTTTAAACATTTTCTCAAAAGTAGCCCCAAATTTTTCCTTCAAATATTTTGTGAGAATAAAATAATATGAAGATATAAAATGATGTAAGTCTACTTTTTAGTAAACCTTTGATTTTGCGAAAATTAAAAATGCTAAAAGTTTTTGAAGCCTTTCCCAGAACGTCATTGAAATTTTGTTTTCTGAATGAAATCTGTTCTTCAAAATTATATCTTTGAAAATATGATTACATTTTGTTTATTCAATTAAAACTTTCTTTATAATATTGACAATTTTGTTAGAAAAACATACTGTATCTTAAAATTGCAAAATATCTGCCCTAAGGTATTTATTAGCCTTGCGATGGCTTGGGTTGCAGCTATCGGTTGAAGTGGGATGGAGGTGAAGGGGATTGTACAGTGACACGCGAAGGCAACGTCCAACAATACGTAACAGTGATGTACCGAACCCCAGTCGGGGGCGTTTCAGGTGGCCGAATGGCTGGCAGCGCGGCGGGTGGCGAGGCCAATTAACTGTGCGCCGGCGGCGGCGGTGGCGGGGAGCGGAGATGCGGCGAACCACCCGTTGCAATCGCAGTCGTGATGGATTGCTGATTGCGGGCGCCGCCACAGGGCAGCGCCACAGGCGTCAGCACCCTGCGGCGACGCCAGTTACTCTGTCTCGCCGGAATCCCTCCCGACTGCGGTAGGTTGATGGCTACGCAAGGGAATAAAACTGTGTTTTCCATCAGAGACCCAATCGCTGCGGAGAGCCCTGGAGGCTTCGTTTAGAGCGGTCGGAGAATGTCAGATTTGTGCTGTGATGGTTCTCTGATTGCTGAAAACGAAAGAATAAAAAGAATAAATTGTAGTTCACTTGGGCGAAAACACTGATTTGATTATAATAATTCGATTTTCAACGTAACTGTATGATGAAAAGAATTGAAAAAAAAATATTTCATTGCCAGACAATATATAAATTTTAAACAAAAATTTCTCAAACACGGCTTCACATTTTTTTTGAATTGTTTTCCCCGTACGTAGCAAAAACTGTGAAGAAAGTGGTGGTGGTCTTATTTTCGGCAAATTCACTGTATTTTTGGAATTCGCAAAATAAATTCATAATTATATTTTCGGATTTCCTGTACCTCGTTTGACGAGCGGTCAATTTGCAAAATGGCTACACGTCGATTTTAAATTCTGCGAATTCTTCTCATTGTTGACGGACGTAAAATCGTATGGTGAACATAATATTTTTGAGAAAGGAAACAGATGTAAGAGGTATTAAATTTAACTGAGAACTAACAAATATACTTCTTTTACTTAAAGAAGTTTTGATCGCTGATTATGGTAAACAAATATTGGAAGACCGTTTGGCAAATCCATTTGATGCAATTAAGGTGAGCTTGTGAGAAGTTATTCTTGCTTTTCTACATAAAGTGCTGCAAATAATGATAGAGTTAAATTTATTTATGTTTGTTTCATTTGTAAAAGTAAGAAATGATAACTGTTCCTGACTATCGAAATAAATGGAGATATGTACCACGCGCGCTTCCTTTACTTGGACTTCTCTACATTTGTAGCTGTGGTGTTAGTAGAGCAGAAATTTCAATAATTCGTAACAGTTTTCAATAATAGAGAAAATATGTGCTATTGTAGAACCTCTGATTAAATTTAAAACGCAGATATAACTTGTTATCTTATTTGTCCCGAAGAAAGTCTAGTAGAGTCTGTCTTTTTTTCGTTTAATCAAGGTATTTTCAAAATAAAAGATACTTGTTGATTTAGGAACTGTGTGTTTTCCAAATAACATATGAAAGAACCTAAGGCAGAATGATCTAAAAACAAACACACAATCACGTTGTTTGTATATTAAAAATGTATGCTTCCCGAGACGGCATCTCTCATCTTGTCTGGCAAGTTAGTTTGAATGCATTATGAATCTGTTTAATTCTGCAGATGTTTAATGGCCAAAAGCAACCAAACTATACAATAAAATCATGCACATACGTCTTAATGTTTTAAAATTGTTTCTCTAGTATTTCTTGTACTTACGTTTAGATAAATATAATCGTACCTCTTGAGCATTGCCCACAATTTTTGTAAAAATCTTGCGAAAAATGTTTCTGCACAACAGAGCTTTTGTTTCCAAAACATTGGAAGGACCGTACAGTTCCACGCAAAATGGCAATTCATGTGGATACTTATACGAGGTCCAATATTATTCAAAATTGTAATTTGTACTATGCGGTACACAGTTTAATGAAGCCGTTTATTATTGTTTATTAGAACCGTGTTGAATGTCTTTTAGTTGAATAATTTTGTATCCTATTGCGAGGACCTTTGATTCTAATCGTTTACTTAGCGAGGTAATAATACGGAAAATATCTTTAGATTCTTTAATAAATTGTTCGGATTCAATACATTTTGATAATACATCTTTTAATTTTCTTTACAAATATATTTATTGTTCTCGGTGACCTTTTTATAGTAAAAACTACTGCCTTTACAATTTTCTTGATTATTAGAGCCGCTGAATTTTTTATTTTATTTTATTAACTAGAAATCGTAAAGAAAAAATCTTTGAGGAAAATAATGAGTCAATATACTAAAATACACTCATTTCCACCTTCTATAAATACTATAGAAATAATATTTATCTAAATAATATTTTTAGTAGTCAGAGAAGCTTGAGAAAGAATGATTATCTATTTTACTAAATTAATCTGCATCGAAGTTTTGTACAAAAACATCGTTAATTAGTGTGCTGGAAACCTCACGTAGTAAAAAACCTATCTCATCACGACATACATAAACAAATAATCTTTCAACTGCTTGGGCAGAATACCAATAATATGAGAAACTCCTTCCCTCATAGGGTTGATAAAAGGGGATAGGCCTTCTAAACGTGATTTTGTCAAAATAACCCGGAACTTCCTGTCAAAATATATTCTTTTACACTTCGATTTAAATATAATGGTTTATTTGAAGGTCTCCAGCTTGAAATTGCTCTAAAATTTTAACATTGAAATAGTTTCATATCCATTTCAGTTTTTCTTGTGACAACTTCGTTTAGGAAAAAACGGTTTTTGCTGCGGCGAAACGAATTTTACTCACAACCTTTTTTTATACAACATTTTTATTAAGATACGTATAAACGTACATACGTACAAACTAAAGTAATCAAATACTCATTTCAATTTCGTTTCTTTCCCAGAGATTTTGAGGAGTGTGTTCAAAACATGTAAATAACGGACCACTCAACCTAAGTAACACTGGTCTGTTTCCTTGCACAGGAAAACAACTCTTTTCTAACGGAATATAATTGTAACATATTGTCGTTTATCACCTACATACAGAATTATAAAGAAAATTTATTCAAGAAGTGAAAATATCTTGTATTCCAATATCGTATTTAAAAGTATTATTAAGAGAGATACAACTTCAAAGTTTCTATCGTTAATGTAAAGTAATGAATTACTTTACGGCAACAATGAAGTCCAGGGAATTACAATGAACTGAAGCGCTATCTTGTGATCTGGTACATACCAACACGCGCGCGCGCGCGCACGCACACACACACACACACACACGCACGCACGCACGCACGCACGCACACACACACACATTTATGTGTATATATATATAATAGGTCATTATTTTTATAGATCAAATTATATATTATCAAAATATGTAGGTCAAAATATATTATTATAATAGGTCAAATTAGCTTACTTGATCCTATGTGGCTAGGCCGAAGGCCTTCAAACCATTACAATACCTACATCCTTTCGTGTTCTAATCTTTCAAATTCTGGTATTCACCCCAAATGGTCTCTCTATCGCATCAAAGTCGCGAAAAAGAGACCATAAGGTACGGCGAAAGAAAAAACCCCTGAAGGGGGAAAAACGTGCCTTCAGAAGCCGAGTACATACTAATATATCCGACGTTTATTTTATCTATTTATTTTCTGGTGCGGGCGTCCCGCCGTCTCCTTCCAGTGCTTGGCCTCCTCAGCACCTGAAAT
>BOPP01000009.1:14079628-14090971 GCA_017312745.1 Gryllus bimaculatus | reverse complement strand
ATTTGTGAGGTGTATTCTTTGGTTATTAAAACGTTTAGATGTATAAAAGAGTTTATAATAATTATATTCCTATGTTGCGCCAACTTCACTGAGACCCATTCACGAAAAAGCACCTGTCACGTGCATAATTTTATTGTCGTGAAAGTACCGCTTCCCGGGTACGTCACAATATATATATATATATAGTTCGAGTTTGTATATTTTTCTCTACCTCTGCTGTAACTACTTTTTCTACTCTAAACTGCTACTGCCTCTCACACTTGCCAAGATAGCGTCTACTACTCTTTTTCAATGAACGACAACGGCCCAACCCACCCGTTCGTTGACTCCACCAAGAAGGACCTGTTTGACTTCTCCTGGAGGGGTGACACCGCGTCACAATCCCTCCCGATTGACCCGTCGCGCTCGCCATAAAATGCAAGTCCGGTGTCTGGTCTTCGGGTTGCGCTCTTTCGCACTGATCATACCCTTACGTCGCGGGGCCGTTTTTGGGGAAGCGCGTAGCTACGTGGGCAGCTGGGGTGTCAGTATATATATATATATATATACATAAATATATAATTTATGTATATATACTATAGTTGTTCGTCCAATGTGTCGAGTATGGAGCGGCATGCTGCGACCCGTACAGAAAAGGGCAAATCGAAGCGTTAGATAAAATTCAAAAACGGGCCTCAAAGTTTGTAAATCACGGGTGCGTTGGTGACGAACGAGAAGAATGGAAGTCGTTATCTAAGAGAAGGGAACGGGCGCGTTTATGCGTAATGTATAAGACATACAGAGGGGACACAGAATGGGCAGATATCGGTAAACGATTACAGAAATCAGATTATAAAAGCAGAGGAGATCATCCTTGAAAAATACGATGTAGAAAGCAGAGAACTGATGTAGGCAAGTTCTCCTTTGTGAATCTCACTATAGTAGATTGGAATAAACTACCTGCAGAAGCACTAGAGGTTCTTCCTTCTAATGTAGCCAAATTTAAAAATATGCTTCATCCCATCTAGGTCATCCCGAATAATACTGACTCAGACCTTTATCTTTTTTATTATTATTAATATTATTATTATTACTTTTATAATTATTAATATTACTATACTTTTATTATTATTATTATTGTTATAATTATTATCGTCATGTCCCTTATACAGTGAAGTGATGTGAAGTGTAATGTAGTGGAGGGGATGGGAGTGTAGTGTAGTGAAGGGGAGTGCAGTGTAGTGTAGTGTAGTGAAGTGTTATGTAAAGTGAATTTAGAGGTAGCTAGAAATAAATTGGAACTATGATATCGACCCCTAATTCTAATAGTAAACCTAACTGTAAATGTTGAAAATGTTTAGTAATTCTAATTCTAATTGTTATCATGTTTGCCACCGAGCATTAGCTCATAGCGAACTTTAATAAATCTATGTATCTAATTCATTATTAAGATAATATAATTGTATAATTTTTCGAGTGATTTCAGTATCAGTTATACTACATGTGGCAAAATGAGAAAGGGCCATACCGGACAAAGTACCTTATATCAACCAATTTTTGAAATTCTGTAAATTCCCTGTTGATTTTTCACTGAAAGTAAATTTATTATATATATTGAAACGAAGAACGTTTCTGGATTTAGAACAATTAAAATGATCATCAATTATAAATTAAAATAAAGTACGGGAGTTGATCAGCGCAGTAACGCCGCCGCCGCCGCCACCAACGGTCAAATCGGGGGGAAACGGCGAGGCGAGCGAAGGTTAGTGGTGCGCGGAGAGGCCTCGAGTGAAGCACGGGCGGGGCAGTGTTGCGTTCAAGAGATTTATTGTCATTGTTAGTGCAGTTCGGACTGAGTGTGGCCGCTGAATGTGGAACCAGGTTTGATAAGGATTAACAGTCAGATGATTAGGGGAAGTAGAATTACGTACCAGAACTGATAAAAACCAAGAAGACAGGAAATCATGTGGCCGGTGGGCTGGTGTTATAATCCCACCCCTGGTATAATGTAACAGTGGGCAGTTCTTACGGACATTCGCGCGAAGTTGAGAAAGGTTGCTGAAAAGACTAGAACAGCCGACGACCATCAATCACGCGTCGTGCGTTCCAGTACCCGTGAGACATTATTCACAACAGCGGGGGTGGACCCCGGCGAGTTCATCGGCCGTTACGTTGGACTAGAGGAGTTGGTCGCCGAGGGAGGGCGAATTCCCGGCGGACTTCGGGGCGAACCGAAGCTTGCCGAAGCCACCGCCGCCGTTGCCACGACGGCCCCGGTCGCCTCCAGAGGAAGCAGGTGGTTTTTAAAACATCAAGGTAGCGTTGACCGTGCGCTTGTTTCCAAGGCCTGCGCATTGCGATTTCTAAATACTATTTGTAAAGTGTGTTCTCTGATCATTAAAATATTTAGATGAGCAAAAGAATTTATAACGATTATCTTCCTATGCTGCGTCAAATACCTGGAGACCCATTCACGAAAATGTATCTGTCCCTTGCATAATTTATTTTGTCGTGAAAGTGCCGCTTCCCAGGTACGTCACAATCTCTCTCTCTCTCTCTATATATATATATATATATATATATATATATATATATATATATATATATATATGACAGAGATGATGAAACAAATATCAAATATTTAGTAATATCTCTTTAAGACGAGAAAGAAGCGATAGAAAGCGCAAAAAGAGACGTGAGAATAGACAAAAAACATTCAATGTGGTCATAGCATGAAGAAAGTAAGTGAACTATAATCACCTAGTCAAAATAATTGCAAAGAACAGGCCGCGCAGTAGAAGTTACTCTCAAAGACATCTAAGATAGTACCAAGTCAGAACAGGCCTAAACAAGTTGAATAAGATAGTCAATACCTACACTTTAAAACTTCAAAATTAATTTTCGTTGAAACTACTAAAACACGTGTGTAGATTCAATTCTTCCGTTTCTTAGTATTGATTATTATTCCGTTCAAGTCTGTTGTATTCTCTTTTCGACTTTATACACCTCCGTTCTTACCTCTTTTGTAGCCTTCTGGTAAGTGTGATTGTCTGGGCGTCACTACGTAATCGAATTGCTCTCGCTGACAGCACCCTGTCAGGAAAATTTAATCTTATTTACATACGATAAAAGAAAAGATAGCCGAGTCACCTAAAAGACTACGCTCTACAGTTAACAGTTCCTTTAAGGAAAACACCGACTTTAATATTTATCTCAGAGTTTCATTCCTTGAAACGAATTTAATTAAATGTACTGACATTGCGAGTTATCATCAATAAAGATACTTCATTATCGCATTGAAATGAAGAGCAATCAAATGCGAGAGTGAAATTAATTTAAAGTAACTCTGGGGCCACATGATAGAAAATAGTGTATTGAATATATTTTTCGGGCAAATTCAATAAAAAAGCATGCATTTAGCATTATGCAATAGGAATTAGCAATTTTTCATTTAGATGAAATACGCTGCTGCTTATTTTGTGTTATTATTCATCATAGTTTCATTAAAAATGCCTCAAAAGATTTTTTGTAGTTTTGGTATTATTCTGTTATATTTATTTAGTGGCAAAACAGCAAAAACAATTTGTTATGCTTCAGAGAGGTATACGCTACATTTTTGAAAACAATACTATAACGCTTCCACCCAGTCATTAGATCCAGATGTCAGTTGTATTATTGGAAGTCTTTGAAAAGAAAACAGGAGAGGACACCCAAAACTCTATATTAACACCAGCCTCTGTCTGGAATGTAAAAATTCTTCAAGGCACTACTATATGTTACATTACTTACACTTTACCCTGAAACTAAGAAATATTACCAAAGAATACTAAGAAACAAACGCTTGGAGGGGCACAGGCACTATTGTGCAATTGCAGGTCTTGTGGGTGGCGCCCCAGTGGTCGGAGGGGCTCCTCTCAATGCGTTTTCACTAGTGTCTACGTACTCGTAGAGCACAAGGTCATCTCGGCCGATGTGGCGGAAATAGTAGGTATCTCTGTCCGAGATTGCTTCGGCGGCGATAATTCTTTCTCTCAGTTTTTACTATTTCGTTTTTCTCCAAACTTGATATTCCGCCATCGATCTGAAAGAATTCCAAGCTTTGGAAGTTTGATACGAATATTTCAATTAATGAGGATATTTAAATGAAGCCTTAAATAAATTTTGAAAATTTTCACAAAAGGGGCACTAATTTGTTTGTTTAAACTTTGTCAAAAGGCGCTTAAAAGAACGCTTTAAGTTTCATTTTCGTAAAATCCTTGATTTTTTGAAAATTACAAATGTTCAATTTTTTCGGTCTCTTCCTATAACTTAGGAATAGAACAAAAATATTTTTTTTCCTTCATGAAATCTGTTCTTTTAATAACAGATCATGAAATAAGATAATATACAAATTTTTGAAAATATATGTAGTTTTCCCGTAATGTTGCACGAAATATAGACAATTAAATATTTGTTTAAACAGTGTTTTTACTAAAACGGAACTAGTTTTTTCTTTAAATTTCCTCGTATGTATCAAAGAACGGTAAAAAATATGATTCTAGCTCCGTTTTCAGCAATCTCTTCATATTTGCGATAATTGCAAAAATATAATTCTTCGAAACTTACAAATGTGGTAGAGATTTTTACCTCAAAGTGTGCTCTAAAAATCTACACTTTTAAAAAAGGTCATTTAAAATTGTTTGGTGAAACAAGTAGTTTATGTCTAATTTGTGATTAAAATTTACGCAATTTCTGGCAAAAAATTCTCAAAAACCGATACAAATTGTTTCTTTAAATTTACTCATATGTAACAGGAGGGTAAGACATATGGTACTAGTCCCATATTCGGCGAACTTTCCACATTTTTGAAAATTCAAAAAAATTAATATTTCAAAACTACAAAATGACATAAAGATATATGTCTTAAACAAAATCTGTTCTTAAACTTAGCTTTAAAAAAATTATATTCAATAAAAACAACAACATGGTATTCAACAAATTTCTGGTTGAAATTAATACAAATTTTAAAAATTATATTTTCTCAAAAAAGACAATGTTTTCTGTAAATTTTTCCATGCGTAAAACAAGGGAGATTTAAAATAATGGTGCAGGTCTCATTTTCGTTGATCTATCTAAATATTACAAAATTGCATGTTAGAAATGTTTTGTTGAGAGAATTAGACTTTTAAGCGTCAGCCCAATTGAAACACCACACCGTTTCCTTGATGAAGTGGTAAGGCGATCGACGAGTGATCTCTGAGGACTTGTGTCCGAGTATGAGTGCGGGAATTTTTTTTGCTGATTTGAAACACTTTTTTTCGTTTACATGGTTGTAAAATATAGAGGAGCAGTTGAAGCTAATTGCGAGAAAGTACGTGCTGTTATAACACTATTAGTTTAAGTTTATAACCGGAGGAAATTCTCTTCAGGGCAGCGTCTGTCTTTACAGACCACTCGCCGTAAGCTATGTCAGGGAGGAACTCTACAGCGAGGCGGTGCCGACCCAGTAGCTCATCTTGGAGGTGAGTGCTTTTGTTCTTCTTACACGCACACACCTGCAGGCGACCGCTGTACGCAACGACGACATCCTCAGCAATCACCGCGGTGTGTGACCAATAGATCAGGACATTTTCTCTGTGCAACTACCTGGCTTTCGCACTGGACGCTCCGCCCCCCCCCCCCCGCGAAGCTCCCCTGGCTACTCGTCTGTCCGGCTGTGGCGGCGGTACTATACGAGCAAAACACATGGTTAACTGGTTTGCAGTCAACCAATCCTAACAGTGTGGCCAAAAGAAAGAGTATTTCACTGAGAATGGAGGAATTGTACTCACCTCAGATATAAATATTGAGCAAACATGTATCCAAATTAAGCAGACGTACAATGCAATTTCGTAATACACCTCCCACTTAACATGTTTCTTTCTTAGCGAATTAGGCGAAGGAAAGAAAGTTAATCATCTGAAGATAAAGACAATCAAATCATACCTCAAAATTAATCGTACACATTTTCGTCAATACAACATCAGCTACGAACAGTTCGTTAATAACTAAACTAATAATTCAACAAGACTTTAATGAAAGCTTTTTCGTAGTAGCCTAAAACCTCTTTGTTGTGACGGCATTTGAAATTGGATAGAGAAGGTGCCTACAAACAATAGTCGGCGGTAATTAGAGCGTGGCGCCGCGCCGGGCAGTGCACGGGGTGGGTTTCGGAAAGACAGCTTGAGTCGTGGGCGGCGGCGCGGGGGGCAAGGCGCAGCGGGCCGCGGCGCTGTTGAGCCGTCAACTGTCAGTCGCAGCGCCGCGCCGCGCCGCCCTGGAGCGCCCTCGCCCGCTGTTCCGGCGCCGCCGCCGCCGCTGCACAACGCCCGCCCTTCAATCTCCAACGAACGCAACGGCCCTCCCGCTCTAGAGCGGATTGAGTTCGGATGGGTTTTGCTGCGATATAATGCACTGTGCTGCGGCTCGTTGAAAGAAAGAAATCAATGGATTTGTTTCGGCTTACACAAGTCAGCCTATTGGTCACGAGTGGGTTTTGGGATCGGAACGACAAATGAAACGAGTAGTAGGAATATGGAAGAGTGGATGGATTTGAAGGGGCGTGGACGATAATACTTTTGTTCCTATTTGTGTAATGTAGAAGCGATTCTATGAATATTTTCATATCCAATTCATAGTGCTTTGCAATTGTAAGTGTAGTGGGAATGGTTCTTTTGGTCGTTAATGTGAACTGACCTTCACCTCTTTCAGTTTTTCTGCTTTCTATCTCTCTCCACAGTGATATAAACTGAACCAATGTTATTTAGAAAGCCAGACCTTCATTTTTGTTGTATCCGGAAATCGAACCCAGGACCACCTCACAGAAAGCTAGGACGCTGCCAACGAGTCACCCGAGGTGCCGAAATACAGTTACGAGATTCAAATTATTAGTTAATAAGTATATTTAAAATGTTTAGGCTTCCTCTGAAGAACGCTTATTGGATAGGAACACATGATGGATAAACCTAAAAACAAGAATGGCTTAACCACGCCTGTCGTTTGAGATGTGTTCAAGGCACAGAAAATTCCCGGGGCAAACCTCTTCCCGTCACAGAGATTCAAGGACAGCGATGCCCGTGGCTGGACAGTGTGAGCAACTGTGGCCTTGTGAGCCCTGAGAAGATGTTTGGAGCAGATATGAGATCAACGGTTTAGTTTCTCTCGTAAGCGCCGACCTTCGTTGCTATTGAAGAAAAATAAATATCAGACCACGTTTACATTTCTTACATTTATATTGTTTGTCATCTTACTCCATGTTTACTCGAATACAATTAGTGAATCGTTACGGCGTCGAACACACACGAAATCGCTTCTGGAGTATGGGTCGCATATTTTGCATTTAACATTTTTTGACATTTTTGGGAATATTCTCACATAGTATAAACGAATTTAAATAATTGTGTAAACATTAATCAATGGTTAAAATTCGTGATTTATATGTGAACGAATTTGCGATTTCACAGATCAACACTTTTATCATAAAAACGATTTTAATGCGTATTTGTTTTGAAACTAACTTAATAATGTGCGATTGAGTATTGATAAACACTGCACCAAAATATTTAAACAACCCAGTACGGGATTAATTCCATCAGAATGGCGTATATTCATTTCACTACTTGCGTCATGTACCCTCTTCACTTTACATATGGTTTCTTCTCTCAAAGTGTGGACAGTTAAATGCATTATTCCTAAAAAATTGTAACAAAAGTGATTTAGTGTATCTGTAACGTTCGTCTCTGTTCAAAATACCGTAATTATCTTACATCCGCACTATCGCGAATGCTCTGTGTTAAATGTACTGCGGTGAGAACTTCAAGCATTGTCTTACTTGTTGCGGAAGGTATCTCAAGAATCGCAATGTAGATATATTAAATAATGTTAATATAAATAGAATTGGGAGTGCATATAAATATCAATGTGAATGTAGTCTTTCTTGTTTTTCTAGATAAACGTATTTTAAAGAATTTTTTGTATTTGTATGGGATCTACATATGTGTTCCTCTAAAAAAGAGAATTTATAAAAAATCCAAGAATGCAAGGAAATTGATTTACTATTTTCATTGAGTAAATAAAATATACATCTATTGTTGACAAATCGATATGCAAGATTGCTGATATACCGTGACTATTCAAATCGTGAAATTAAAATAAATAGTGTGTAACTGTTCATACAAAATGCCCTAATCGGTATCTTAGAAGGTGTTACACATCGATCCCTATGTCGATATCACATAAGAAGAGTACGTACTATAACATAACGTCTGATTTTAACATAGTTTGCTTCCAGTTAATTTCAATATTTGACCCTTTTTGGAACTCTGTTGAACACAATTTCACTCGTGGAATAGTTCTATTAAATTCCACTCGTGCTTCGGAAATTCTCAGATAAATCCCCTTCTTGCTTCACAAGTCGAGAAATTATCGACAATTTCCAAAGCACTCGTGGTATTACCTATGATAATGCTAAGATATTTTACATTTATTGTACAGTTTTTAATACTTAGATAAATACCAAGGCTTTTGTTACCTTTCATCTATGGATAAAGAAATCAAAAAGAAATACAAAAATTCGGATGGGTTGTAGATTGTATTTATAGTATCATCTGACACTACCATCAAAATAATTAGAAGAATTATCTTTCCCTCTTTTTAAAACCAAGATAATATAATCCTAAACTTTTTTATGAGGCAGAGCAGATAGCAGGGAAAATATTTTTTTATCGTCCGCAGTCCCTTTGTATTCATCTTCTTCGTTTCCTTTTTTATTTTCTCTCTGTTAACTCTGAAAGACCAAATCTTTAGCCTTCATTTTTTGACACTAATTCCTCCCTCCTCTTTCTCCTTACTTCTCCTCCAATAATTTCTCTCAATGGCTTGGTTTCAATCATTGGCGAGCTCAGACTTGCAAATTTGCACTTCTGCGGTGACCCGTAACCCCCCCACCCCGCGCGTGGCTCGCGCTAAGCCCCGGCGCGTTATCGGGGGATGTGCGTAAGCCGAGCGGCGGCTGAGGGCCCTGCGCAGGTGGCACCGGAGGCGGAGGCCCTTCCTTTAACTGGAGGTTCGCGGACGCAGCCCATTTCGGAGGGCTATCGATCGTCCTGTGAGGGAAAAGGCCCGTCATGCGAATGACTCGCCTTTTCCCAAATCACGGCCTCCGCGCCGCTCTCCCCACGCCTACGCTCGCTTTCCGTCATCCCATCTGCCCCCGCCCTTCCCTGTCTTCCGTCCATCTCCTCCCTGACCCCCGTCCTTCTCCGGCGTGTCCACGCTTCTCGACCATCATATTCCCACCGTAGCTCGCCCCCCTTCCCCTCCCTTCCAGGCTAGTTCACGCTTTCCATCTACTGCATCGCCACCCCAACTCGCACCGCCCTTCCAGGCCCATGTATCCCATCCGTCCCAACCACGGTGCGCCCCGCCCTTTCCCAACACACCCACTCGGCCCGCCCCTCCCATCCCCACTCCGCCCCGCGCCGCATCTAGAAATCGGAGAATTTTCCACCGAAAAACACTTGTTGCCCGTCTTTGGTTAGAAAAAGTGGATACATGTTGTCGCTATAGTAAATTATTTTCTATAAGAGGTGGTGTAGTCAGAATCCATGTTTTGTCCGTTCTTAATACCGAAAAATCGACTGGCGGGAAAACGTCGGTCTGTCTGTCAGTGGTCAACGCTAGCCAATAAACAGTTCAGACGATTTTCTCCAAAATTGATATTCCTCGAGATTTTCAACAGAATATTTTGATTTTTGGGGATTCTTTAGATGAAGCCTCAAAAACATTTTCAAATTTTCTAAAAAATATCACATTTTTTATTAAACTTTCTCTTTGCTTAAAGTACTCTTAAGAAAATTGTGGTAGTCTCATGTTCGGTGAAATACTCGATTTTCCGAAAATTGCTTAAGTGAAATTGTTTTGGGCGTCTTTCTACAACTATATCATCGAAGATATTCTTACTTTGATGAAATCTGTTCTGTAAAGACAGACCATGAAATTAGATCACTTTTCATTTGTCGAACTCTTGAGTAGTTTCGTGTAATTTTGCGTGAAATAGAGACAATTTTAATTTTTTTTCTCAAAAACCGGTCTAAATGTTTTCTTTCTATTTTCTCGTAATATGTAACAAGTGACAGAAAAAAATATGGCGCTAGTCCCATTTTTGGCGAACTCTTTTTTAAAATTGAAAAGACGTTAACATTTCAGAACTACAAAATTGAAGATACAGATTTGTGCTTCTCCAGTTGTTGTAAGTCTGTTGTAAAATATAAGTTCTTTAAAAAAGGCCATGTAAAAGTTTTTGACAAAACGAGATTTTGCGTAATTTGTGTATAAAATTTATAGAATTTCTAAAAATAACTCTCGAAAGCCACAAAACTTTTCATTAAATTTTCTCCTCGTAAATATCAACGGTGGAAAAAAATATGGCGATATCCCCATTTTCGACGTATTTTCGAAAATTGCAAAAAGATGGTTGTTGGAAAAGTTTTAATTTGAAAAATTGGATTTTTAAGGGTTGATCCAAGTTTGATCCTTACGTCGCTTCTATAGCGCAGTGGTATGACTGACAGTGTGTTAACTCGCAGAAACTGAATTGGAGTCTCAGCGTGGGAAATAATTTTTTGGTTCAAAAAGTCTGCTGCATGTTGTATTTTCGCGTATAAGCCGAATAGGACCACGCGTGCGTCCTGCTTCAGCAGATGCAAGTACCTTTATCTGGGAGGGATCAGCATTTTAGTTGAATCCCGATTTTTATCCCTTAAGGTTGTTACCCTTGTGGGTGTGAATGATGAAATGATGATGGTGATAGCAGTGAGAGATGAAAGGACGGCACACACATTGACAAATAAACAAGTACACTGATGTCCGAGGCGGGACTCGAACCCGCGGTCTTCTGGTTCGAGATAGGTACGGCAACACTGTCCTAACGATCTCGGCCATCTTGACCGACTTCTTGGATGTGCATGTAGTAATATAATATTCTTTCTATTCAATCTGTAATAGTAAGATCCGTTTTTGTTGTCTCAACTTTGTATGATGGAATCATCCCACACAGGATTGAACTGAAACAAAAATTAGTTGATTTTCATTGTTGACGTTTAGCAGCGATGTCTAATGTACATTACTGCGTATGCGTCATTGCGTTGAAGTTCCCTTGAACACATAGAGGAGAGATACAACTAGAGTGCGCGCCAGGCTGCGCAGAAGGCCTGGCTGGGTACCAACATCTCTCGCGCCCGAGTCACGTGACTTTGGGATAGCTGGGAGGCATCTGCTGTACAGCCGCCTCGTACTAAATGATTTCTTTTAATACGTGCGTCTAACACGCTTCACTCAAGCGTTATT
>BOPP01000009.1:14065263-14079603 GCA_017312745.1 Gryllus bimaculatus | reverse complement strand
TGAAAATTAATTTATTTGTACAAAATCTTTTATTTAAACTCCATGGGAGGTGCATTAATCCAAGTTTCTGTTACTACTTCAATGCTAGACATTCTGCTATTGATATCCACATCAGAACAATAACAGCAAGTTATCAAAATATTTCAAAGGATTTGTAGAGGGCGAAACAAACTTTTTATTTCATATATATTTGAATTATATTTAGTTAAAAACATTAAAAACTGTATGTGACATACGGAGAGAAGTACATCTGCACACTTTTCTGAGCTCAAAAATCTTCCCAAACATTTCAACTGTCAGCCATTAAATTTTCCTCCCAAAGTTATACAAAACTTATTTGCATCGATAAACCAATCAGGCAGTTTTATTTTTTTGTATTACTGTCAAAACATATTCATAACATTGCGCTTTACTCCTACCTCTAAAGCAAAAGGAAATGCTCAACAAAACGTGGCGCATAGTGAAGCTACATTTAAACTCAATGGATCAGGGAAATTGACAAAAACCTATTCGAAATGGGGGGTACTTTGAGGAGAAGCTGAAATAAATTATTTTCAAAAGAATTGTACTAATAAAAATCAAATACTTAGTTCATACAAACCATAAACACTAATATACTACTAACACTACAGAACATAACTTACACTTGTAAATACATAATATATACTTACTAACACCAATTAAATACACATTTAATGCCCTCTTCAAATAAAATAATTTTATTATTAATTGATCTAATTCTATTTTTCTGTAAAGTCAGTCTTTCTCTATCTATATGTTTAATCTAATTTGAATACATTTTAAATAATATTGCCTTAATCACATACATCTATGATTCAGGTATGCCTCTTAACCAATAAATATGATTTAAGTTAAATTACAAAAAACGGAATTATTTTACAAATTCTCTCAAACTTCTTATTTTACAATTGTAGTGCTAAGCTTGCCCTTTTGAAAACTGTCACCTCTCCCTTGAAGTATTCTTACTTTTACTTCTGTTATTTTGCAGAAACATCTACAGAAGGGTATTTCAGCCCATGATCATTCCTTCCTCCGAATGAAGGAATTATGAGTCTTCGCACTATCAGTCCGGCATAAGAACTATCTTACAGTCAACACAAAGCAAGCATTAAATTTCCTTACAAATCCTCTAATATGCGTTACAATGTCCACGACATAGGAGGACAATCTTGTTGAAGATTGTCTACTGCGTGACACACTTGCATTACTGGACGTGAACTTAACATTTAATATAGTTGTTTAATCCTCTGGAACACAATTCGCGAAATGGCAGAAGAAATTATAATCTGGCGTGATGCATCAGTAATCGCTTGTAAGTCAGGCAATTTTGGTTTAAGCAGTAGGGATTTATTGTTGAATCTTGCCTTTGCTTCGTATGCAGCTGAAAAACATTTCCAGCATTATTCCTAGCTAAACTTGTAGGCCCCAAATAATTACGCACCAGAAATAACAAACAAGCCACGCAAAAGTACGACACAATACCAAGCAAAACAGCTGCCGGTGTTCCCCAAAAGTCACGCTGACTTGCGGCGCGGCCACCGCATGTTGAAACCTGCGCAGTAGGTTCACGCGCACTCTAGTTGTATCTCTCCTCTATGCCTTGAACATCGACATAGTAGGCAAAGTAGGATAAGACGTTTGGTAGTGAAATTAAATAAAATACATTGATTATTGACATAGATAATAAAAGACACATTCGAAATAATAAAACATTTTCCAACAATCGCATTTCATGTCCAAATATATTTTTAAGAGTGCACTTTCGAATGGTGGTGATTCGAAAACTGTGCTACATTTCACGACCCCTTATCAGTGCGAAGATCTGCAACACGATTTCTGCAGCAGCCTAATCGAGCACCTGTCAGTAAGTCATGGAACTTTTATTTCAACCAAAACACTAGAGAATGTCTCAGAAAAGGGTTTCAAATTTCTAGGGATTTTGAGGTGTCCTAGATGATCACTTTTTGCCAACGATCATGTGATCTGAAATTTCATATTCCGAAAGTACATTTTGATATTTGTCCCTTACAGTCAGGCAATTCATCATGCTCTGTTGTTCGGCAGGTAAACGAAAGGTTTTTGACGGCGACAGAACGTGACGTACCAAAAACCTGAGCATATTTAGCTGCTTACCAATCCGAGAAAAATATCACAAGTGAAACTTTGAATGAAATATGAAACGTTTCACCCTATGTTCGTTGGCAAACAAATATAACCTTCAACCCGCTCCTTGTCCCAGACGTTTGTGACATTTTTTATTCTACGAGTATAATTACAAATTTGAAACGCATGACTTAGTATTTTGACTTACAATAATATATTATTTATTGTTATTATTTATTATTATGAATTTCTGAATCGTCATAACTGCGTTAACGTATATGTATCATATTGGAACTTCCTGCTAGCATGGCCTTTTGCATCAGTATTTTCAACTAACATGAACGTACATCTGGTTTTGACGTATATGAAAACCTCCCACCTCATGAAAGAGCCATTTCCAGAAATGGTGCTGAAGCAGATAGGTGAAATCGAAAACAAGCGCTCGCGGGAGATTGCAGCGACCGCCGGCGAACGTCCGACGCGAATGGGCGCCATTTGCGCTCGGAGCGCGCGCGGCGCCGCCGCTGCCCGATATGGGTCGTCATGGGGCCTATTAGCGAATATTGCGTGGGAACGCACCCCTCCCCCCGCCCCCCGCCCCCGCCTCGCTCCGCGCCGGGCGAGCGCCGCGCTCATTCGGCCTCCGCGCCACTCGCCGCACCTCGCTTGACTAAACTTCCTCGTGCGCGCCCCACAGGGAGGTCTTAGGGTCAGGGAGCTGTATTGTGGCGTAAGTCGAATTCCGCCGTGTGAAGTAGAATCCTGGCGGCTCTGATCGGTAGTTTTTTGTGCTTTCTCCGATCAATACAAGGGGAATGCCAGAGCAGTACCTGAACAAACGGGAGACGTGCCTTATTTCCTTCTTAGTTCCTGCCCTACATGCTTACATACACTACACTACCAGAATAACGTTGACAGTGAATTATGGGTCTTCTAGATTAAAATATGGAACATCACCCATTTAAATAAGTGGGGAAATTATTTCAGAGCATTAGAGGGCCCGACATTCAATCTACGGGCCGCGTCGTGCAACGTCAGTCTTCTCTCTTCCCCGCAAAGGATCCTACCCCCTACCATTTGCAGTGCACTTCCGGCTCTCGCGGGCAGACGGTCGGCCCGTAAGAGCAAAATGTCCGTGGGAGCAGGCGTTGCGCAGGCCTGTTTCAAACCAGGATGAGTGCAAACCATCTTTTTATTGGGGTTGTGAGAATAGCCTGGTAATAGCGACTACTACACAAAACATACGTTATTGTTGTAATTGTTATTATATTTCATGTTATTGTACTTGTTATTATACTTGTACGTTTGTGACCCTTTAGAATCTTCGTATTTTATTTCTTTACTATTTCATTTGTAATACAGTTGTTTTTTTCAAGTTCATTTTTCAATTTCCAATCCAATTTATCATTTAACTAATGGGGTGAATGAATTTACAAAAAATGGGGTGATGGAGATTTTACTCTTCGGAATTATACGATCGTGGCCTGTTACCAGCGGAAGACGCCCGCCAAAACACCGTCGAAGCGGCTCCGTATGCAGCGAGAAGGACACGGGGCTCTCGTAGGCTGCATCAGAGACGTCAGAAGTCGATCCCGTCCACACAGGAAGCGGAGTGTCACCAAATCGGTGCGTCAATCGAGAATCGTCAGGCGCCGTTCCCGTTTACGTTTAGCAGCCGTACGAACGCATTGCACACCCTTATCACAGCTTTTTCGGGTGTCGACCCGAATAACTGCTCACACGGAATAAATTCCGTTGGCAAGTGGCAACTGATCGGACGATTTAGGGAGGCGAATGTCGGCCAGTCGCCCCCGTTGAACATGTTATTCTGCCATGTAACTGCCTAATTGCTCGCAGCCGTGTTCTCATGTTATTGCCTCGTTCAAGTCAAAATTGTTTAAGTACCTCGTCAAGAAGAAATTTGAAGTGACTCGGTCAAGTAAAATATGCAAGTGCATGGTTCAGGCCGAAGATTACCAGTGACTTTCCTTTAACTTCTTCTGGCCTCCTTCGCTCCTCCATCCCCACCTCTTACTCACAGCTCCAAATTCCATCACATGCTTAGCACATTGTCTCTGATTGGGTCTTGCCACGCGCTTCTCGAACATTCTATCGTCGCTTCTCGCTAGTTGGTGAAGACAATCTCTGGTCTTGGTGACCTACTGTTCTGTGTATTTTAATTCGTTGCCCTTTGTGCACTGCGGGTGTGGAGTGCTTACGCGGTGTCGCGAGCCGCTGCCAGCTGTCGCCCGCCCTCATGATTGCGTTATTGTACGCCCTTCGGGATTTGTATGGCCGTAGCTGCGACGCCCGCCACTTCGAATGTCTCGGTTCAGTTTGCGTTCCTGGCGCCAAAGGGGCGACGGGGTTGTCGGCGTTCGAGGAGACCCGTAGAGGAGCGCCTTTGTGAAGAGCGAGGGGGATCTCGGTGGGGGCAGTTGCACCGCGGGCCGCACATGGGAGTGTCGTACCATCTCTTTGTGCGCCGAGGCCCTAATTCGCGTGATGAAGTCGCGCCATGCAGGAGTCTATCAGATTCACTGCACCACTGAAATAATATAGGAGGGGATTTTATATAATACAAACAATAAAATATGAGATGAAGCAGTTGCATCTGGGCTATCATACGCTGTACCAACTTTATATTCACATATTTTCAATGATGAATACATCGATCTTCATAATAATAAATATAATTGGTATGCATGTAACATCTAGATCTTTTTCTAACCCGCTCAACAGAGCATTTAAAGTACTGAATGTACTACGAGAATAGTTCTCGTGTTCTTGCAAATGCTTCAATTAGTCCAAAATATAAATTAATTTGTTCTCTAATTCACACTCTAGGGAAAGTATTATTTCCTAGCTTTCTCATTGCAGTATCATGTCTGAACACGCTGACTTGAAAATTTTACCGAATCACTGCTGATAAAGAAAATACCGCCACAGGTAAAACAGAAACCAAGAACTAACAAGACACAGTCTTCACTCTTCACGGTACACACTCTTCACTCGTGCGTTCTATGTCGATATTGATTGTTTCGTCGTTTTGACGAAGAACAGCAAGATATGTAAGAGCTTTCTTTCTATCTGTGTTTGATTTAGTTTCCAAGCTCTCTCAAAATGACCTTCTTAAATTTTCTTGACCCTTCTGCCTTCTTTTTTAGATTCACACTCAGAGCACCCTGGCTATATTGAGGACATGGTTCCTACTTGCGTCACGGTCGTTCCGTAGTACATTGGGGCTCCGCTCGTGACTTTTCATCTGATTACTGATCTCTTTACTTGTACTAGGTCTTTAAAATCAACCACACGAGAAAAAATAAGCAATGTTGTGAAATAATTAGTGACCTATGTTTTCATCAAATTTATTTTTCAAAAAAAAAAAATATTTTCCTCTCTTTAACTGCCCCGTACTAATGTATGCATTGACTTAAATTATCAGAGTTTAAAATTAGAGGGGTGAGCGATAAAAACGGCCAAAAAGATTTTCAATAAGAATAAAATGAACGATTAGTGATTAGTAGATATTATGAGGTACCGTACCAAGTGCATGTGTAGGTTATATCACAAACGTTTCACAAAAACAAGAATGTTAGTACTTATATTCGATACATGAGTGCACTTCTAATTGTTGCTGCGAGGGCATTTAGGGTTATTTGCATAATCTTGAATTAATAGTTATACAAATAAACATCATCCGTCGGCGCAAACCCCAGTATACACAGAAAGCATACGTATAAGAAGGAGAAATCTACGCCTTCTAAGCGTGACGACACAAAGATCGCCTCCAGTGCCGTGTAACATAGTTAATAGATAATATCCTTAAGCCGCGGGCCAGAAAAAAAATGTAATAAATTGTCCAAGAATATCCGGTAGATTATGATATGAGTATTGAGGCCTTTGGAAAAAAATGTCAAGTTTTAAGGCCATAGAACGCTTCGTTTAGAAGTTAACTCTAAAGATTTTCACAATGTTGTTGAGTGCTGCGAGTTGCATTTGAAACAAAGCTTTTTTTTTTTTTTCAAGAAATCTTTCACATTTTTAAGATTAAATTTAAGAAAAATGCAATTTTGTACTGTTTCGTAAATTTTTCTTTCTTTAAAGCCCTTGTTTATAATGATTGATTGACTGTCAGTTTCGCAAAATGTATATATACTTCCGAAATAATGTAGGAGACGATAGTTAGGTTTTACAGAACATGTAAATACATTTGTCCCTCTTACATGTCGCAAAACCTCCAAATATTCAAGAAATAAAACAAAAGCTGTTCATTTGGGGAAAATGAGAGGACGAAACGTGAATTGTTCATAGGCATGGTATGGCATGGTTAAACAAGTATGGACTTGTTTAATTTTTATTTACGATATATGAACATCTCCCTAGATATAAACATTCTGTTCATGAAAATACTCAAGCGCCTGGGAAATATGTAGCCGGAGCTCGTTTGTGGCTGACAACCAGAGAAAATATTCACTGTTGACCTGTCTTTTCATGTGAAACAGCAGAGAATTCCAGTTTGAAAAGCGGGTGTCGACAAGAGAGAGAGCAGGTCCTAAATGAGCTTGGCCGAAGAGGGAGGCCCGCATGAATATCGTATTCTGTGTGAACAGAATTCATTTCCGGGCTGGGAGAGGACTGTCGAAAGCGTAAAGCCATTTCAGAAGTCATAATGCACACATTTTCCTAATTACAGTGTCGGAAAATCTCGCTAGCTATTTAACTAATCACGTACAAATTGCAGCTAATAATCAGTTATACAATGCCCGTGATGCTAAATAATCTACATATTATTTACTCAAATATAGTTTATCGAAATTATTCTTCCGGGCTTAATGCTCAGTAAAATGTAAATTACTGTAAAGAGGGACATACTGAACCTGAATGACCAATAATTTGCATTTTGACTCTTATGTCAAGTATTTACCCTTTTATTTTAACCCATGGGCCTTTGGGCTGAACGGTTGGAATAAAAAAACATAAATTGAAAATGCGTTCAATATTAATGAGACGAATTAAAAAGTTAAATAAAAACTTGAACTATATTTATATATTGCACTGTATATTTGCACTGTATATTTTAGGTCACGTGCGAAGAGTAGATTTGATAGTATTCACGAATACCGTACAATGTGCAAAAACATAGCAGTTTCTGTTGATAGAAACAAATGCAATTGTGGAGAATGTAGCATTGTATAGAAGTTCTCAAAATGTGACATTTACTAAAACCATTTTCATGACGGTAGTCTTGAAAATTGGTGAAGATAATAATTAAAATCATAAATATCGTGCAACATGAACAAATTTCCACATTCTTTTAATAGTCGGAAATGTAATCGTGGAGAACCTAGTATCGCGTAGGAGCTTTCAAAATGCTACATTTAGTGAAACTATTTTCCAGTCTGCAGTTCTGATAATATTATTTTCTATTCCTGTCGTTTAATTCCGTCATTTGATGGCTGCAAACTGTTGTGTAAAATAGTCATTATTATACAGGTTCTTGACCAATCACAGATAAGTTTACAAACCAAGTATTGGCAAATAATAATTGAAAATCGTTCTAGTAAATGTTTCGTTTGATTGTATAATTAAAATTGCATTTAATATTATATTATGCATGTCAGGTTTATTATTTATTTATAAATTGGTTATTTTTCATTGATCCTATTTGACTAGCCCAGTGGTAAACCAAAGCCACCTGCGACAGGCAAGGGTAGAGAGCTGTTTGCTAGGTGACCTTGGCTGAACACTGCATGTCAATTGCAACGAAACGATTCTATGTAAAAGTATAACTTAGAAACGTTTAACGTAGAAAAAGCACCCTGTGAAACTCGGTGTAAAGAGTATAATTGCACTCGGTGAAGTTTACGATACTCGTTCCTATCATTATATCACAATCATGTAATAACACCCATCATGCCATAATTCCATCGCCCTATAATGTACAATAGCATGGCGGTGCTTCAATTGAATGTTGAAACAATCCTGCTCCTGAAAGCAATTCTGTGTGGCGCGTACTTCATTTAGGACTGGAATAATTGGCGCTCTGGGGGAGGGGGAGGGGGGCGCTGAAAAGGGCAAGGGTGCACGGGCTTTCGGGGATCGATCGTGGAAGCCTGGCCGGCCCTCCGGCCTCCGCTCAGCCGTGGCCATCACAGCAGGAGTGAGCCCGGGAGACGCTCCCGCTCCCTCTCCCGCACCCTCTCTCGCTCCCACTCCCGCTCTCAGTCTCTCTCTTTCTATCTCGCTCTCCCGTCCCCTCTCCCTCCGCCCGTAGAACCAGCGGTCAGGTCATACACGCAATGAGGGCCTGGTGTACAGGTCCTACCGGTCTGTATTACAGAACTGGAAAATATTTTGGTGAAGTAGTGTCTATTTTCTTATTCAATTCGTCAGACTTCAGTGCGTGCAAATGACCTGCAAGAGTAAAACATGATGTCGAGTATGTAGAAAATGGGTTCTTGTAGCAGGAAAAGTTTCCTGTTCTGAAACGGCATACATGAATACTAAAGTTCCGTGTTCCTTGTCGTATGACGCAAACTGGGTGTGAAGCAGAGACACACATAGTATGAGAAAAATATCGAAACTGTTCCTGGTTTTTGGGAATGTAACAAAATCATTGACACTGTTACAGAGACAGATGATTCTTAGTTTTCCATCAATTTATGCGTATATTCAATGGATATTTCTGTAACAAAAGGAAACAAAGAACGTCAAAGCCTCATCTTTCTACCCACTTTTTTAGGCCCAACATAATTGTTGTAGTAGTAAGATTGTGCCGACGTCAGTGTATTGATATATCAAAGAACACCTTAATAGACTGAACCCTTACAAATAAATTCTAGTAATTTCAAAATGGTTAGTTTAGTTAGAATTTTTTATTAACTTACGCATAGAAAATTAAATATTTACTTCATTTGGAACTAATTGTTAAGAAATTAATTTAAGTTAGGAGAAGAATTATCTTCTAAATTCATTAAAATCAGGTTGAGGTCGTAGAAAACGGGTACTGATTTTATTAGGGTCCTGAATCTAAGAAAATGTAAATTATTAATATTTGTATATTTATGCGCATTCATTCAAGCGCAATCAATTAATTTCATTGCACATTGTCGCTTTTCATGTTTATATTTGGATTGTGTATTCTACATTTCCACTTATTGTACTGTTTGCTACACATTGTTGTGAGTGTGCGTTAATTGCAAATTCACAATATTTGATGTACTTCAAATAGATAATTAAAGTAAGTAATGCACTTGTAAATATACGTCTATGTGAACAGCTCTTCAGGATGGTCGGGCTCCTCAAAGAGGCACCCAAGATAAGCACAAATGAGTTGCTTTTGCTGAAGCACCCGTCAGCCGCACGAGTTCTCAGAGGCTTTTCCACTGCAGATGGCCACTACTCAGCACCCCTTCCGACAGATTGTCTGCTGCCCCAGCTACACCGACCGCGAAGTACTAGTGTTCTGCGAAAGGTACGTATCGCTCTGGCGGGAATCAAACCCGGGCCCTTGAACACGAGAAGCGAGCACGTGATGCCATAAATAATGCGTTGAGAAATTGAATGTACATTGCATAACACGCTTGAAAAGACATGCAATTTATATTCTATAATCAATTTCCTTCTTCGTAGTAATAAATAGATTTACAGTTTCTTTTTAAACAAAAAGATTTGTATGTGTAAAAAGATGTGTTGTTGCGGTTTGTTGGCCATTTGCTTCAACAATTTTACTGCATGACTACTGTTGAATATGTAGTTTCTCACTTGAATCAATGAAGTGAAATGGAGAGCGGGTTGCTCTCATCTAACTCTCGATTTCTTCATTTCGTCGTAAATATTAATTACCTCAAAGATTCTTTAGGTAAATTCTACTAGTCCCTGAGACTTACGAACATACTGCACTAAAACATTTCCGCCCTGACTTTTCGCTACACGAAAGAAAGAAAGAAAGAAAGAAAGAAACAAAGAAAGAAACGACTTTAAGGCGGTCGCAAAAGAATACATCTCTGTAAAATGATGAAAGTTGGCGGCGCGCGAAGGATTCCAAGGCATCCGAGCGCCCAATTTTGCTCCGCTTTCAAAATTCTCGTTATCCGCTCCGGCGGTGTGGGTCCTCGGAATTAGCGTGAAACGCTCCTCTGTGTAAAGCGCTCAGCGTCACCGTTTGCTGCGCCTGGGGCGAGTCCGCTTCCTCTTGAGGGAAATCTCTTTCTTAGCTAACACTTTTGGGGATGAAGAGTGGTTCTTTCTCTTTCTTATGTTTGACTATTTTGGAATCAATCAGATTCCAGGTCTGTTTAGGATATAGATAAATTAATATAATTTCAAAGGTTGGTGGAACCGATGAATATTCACTTCAGTCGCATATCAATGCCATTCCAATACTCAGAGAACACGACGGATATATATATATATATATATATATATATATATATATTATATATTGTGACGTCCTTGGAAGAACGGTACTCTGCCACCGACAAATACAAATGGATATAAAGGAACGGGTACATATTCTCGTGAATGGGGCTTTCCAGGGGTTTGACCGCTGCATTGTTGAAAATGATCGAGGAAAGCTCTTTTAGCAAATTAAAATTTTAATGACTTGAAACACTATGTACAAAACATTCTTTCAACATACGCAGTGGCGCAAGCTTTAGTGATTCGTGGGCGCAAGTAACGCTACCATGAGGCTTCGCGATGACCACCGGCTGGGGCTGGAGGCGAGGGGGGTCGCCGTGGCCACGGCGGCGGGGTGGTTTCGGCAAACTTTCGGGTTCCGCCCGAAGTTTTGTCGGGAAATCGCTCTCCCTCGGCGGTCGACTCCGCTATCCCCCAACGCAATGGCCAACAGAGCTCGCCGGGTCCACACCCCAGCCAGTACAAGCAATTATCACATATACTAACTTGCACAACGCGCAATTGCGTCCAGTCGGCAGTTTCGGATCTTCAGCAGTTCTTCTCATCCCACTCGCAATGTTTGCACGGTGCGGGCCCCGCTGCTGCATGCACATCCGGGCGGAAATGGAACGGTGTCCTGTCGGCCACTCAAACTCCAGTATTAATGTTTTCACTGATCCGCGGTCCTGGTGCGCACTTCGCATTTCTCCTATCCCTGATTTATCAATTTTATCACCTTTATTCCCACTTAATAGCTACAATCATTCCGACACTGTTGTAAGATCACACTATAAACTTGCTTGAGGCAGCACAGCCCGTCCGTGTTGCGCTCGCGGCCTCTCTGCCTATACTCTCCAACGTCACTCGCCTCGCCGTCTACCCCCCAATTTTGGACCGTTGGTGCAGCGGGCGTTACTACTAGCCTTTGGATCGGGATTTAGGGTGGCTTTCTTTTAATTAGAATTAGTAATGGAATTTTGATTGTTATATGCAGAAACGTTCTTCGGGTTCAATATATATATATATATATATATTAATTATATATATATATATATATATATATATATACATACATACATACATACATACATACATACATACCCATTAAAGCGAATTTCTAGGGATCGAAATAATCGAAGTTCGCATAATAAAAATTCGTGATATCCGATTATTATAAATGACCGTATTACTGTAATCCCTTGCCAGAACCCAAGTTCTGTACGTGGTCGTGGTACGGCGAAATTCGCATAAAACGAGTCTATGCTAACGAGGGTTTACTGTATATTCAATTATTGAGGTGTGGGAAGGCAGATGCATTTCGAACATTGCATTTGCAGGTCTTTCAGCAAGGACACAAATAGCATCATCCCGTTCAAGAAAAACTACATCATTCACTATGCCGCTCCGATTGTAAGATTGTTGCCTACGTCAACATACACCAAATAAAATTTGTACGTGTTCCTGAGCAGGCTTTGCTCAATGTCAACGCCGCAGTTTCCAAGAAGAATTTGCATTCCAATACGAATTGCGAAGTTTTTGATTGTCACTTTCTCGCCCTTACTTTGTAAGAAGAGACAATTGAAATTGGGCTCCAGAAAACGGCGAATTATTCACAGAAAAGCTCTTATTGCTGGATCCTGATAACGAAGAAGTGAATAAATCATATTATTATAAATAGTAAATTACTTCATCTAAACCGTTGTGTAGTCATACTATTCCTTTTGTGAGTCCTTTTACCGAAAGATCGATTGACAGCAAAACGTCAGTCTGTCCGTCCGCCCCTCCGTCTGTGGTCAATGCTAGAGCCTAAATCGTTCAGGTGTAATTTCATAATAGGGCATTGTCTGAAATTTGTGTCTCATTGCATATCTTCCTGAATCTACAGAAGACAAAGTAATGTTCAAGCTTTTGAGAAAATGTATATGAATAAGCTATATTCAAATATTCATGCTCATCAAGCTAGCACAATACTATAAAACCATCTGCGGTTAATTAACCTTTATTTAAAGCTAGAATCAGGAATTTTGTTTAAAAATAAAGCTCCAATTTCTTTCTAAACGATAACCCTTGGCGTAAATATACTGACAGGTTAGCAAACTTTCAAATGAATACCATTGAATTCGACATTTGGGCGCTCTCGCCTAAACCCAGAGCGCACTGATGCGGTGCAGGTGCGAGCGGCGGCGGCAGCGGTGGCGGCGGCGGCGGTAGCGGCAGAAACGGAGGCAGAGGCGGAGGAAGAGGCAGAGGAGGAGGCAGAAGTAGAGGCGGCGGCGGCAGCGGCGTTGGCGGCGGCGGTGGCGAAGGCAGAGGCGGCGGCGGCGGTGGCTAGGAGCCCATCTGCCTGGGAGGCGGCGGAATATCCGACCTACTTTGCAAAGGAGTTTAAGTGAATACTCGCCTGCTTGCAGCCACGCCCGCTCAAAGGAGAGAACAGCATTAGCGAACATTCTTGGATGTGAAGCGACGCCTTCCCCTTGACACCCTTGCGGGACCCCGCTACTGATTTCTCTAGTTCCACTTATTCAGGTCCTCACTTTGCAAACGAGACGTTCGCAACTTGAGTAACTCAGTTGGATAGTCATTCCTTCGCGCCTTCCATTACACACGTCTCATGTCTACGAATGCACTGCTGGAGTCAATTCTGAGCTAGCGATGTTGATTGGTTATTTTTGGGCGCGGCAACTGCTATGCTCATTATTCCCGTAGCTTAGAGCTTGTCCGGGCTGGGGCGGAGAGAGATACATGATGGTAAATATGGAAAGTCGGTAGGTCGGCACCGGATCTCGGCAACCAGTGACACCTTTCGAAAAAAAATGCGCGCTAAACTTACGGCATTAATGACCTTAGCAGGTGACGCACCCGCAATAACTAGTAATCAATCAACCGATCAATATATTAGTACCATAAATGTAGTATATGTCTTTCAACTCGGGAGATGGTCGTGTTCTTCCACAGCTGTATTATCAGATTCGGCGCCGACATACACGTCGGATAGCAGGGAGTTCCCTATTGGGTCAAGTACTAAGTTCCAGATTGGTGTAGTTGTGTAGTGCATGTTAGTATGTCTAGTGTTGATCGGGTGAAAATAGAACAAGTAGGGAGAAAGAAAGATCGCGCGTTGTACCTGGCCCGTTTCGTGGGGTCGTGCTCCGGGATTTTCTTGATATCGTTCGAAGAAACTACGGGAAACTACCGATCAGAGCAGTCGGCCGTTAGAAATACCCTCCAGAGAGCGGCTGAATTCGATCTCACTAGGAAGATAGTGTAGAAAATCCGTCACCGTCAGATTCAATGTTAGTAATCTTAGCCGATATTATTGAAAGTTAATGTTATACGGTCAAGTAGTACTTTTAAGACGTATTTGAAGGTGAAGTATTTTTCTCTGACAATAGGTTAAAGGAAACCAAAACATATATTTAATTTAAGTACAGTTATAAATATTCAATATAATAAAATTAAATTTGAAATGTTACTAATAATGTTTGTTTTCTACTTATTTGCAAAAAGTTGCGACTAGGCTATCTACTTAAAGCACGATAGTTAAGTGATATATAAATTTTAGCATTGTGAAACTATGACAATATTAATTGCTTCACAAAACATTTTATATTATTTATAAGTAAATAATCTTAGAGACAATATAATACATAATATAATATCTTCTTCTTCTTATCTTCAAGTATTTAGGCATAATGCCTGTTACGCCGCTTAATTTTGGTTCCTCCTGCGCATTCTTGGACGACCTACATTCCTTTTTCCTCTCGGCTGATAATTTGCCACTTGTTTAGGAATTCTGTCGTTGTTCATTCG